>JAVQMG010000108.1:10062500-10662500 GCA_032878915.1 Castanopsis chinensis
GCAACGGAAAATTAAGGGTGGCACATCTAATTTTAGGCTACATTCCAATCTCATCCAGCTTCCAAGAACCAAAGTGTGTGATTAAAGTAAGGGACCCATGTCTGCATCAGATCAATGTCGTAGTCTCCGACTTTCTTATCTCCGGCCCCATCTCAAAAGGTGTGCAGTAAATAGAATTGCCACTTTAATGCACCGCCGAGGAACTAGCCACACCATCCCTACCAGTCATCAAGGAGGAGGAGGAAGTAGTTGAAATCTCCGAATCCGAAGACGAATTTAAAGGCTTTAGCCACCATTAGTTCCCAGAAGCTCTTGCCAAGGACTTTAGTCATCTTCCCCTGCCCAAGTGAGCTGCACCCAGGAAGCTCCTTCTATCCCAGCTATGATGATGCTACAACGTAGGAGGAGGATGAGTCTCCATGAGCTGATGGAATCTTACACCAGAGGCAACGTGTCTGAGAAGGTAGTCCAGTCCAAAACCTCTGCCCTTCCCTCTACATAGACCTCCTAACCTAAGCCCGCTGATAAAAAAAGGAAGCGAGACCAAAAAGGCAAGGAGCTAATGGACAAGAGAAGGAAATCTCCATCCAAGGAGGCCGAGGCTCATAGCGGGGCAAACATGCCAAGGTCACGTAAACCAAATTCTTTAGTGAGGGTGTTGGATAAAAATCTGGTTTTATATCTCATACAAAACACACAGCGGAAGCAACAAATAAGGATCTATTTCATTCATGATTGATAACATGCACTATGCAAAATTTTAGAATTTAAGAACAAGATAGCGTACCTTGGTGTGGAGAATTTCGAAACAAAGATTAGAAGCACTTGAGAACAGTTTTAATTTTCACTCCAATTCCACTTTACGCCCAAGAAGTGTGATCTCTCAATCAGTTTCCAAGGGAGAATGAAAGTGTGCCTCACACTCTCTCTTTTTCTTTTTCTCTATGCTTCTCAAAAAAAAAAAAAATTCTGTACGTTTCTCCCTTTATAACTAACTGATTATCTAATTGGGCTGGTCTATTGGGCCTTTCCAATTGGGCTGGTCTATTGGGCCTTTCCAATTAGGCTTTAATGTGTGGCTTGAAGTAGGACCAAAAGGGACCAATAAGACACTAACTCCAATGGACTTTGGGCTTTTCTATCAACTTTTGATAAGTCCAAAATTACCATTAATTATATTTAATACCACAATATAAATATAATTGCACTCTAGGCCTTATTAATAAATTATATCCCAAGACGTTATTATACACGTAACCTCTTTATAAAATATTCGTAATAATACAAAATCATGAATATAGAATACCACTTTGAAAATTACTACATCTTAATCCTTTAAAATTATTCATTATATATTTATGAAATCTAATTTCATAAATATATACTTTATTAATTTCTTATCAAAGTGGTTAGGCCTAACTCTCTAAATAACCGAACCCATTAAACTTATCTTAAGGGAATATTTTATATTTTCGTTAAGAGATTATTAATTTCATCTTGAGAATATATGTTCCATCAACAATAAATGTGGCTGCCCAACATATTGAGGTTTTGACCGTTACTTTAGATCTCACTCCTGATATATCAAAGCAACCTACACCTCATGATCAGGTCCATTATTCTCTCAAGATTAAAAGTTCATGCAAATAGAAGTCGTGAGATTTATTATTCATTTGACAGTCATTAGGAGAATAATAAATTTCACAGCGGTTCAGTTCAATATGTTTTAACTCTTAAAACATATCAAACATATCAACTAGAAGTCTCCACTTTCATGATCAAGACAAATCATCTTAGTTGATACGTTATAATTTTCGTAGATGAAATGCCCAATTTCATCACCGACCACGAACTATAAATTCTGAGTTTACAAAGAACTTGTAATTTTTATCTTTTGTGACTAAATCACATACTATGCATCTCATGGACTATATGATAATATCCAAATATTCATGTTACCATTATTTTAGATAAAAATAAAATAACTTTATTAAACACAATATTAAGTCATACATAACATAGTATCATACAATAGGATTTAAAGGTACACATATCCTAACAGAGGGAGCCATTACAACAAGGAGGAGTGACCAACAAATTGAAGTCCTAGCCTGGACACCCTCCATAGTGCTGGATGAAGTTCCTCTTCCAAGTGATGCCTCCATCAGAGACTTCTAGCAGGGTAAGGCTGGGTATATAGTCAATGCTATGGAGCAGGCTCTGCTGCTTCCCTCCAACATGGCTGACCTTAGGTCGATGAGGAAGCATGAAGTGTTTCTCAACCGGAAGAAAGATCTCGCATTGGTAAGTCCTTTACCTAGTTTTTTTTTTTTTTCATTTTTTTACATTCAAAAATTACAACCCTATTATCTCTTCTTCTTTTCTTTTTATTTTATTTTATTTTATTATTATGCTTCTTTCCTTGGCAAGCTACTCAAGCCACATACAGGCTGAGGAGATAGTAATCTTCTCACATAGGCAGATGAAGGAAGAGGAATCGAGGCGTATTGCGGCGATGGATGCCGTCAATGTGGCGAAGAAAAGAATTCAAGAGTTAACCACCAAGTTAAATGAGTCCGATAGGGACAAGAAAAGTGTTGAAGCCGCACTAGAAGGAGCTGAAAGGCAGGCGGTGAGCTAGTGTAAGCAGCTCCGCCAGGCTAAGGACCAGCTATCAATGGCTAAAGGGCTGATTGTAGATCTGAAGAAAAAGCTTAAGGAGGCTGAGAAGGCCAGGGACCAGGCCGAACAAGACGGTTATGACGTGGGGGTAGTCGAGACCGAGGAAGCACTTAGGCCTGAGGTCGCAGGGGTATGTATGACATATTGCCTCCAAGTGTGGAACGAGGCTCTTAACCAAGCTGAAGTTGAGGCCTCCTCTGCCCTTATGAGAGCAGAAAATGTCTACTACCCCTCAGCAATCCATGCGCCTAGCCCCCAAAGCTCTTTAGGCCTTTAGACTGCCATTGTCCCTAAAAAGGCAGATGAAGACAAAGTCAACCCAACTAAGATCCCTCCTTCTTCTTCCAGTCCTCCGAAGGAAGCAGAACATGCAAAGGCCATAGAAAAAGAAAAAGACACATCCAAAGGAGCGGTTTTTGAAACCACAAAGCCTCTGGTGGAGCCTAAGGATCTTTCTAAGGGTAGAGAATCTACTAAGGACTCAAAGATTGTTCTTGCTACCCTTCCCATATCTGCCAAGGAGGACCCTAAGGGCAAAGGCCCAACTTCTACTACTATTGAAGTTATCAAGCCCACCAAAGGCATAGAGAAGGAAAAACCACCCTTGAAGACTAAGTAGGACCTAGATTAGAATCTGCTAGGTTTTGTTGTTTTTCTTATTTTTATTTTTTTATATTTTATTATAGCTATAACTCAGGCCTTCACTTCTTGTAATCGATTTTTGCCTTTTTCAAGATTTAATCTAATGGCAGTTATAAAGTTTTTATCATACATGTTTTATGCAAGTCCTGACATTTACTATGCTTTATTTTACACTTAATTGGTATAAGAATAAGGGATAATAGTATTTGAATTAACACACACTTACATATTTAGCTGTAATATTCATTTGTGCAAGTGACAACATCATTGCCCTACTTTGCATAATTAATCACAAAATAAGTGAAGCTTTCCAAGCATATGTTTTTCAAAAAGAGGTGACTTTAACTTAGAAAAAAAATACTTTTCACCCTTAGTCAATATACGAACAAAATATAATTTGATTCAGTTATTTGTATGAGTGATAATGCAGTTGCCACATCCCATACAATCAACAACAAATCTGGCAGAACCGTCCAAGCTTATAATCTCGACAAAATAGATCATTAACTTCAAAAACATACCTTAAGCATAGCCAACTTAAAGAACCCTACATATCACTAGACTTTTTACTGATCTCAGAGAATGGTGGAGTATCCATCCTTCCATGGTTCCACATAATCCTCCTCTAAGTAGTAGATTTAAAGGATTGTAAATGATAGTTAGCTTATGAACTAATTGTGGGCATACTTGCAAATGCTTTAAATGACGCATAAGTGGCGCACAAGTGTTTCCCTCCTCTTAAATTACCACAATAAAGGTCTTGATTATACATCACAGCTAGACTAGTTACTTATCTTCCTAAGGCATGTGATTTAGGGAACCTAACATAGCCAAGGTTCTGTTTAACACTTAGAAAAATAACAAGAAGTATTAATTTACCCAAAGTATGTAGTCCGAGGAGTCAGGTATGACTAAGGTTTTGTTTAATACTTAAACAAATAATAAGAAGTATTAATTTACCCAACCCATGGTATATGGTCCGAGGAGCCAGGCATTACCAAGGTTTTGTTTAATACTTAAGCAAATAATAAGAAGTATTATATGGTCCAAAAAACTAGGCATGACCAAGGTTCTGTTTAATACTTAAACAAATAATAAGAAGTATTAATTTACCCAAGGTATGTGGTCTGAGGAGGTAGACATGACCAAGGTTCTGTTTAATACTTAAATAGGTAATCAATGCAACAAATAATAAGTAAAATATGATAGAAATGCCTTTCATTAATAGTAATACTTTCACAGGTTATTTATATTCCAGGGGTATGGTATAACTTTTTCATCTAGATCTTCCAGGAAATATGCTTCTATACCAACTACCAAGGTGATATGGTACGACCCTTCCCAATTGGGCCATAACTTCCCCCAAGCTGGATTCTTTGCAGTACCCAAAACTTTCCGCAATATTAAGTCTCCAAAAGCTAATGGTGTTAACTTCATATTTGAGTCGTACCCCTACTTAAACTTTTGCTGATAATACGCCAATTGAATCATGGAATTTTCTCTTCACTCTTTAATCAAATCCAAGCTCTTCTCTAATAACCCGTCGTTGTTGTCCGAAGTAAACAAGCTTCTCCTCAGCGTTGGGAATCCAGTTTCTAAAGGAATTACCACTTCGGCCCCATAAGTCAAAGAAAAGGGGGTCTCCCACATGGACCTACGAGGGGTAGTGCGATATGTCCAAATGAGGTATGGCAGCTCTTCCACCTATTTTCCCTTGACATCGTCCAACCTCTTTTGGAGCCCATTTATTATGACCTTATTCACTGCCTCAGCCTGTCCATTTCCCTGAGGATAAGCCGGAGTTGAATATCTATTCTTAATACCAATTCCACAACAATACCTTTTGGAAACCTTGCTATCAAATTGAAGCTCATTGTCCAAGATGAGACTGTGAGGAATCCCAAACCTAGTGATAATATTTTTCTACACAAATCTCTTAACATCTATATCTCTAATGTTTACCAGGGGCTCAGCTTTAACCTATTTGGTGAAATAATCAGTACCAACCAAAAGCCATTTTCTGTTTCGTACTGCTTTAGGGGAAAATCTTATAATGTCCAAGCCCCATTAAGCAAAAGACCAGGACTAGAGAGAGGATTAAGAACGCCCCTAGACTAATGAATGTTTGGGGCAAATCTCTAGCGTTAGTCACACTTACTCACATATTGTTGTGCTCCCTTTTGTATACCTAGCCACCAATATCCTTGAGTGAGGGTCTTGTGAGACAGTGATCTTCCCCACTGTATGACTTCCACAAATCCTCATGTAATTCCTCTAGAAGGGGCTTTATTACCTCGGGATAGACACATAACAGATATGACCCAGAAAATGAGCGCTTGTACAATTTTTGGTCCTTGGACAACAAAAAACGTGGAGCTTTCTCTCCTTTCTCCTTGGGCAAGATGTCATTCTTAAGGAACATAACAATGGGATCCATCCAACTAGGTCCCACTCTAATCTGATGAATCAGCACCCCCTCTTTCTTTACCTCGGCAGGTTTACACATATATTCGACCAGGATAACCTGAGGTAAATTCTAGGCCAAGAAGGTTGCGAGCGCTAGAGTGTCAGTATGAGTATTTTTGCTTCTAGGGATTTGCTGTAAGGCAAAAGACTTAAACCCTAATTATAAATGTCTGGCCTGACTCAAATGCTGTTGCATTCTTAGATCCCTAACTTCCAATTCTCCCCCTACTTGTCCAATAATCAGCCGGGAATCTGAAAACACTTCTACCACCTTTCCTCCAATTTTCTAAACCATAGTCATCCCTACCAACAAAGTTTCATACTCTACCTTATTGTTTGTGGCTGAGAAGCCTAACCTCAAGGATTTCTCAATAATAATCCCTTCAGGAGATACCATGACTAGCCCCACCCTGGATCCTGTTTGATTAGCAGCACCATCAACATAGACCCTCTAAGACAGAGGTTCTTGAAAGGAGACCATTCCAAATAATTTTTCATTCATGTTTTGTTTTACTTCCTTTTCTTCATAGGGAGGTTTAGCAAACTCAACTACCAAATCTGCAAGGATTTGGCCCTAACAAAGGTGCAAGGCATATACTTGATATTGAAAGCTCGTAGAATTGTACCTCATTTGGCTATCCTTCCTATGTAATCAGCTTTCCAAAGTAAAGTTTGAAGAAGAAGTTGAGTCAACACCACCACTGTGTGGGCATGGAAGTAATGAAGGAGTTTATGTGTAGCATGCACTACCGCCAATATGGCATTTTCCAATGGTAGGTACCGAACCTTTATTTTATGTAAGGACTTGCTCACATAATAGACTGGCCTTTACACCCTGCCATCAACCTGTATTAGTACTAAGCTAATTGCATGGGGAGCCATGGGCAATGTAAGCAAACAGGACCTCATCCTCCTCAGGCTTGGACATGATAGGTAGCCAAGCAGGTATTCCTTCAATTGCTAAAAGACAAAGACACACTCCTGAATCCATTCAAACCCTTTCCACTTATTCAAAAAATGGAAGAAAGGTCTGCATTTGTCTGCTAACCAAGAGATAAATCGGTTCAAGGTGGCAGTCATTCCTATTAGTCTCTAGACTTCTTTAAGGTTCCGAAAAGGCTGCAGATTGTTAATCGCTTTAATTTGGTCAGGATTGACTTCAATTCCGCGATGAGTGACCATGTATTCTAAAAACTTTCCTGAACCAACCCCAAAAGAGCACTTAGGAGCATTAAGGCGAAGCTTGTATTTCCTCAATATTTCAAAGATATTTCCGAGGTCATTAACGTGCTCGGATTCTAGCTTACTCTTCACCACCATATCATCTATATAAATCTCAATATTTTTTCCTAGTTGTGACTCAAACATCCTGGTCATCATCATCTGATAGGTGGATCCTGCGTTCTTTAAACCAAAGGGCATCACTTTGTAGTGGTAATTTCCAGTAGGAGTAACAAAAACTGTTTTCTCTTGATTATCCAAAGCTAAGGGTATCTGATGGTACCTTTGGAAGGCATCTAAAAAACTCATTCGACAATGGCCTATAGTGGGTTTTCTTCTCTATTTATAAAGGTGTATCTACTCAAAAATTAGGTTAGGTTCGCTTTAAAAATCAACAAACACGATTTGAGTCAGATTTTATCCCTAAAAATACGAATCTAATGGGCCTTGACCTGAACAAAACGTATCTAGGCCCATTTTGTAGTTTGCGCCAATCAACATTATGGAAGTGCCGATCAGCACTTTCCAACAGCTGATCAACACTTCACAAGTGCCAATTGGCATTATTAAAGCGGCGATTGGCACTCTTGTGCTTCGTCCAATTTTGTCCTCTTGCAAGTTTTGGACTCTTCTTTTCTCGTTTTTCTGAACCGAGAGTTGTACTTGGATGTATTTTGGACTTATATTCCCAATAAAATCCATATTAACTTGATAATGAAATCCTTAAAATTAATTATCTCAGAGATAAATACCTTAAAAACTTAATTATCAATCCAATTTCAACATTATCAGATTATTCATTTTATTCTCATGCAACCGCACTTATTTTAAGAAAATGCTTAACCAATCACAAAAATTCATTTAATTAATTTTAGTTGGCAACCAATCAAAATTACTTTAAATTAATCACACGTGATTAGTTTCACCAAAGTGAATGCGTGCAGACCGTGAAAATTTGATCTTGTGATATCTTTCAATTTGACGGTCTAATTTGTGAACCGGGCATATCATTGCGATCGTTAGAATCTCAAGATTATTTTTATGATATGTGATAAATGATTTAATGCATGAAATGTAATTATGATTTTTGGGTACTTGGAAAGATTATTTTGGTCACCTTCCAAGGTTAAATCATAAGTGCAAAATTGAGTGTCTACATATAGCCATTTAGGGTCTATCCAAAACACGTTAGTCGAATCATTCTAAATTGTTGATCTATACACACAACTATAGTAGTCAATTTCAGCTGGTAGGTTGATCATCAACATCACCATAAGTGCTATGTGGTGGATATATGGTTCTTTTCCGTAATCCATGTTCTCCCCCCCTTAATTCTTATTCATTTTATATTATTATATTGTTTTTATTCCTTAACATTATGTTTGAGTAAAATAGCATGCTTTTGATTTTTGCTTATTGTGTTTTCTGCCTTTTTTATTCCAAACCTTTAATTTTCCTAAGGGTGCTTACACGTGAAATGATTAGCGTACACATCCTCATCCCTGTATATGCAAGTTTTAGGTTACTAGAATTCTTATTTTAGTCTATTTGATGGGTATCTATTTACAGCATACACCAACCTGGGTAGATTCTAGATTTCTTTCCTTTTCTATTTTGTTTACTTTTATTGCCATTTTTTTTTTTGAGATTAAATTTTATAAGGACATGGTGTAAAACTCATATTTTACTCCTCAAATCTCAACATGTCACATCATCTCATTACATATTTGAGAATAAGCACAATAACACCCAATTAATTCTAATACCCACCCATATATAAATCCAACCAAATTAGGAGTTTATTGAGATGTTATTAGGTGTGGTAGGATGTATTGAATTTTAAGAAAAATGCTGATGTGTCAATAAATATTTTCTTTATTAATTTTTTTTAATCCTTAATTGCTTATTTTCTTCCTTGTTTGTCTTGTTTATCTCCTTGTTTAATACATGTAATAAAACCCAAAAACACTTTAAGACTTTTCTTTTGTATATAAACTCTAAAATAATTTTTCCTTTCTCTCTCATCCCTTCATTAATTTTAACTTTAATCCCATCAACTGAAAGAGCCACCTAATTCTGGATATTCATGCTAAGATCCAGAATGCACCTAATTCATAAATGCCAAAGATAAATAAGGAAGACACCTAATTCATAAATGCTAAGATCTTTCTAAAAGCTTTAAGTCAATAGTTAATTGAAATTCATACCCTTCAGAAAATCAATTGAATATTCAAATATAAGGAAAGGGTTTACTAAATAAAACCCTTTCAAGATTTAAAAGGTAATTGAAATAAAGATTGATTTAAGTTTCGACTCATTTCCAAGTTTAATAATTCAATTAAAATCTAATTGAAAAAAGAAAGGGAATTGTCTTAAAAGCTTAACTATTTGAATTTAATCAATTCACAAAGCATACAAAAACAATCAATGATGCATCAAGATCACCTAAGTCTAATAAATGAAAGACACTCAGAAGTTAATAAAGTGTCAATTTCAATTAATATTTCCCTTTCAAGAGACTTAATCATCCGTTTGTTATAAAACCTTTAATTTTTGGTTGGTTTACATGCATAATTTGTGTAGACACTGTATTTTGTACTTCTTACGATTCGGGCATCTATTCTCTAATGATGCTAAAATTCTAAGACCAAAGGTTGGCTTAGGGCGCAATCAGATGTTAAATTGACTTAAGAAATGTTGAAGTAAAAAATATAACTTATAATGAGAAAATAAATCTATTTTTAGAAAAGTAAAGCCAATGAAGCCCTTGGCATGCGCACGTAGGAATCAGGCTACACGCGCATGCGAACACAGACCTGATCTTGTGGCGCATGTAGGGTTCCAGAAACATAAAAAAATACAAGTTTTCTACATTAACGCTGAAATTTGAAACGAATCTCACCTCATTTGGGAGTCATTTTAAACCCCTATTTTCACAATATAAATAGCCATACGTGGTAAATTTTCAAAAACACACATACATCCTAAGGGAAAATGCTAAATTTCACTAAAAAAGTGAATCAAAGAGGGAATTTTTCTCAAAACATACTCAAGGCAATTTTCTTTTATTTATGTTTTAATCTTCTTTCTTTCCTTTTTATTTTTTTATTTTTTATGTTTATATGTGTTTAGGTAGTTTAAGTTCAAATAGTTTTTATGTTTTAAAGCATGTTAGGATGTTAGATTTATTATTTTAAAGCCTTGCTTTGTTTTTCAGTGTTGATAGGGTTTCTGGGGTAGATTCCACATGCGCATGATCCTGCTTGCGCACGCAGGCTAGATTATGCGCACGAAGGCTTGTTCATGTGTGCACATGATTCTGCTCGGAAACCCTAACCCTAGTTCATCTGTTTCTATTTCTTATTTCATATGCAATGCTTCTGTTTTAGATCTTTTATACATATATATATATATATATATAGATTGTTTTGAGCTTTTGTTTCACATGTTTGTTGTTTGTTTGCAAATTAGGGTTTATTTTATGTTTCCTTGTTTTGATGTCATGAACACACATTCACATGTTTATGCATTAATGTCATAGATGCTGAGATGCAGTAAGGTAAGCAAGGTAAGTCATGCATTCATATGTAAATGCATTTTTGTTTGTAATCTTCTCTAGGATTGATGGACGTGATATGATGAATCAGCATGTTGTGCTCTTGATGTTTTCCATGATTTCTTGATGATAACATGATTTGTTTATTGCCCATGTTTCTACCTTGAATATGATATGATGATATGGTGTTAGATGAATGTATGATATGCATGATAGTAACTTGCTAGGGTTTATGTTATACCATAGTAGATGTATGTTAGGTTTATATGAGTTACCATGATAGATGTATGATTAGGTCTTTTTGGCATGATTGATGCCATGTTGTATGCATAGATGTATGCTAATGTTTGTGTGAGTTAGAATGCAATATTGAATATGTCTTTAATAGGATTAAGACATAAGACACAATGAAAGGAAGCCAACCCTAGATTTGGGCAATTTTGGGTGCCTAACACCTTCCCAAAACTGTACCTAAACTCCGAACCCATATCTCTGATAATAAAATAAAAAAGGTCCTTCCTCGAGAGAACACTATATATATGGTTCCTAGACCATTGCAAAAAACTAGGTGGTGACTCCCCTGTGTGTCCACAATTATGGATACACATACACACACTTGGATGTTGATGATGTGATCCTCATTATGATTACATGTTATGTTAACAATGTTGATACCGTATATTGTCCAATCTCAACTAGCATGCCAAAATGTCATTTTAAGCCCTAAAAGCCAAAAAGTGTGTTTTTAAATATGGAATAATAAGGAACTACATAAAATAAAAGTTCTATTTATCCCAGTCAGATGTTGGATAAATCATTTTAATGATCCAAGAGTTCAAAATCCTAAATTTACCATTTTTCCCTAAGCTCAGCCAATGTCAACTAACCTAACTAGGACTAGTCATAAAGTTGACCAAAAATCCAACTGTCCAATCAAGATAAATTTTTGTCCCTCTTAAAGATCATGAAATTCCCTTAAAAAAAACAATTCATTGGCCAAAATCGGAGTTAAAACAGATGAGATATCATAAAAACATCAAAATCCTAATTAAAATACTATTTCATTATTTTTTAGGTTAAAAGGCTTTTTTTAGCATATTTGTGCAATAAATTGTGCAAATCTAGCCACAACGGGTGCGAAAGGCCTAAACCATAATAAAATATGATGAATTAGCTACGCAATGAAAAAGGGCTTGACGATATCCATTATGGATTAGGAGGAAATAACTTTTTAAGATAAGTGCTTGTTACACCATAGGTAGAGCTTGTTGGAAAAATACATATTTGTATCGTATACAAAACATACACAGTAAAAAATTAACAAATCTACTTTATTCGCAATTGATAACATGCACTATATAAATTTCAGAATTTATGAACAACAAAGTGTACCTTGGTGTAGTGAATTTCAAAACAAAGATCAGAAGCACTTGGGAACACTTCTAATCTTCACTCCAATTCCACTAACGCCCAAGAAGTGTGGTCTCTCAATCAGTTTCCAAGGGAGAATTAGAGAGAGTGGCATGCACTCACACATACACCATTTTACAAGAGTGTTGGTCTTTTATACCAATTCTGTATGTTTCTCTTCTTGTATCTAACTAATTATCTAATTTGGTTAGCCTTTTATGCCTTTTTAATTGGGCTTAAGTGTGTGGCTTGAAGTGGAACCAAAAAGAACCAATAATACACTAGCTCCAATGAGTTTTGGGCTTTTCTATTAACTCTTGACAAGTCCAAAGTTATCATTAACTATATTTAATACCACTATATAAATATAGTTGCACTCTAGGCCTTATTTATAAATTATATCTCAAGACTTTATTGTACATCCAACCTCTTCATAAAATAATCGTAGTAATACAAAGTTATGAATGTAGACTGTCATTTTGTAGATTACTATATCTTAATTCCTTGAGTACCCGGTTTAATCCTTTAAGTTATTCATTATATATTTATGAAATCCAATTTCATAAATATATACTTTAGTAACTCCTTACTAAAGTGGTTAGGCCTAATACTCTGAACAACCATACCCATTAAACTTATCTCAAGGGAATATTTTGTATCTTCATTAAGAGACTATGAATTCCATTTTGAGAATATATGTTCCATCAACACTAAATGTGGTTGTCTAATATACTGAGATTTTGATCGTATCTTTAGACTTCATTCCTGATATATCAAAATAACCTACACTTCATGATCAGGTCCATTATCCTCTTAGGATTAATAGTTCATGTAAATAGAAGTCGTGAATTTATTATCCATTTGACAGTCGTTAGGAGAATAATAAATTTCATAGTTGTCTAGTTCAATATATTTTAACTCTTAAAACATATCAACTAGAAATCTCCATTTCCATGATCAAGACAAATTATCTTAGTTGACATGTTATAGTATTCGCAGATGAAATACCCAATTTCATCATCGATTACGAACTAAAATTCTGAGTTTACAAAGAACTTGTGATTAATATCTTTTGTGACTAAATCACATAAATCACATATTATGCATCTCATGGACTATATGATAATCTCCCAATAATCATGTTACCATTATTTTTAAATAATAATAAAACAATTTTATTAATCATAGCATTAAGTCATACATAGCATCATACAATAGGATTTAAGGGCACACATCTTAATAGAGTTCACCCTTAAAAACTAGTTTTCGAAAGAGATGGTGCGCTCTACAACTGACGTCTACGACGGCTCACTCTAGTGACATTGACCCGATGGTAGCCTTTTCTTTGTTAGTAGTTCTACTCATCTATAAGTTATTTTAATCTAGCCTTTAGATTGGCCCCTTTGATATCCTCATTTGATCCCATACTTAATGTGTTACGTTCGATTACTCAAGGTGGTGGTTGAATCTGATACCAAATGTTCCAAACCTATGAGTAGAATTCACTCTTGAAAATCCTCTTGCAAGGGGAGGGTGCCCAAGAGTTTATAAACACATGGTTAAACTTACACTTATTCCATGTAGGACACTAGGATCATAACACTACTCACAATTTCCTCTCTCTTCAAGTAAGTTGAACTATGCACAGGGTTTTTGCTTTTCAAATTATGATAAATATAATTGAAATTCAAAGATGGTAATTTAAGGTTTTAACATTTCTATTTTGCTAAATTTTACTTTTTTTTATTATCTAATTTATTGTTAAGAATGTCTTTGCATTGGAATTTTTAGTCTGATGGAAGTTTATATTAGTTGTTTCCAATTTATTATTATAAATGGTTTAACATTTGGGAATTTCTAGTCTGCTGAAATGTTAGATTTGATGTTAGATGATTATTACAAATGGTTAAATTGAAGACATGAAAATTGCTCAAGAACTGCTCAAGAAAAGTGCAAACTGTAGGTCTCGATACCTCCTCGACAGAAGCTCGATTTGTCGAGATTCATTAAAACTCGATAGATGTCCCGATCGATCGAGCTTACGGGTTTCAGATTATAGCCAGTAATATTTTTACTCTAAAAAGCTATTTGTTTATGGGTTTGTATAATTTTTATTAGATTAGGAAAGCCCAAGATTTGTGTAAACCTATTTGGAATAGGAGAGCCCATTAAGCTCCTCTTTAAAGGAAGTGGAAAAAGAAAAACCTAACCCTATAGAGCTTCATAAAGTTTTCCTTTTTGAAACCCTAGATTTTTCCTACAGAAGAAAGAGTTCTTACTACGTTTCTTGTACGGCTTTGGGTTTTGTAATCAAGCAAAGTTTCTTGCACCAATATTGAATATCTTATTGGTGTTTCTATGTGAAGCTGCTGTAAATCAACTATAACAATCAAAGGGTTGTTGTGGAGTTAGTCACGTACTTGGATTTGTGCAAAGGAGTAAGTCGCGTACTGGGATCCGCGCATTAGATTGGTTAGTTACGTACTGGAAGCCGTGCAATATAATGAGAGATTGTCACTACAGAACAAGTCTAATTGGGTATTGGGATAAGGGTTCAACTGTATGTTGGTAGAAGGTACTAGGATTTCTTTACTTGTAACAATTTGTTATGATAATAGTGGATACTCGGGAGTGGTGACCTTAAAATCACCCGGTGAGATTTTTGCCTTAGAGGTTTTCCCCATTCATAAACAAATCACCATGTCAATTTATTTTTCCGTTGCACTTTAGTTTATTGGTGATTTGTTTTTGGCCTATCAATTGTTATATATGGCTTTACATTTTGAAATTTCTAGTGTGCTGGATTCTTACATTTGTTGTTTCTAATTTATTGTGAAAGATGGCTTTACATTTGGGATTTTATACTAAGAGAAATTGTAATGGTTGCTTATGATTGCTTCAATTGGTTGGCTTGTTTAATCATCTCATATTCTTGGTGATTTTGGTGCTTTGTAGGAGAGTCTTTAATGAGTAGGCTGTCTCATTATCTACATCATATATTTGTTGACTCACAAGTAAACCTACCATTTTACACTAGTGTCATACAGGGAGATATTGATGTTGACTCACATTTTGTGGATATATCTCAAAATAATCCAATGTATGTTTCTAACTCTCCACCTAAAGTTCAAATTATCATTCTTAAGAAAACAAAATAGGGTAACAACTTCAATCTAGAGGAAGATAACCTCCTAGTATTGGCATGACTCAATACTAGTGTGAATGTCATACACAGTAATGAGCAAAAACAAGAGACATTTTGTGAAAAAATTTGGCAATACTTCTACAAGCACATTGCTTTTGGTACCATATGTACTCCTACCATAGCTAAAGTTGAAGCAACACCTCAAAGCATAAAATTATATTGCAATAGTGTCAAAATATCGATTCACCAATAGTTCAAAAACACTAATTAAACATTTAGGGAATTAATGTTGTTAAGTCCATGTTTTTCATGTTATTGTTGGTTTAATTCAATGAAAAAGTTTTATGTATTTTTATTCTCATTTTAATGTGTTTTTCTAGGCAAATTGTATTTAGTAGAAAGTATTTGAGCTTGGTCAAACTATGGTGGCACTCTCTATGCGACATGCATACAAGTGACACATGGCAGAAGATTCCATCTAATGTGAAATTACATTTGCTTCTAACTTTTGTTATTTTTGTTTCAAAATGTTTCCAAAACAAATGCCATGTTCCAATTTTTTTTCTTTTTTATAATAAATATTCTTATATAATTTTTATATAAAAATAACAATATAAACTTGTTTTACCCATTCCCTAGATAATTAATACATGAAAATCAATGCATTACTCCATTAATACATCACAATTAATTAAGAGAAATGTTACGTACATAAAAATTTCACCACAAATCTTAGATGACAAGTTGAAATAGGTTATAATATGGGCCCACCACTAAAATTACTTTTTTGTCCATTAGTAACAGTCAATAACAACTTACCACATATGATTTGTTATGAAAATGTTGTGGCCGCAACATTACTCATTAATTGATACATTGACAGAAATGCAAAATTTTCATTTTGACAAGGTGGAAGGCTCTAAATGAAGAGAATTCTCCAACATGAAAATCATTACATTTTGCTCCATTAATATGCCGCAGTTAATTACTCTCTTCATCCCATTTTGTTTATTATGTTTAGAAAATCCAACTTTTTAAGGGAATATCATTTAATTTATTATCTTTTACATAAAAGGTACAGGTTTCCAAAACTACCCTCATTAATTTAAATTTTAGTGAATGAGGGGTATTGGATTTTTAAATAAAATAGTGGGGATTAGGAAATTTATTTGTTGATTTCTCTAAGAAGCCTTCATTTTGTGACATCCCAAAATGGATAGAATGGAATAAAGGCCAAATAATTGGGGACAAATGGTGTAATATATTGACATAAATACAAAGTATTGATTTTCATGATATGAAAAAACTAAATAAAAGAAAATTCTCATACATGAAAATGCTCCATTAATAGATGACAACTAATTACTAAATTGGCATTGATGCAAATGTTTGATTTTGATGAGGTGTAAGCTTAAAGAAGTAGAAATGATTAGGTCTACCAGGGAGGATGGCTAGCATGGTCCTCCTTGACCTCCTAACTAATAAAATACTATTATTTATACAAATGTGACATTATCTAGTAATTTTTATTTTTTATTTCTTGTGCTGATTAAGATGTTCACAGTACATTTGCATATATGACATTATTTCATTGGTCAGAGAGGACCACATTACCAGTCCTCCCAGTATAAATAATAATTTCTCCTAAAGGAGGAGAATTATCATACATAAAAGTTGATGCATTTATTCCATGAGTTCCGTTAATGAGCATCCTTAAAAAATTTTTTAATGAACCATTTTATAAAAGTTTTAATACCAATTTCACGAAAAATAATAATAATAATAATAATAATAATAATAATAATAATAATAATAATAATAATAATAATAATAATTGTCAAACAAAGTTAGTTAGTTTTTTCTTTTTTCATAAAAAATTTCTAAAAATGATTCTTCAACCAATTTAGAGTATATGTTAACTTTTTCCTTATTTAATTAATACATTTAAATTAATGCAAACTTTAGATTTTGATAAGATAAAAGGTAAAAAAGTAATGCTAGAAATACAAACTCTTTTACAAATTTTTTTACAAACTGTTAAAGTAGAGAGTGGTTATTGGAAAATAAAAAAGTGATCTTAATGGTGATGCTAAATGAAAACCAATAAGAAGTTAATTATATCAACAGTTTGTAAAAATATTGTAAATAATTTATGGTTGTAGCATTATTCAAGGTAAAATGAAGAGAATTCTCATTCCTCCTTAAGAAATGTACTAAAGTGATACCAAAATATTTTGTTTTTATGAATAAATTAGATCTTTTAATAGAACATAATTACAAAAATTTACTAATTTGATAACAGGAGTAAAAATATAGGAGCTAAATTGAATTTAACCAAAAAAAATCTAATTAGTAATAATAAATTGGTAAATCAGTAAATTGACTATATTTTGATAGTTTTTTTTTTTTCTTTCTTCTTCGTAACGTTTTCACAAGCTTATCAAACCACCCATTGATCTGACAGCAAAAATGGATGGGTTGGATGCATTGTGCCCACTAGAATTAAGAAGGATTAATGGCCAAGTGGCACCAATATTTTTGGTAAGCGACTGACCCAACGTTCCCATTAATAGTCTCAGTAGTCGGTACTTCATATCAAAAAATTAAGAATCAAGTCACTAAACACTAGTATACCTACCTACCTACCGTCCCTTCCCATAAAAGTCCATCGCTTCTTCAACTCACGAAATTAGACGGCACGTTTTCTTCTGCAGCTCAAAATGAGTGCTAATAATAATAATAATAAACAGTCAGATTCTCATTCCTTGGTCCTCCCATGGAAGACGCGGATCTCCGTCTCCGCCCTCTCCGCTGCCACCGACTTTTTCCGCCGATCTGACGGCACCGTCAACCGCCGTATCCTCTCTCTCTTCGATGTCAAAGCAAGCCCTAATCCCAACCCCGTGAAAGGCGTCAAATCTTCAGACATCATGGTCGACCCTTCGCGCAACCTCTGGTTCCGCCTCTTCGTTCCCACGGACACGGACACGGACACGGACACTTCCCTCCCCGTCGTGATCTTCTTCCACGGCGGCGGCTTCACTTTCCTCTCCCCTTCCTCCTTCGCATACGACGCCGTCTGTCGCCGCTTCGCTCGCACACTCCCAGCCGTTGTTATCTCCGTCAACTACCGCCTCTCCCCGGAACACCGCTACCCATCTCAATACGACGACGGATTCGACGTCATTCAATACCTTAATCATCATCGCAGCAGCAGCAGCAGCAGCAGCGAACTTAAACAACTCCCAGATTTTGCGGACTTGTCGAAATGTTTCTTAGCTGGCGACAGTGCAGGTGCCAACCTGGCGCACCACGTGGCAGTCCGGGCAAGTCGGGAAGGGTTCGAGTTCGTTAAAATAATCGGGTTGATTTCGATCCAACCGTTTTTCGGAGGAGAGGAGAGAACAGATTCGGAGATTCGGTTGCGGAAAAGTCCAATCGTTTCGTTGGAACGAACTGATTGGCTTTGGAAGGTGTTTTTGCCTCAAGGGTCGGATAAGGATCATGAGGCAGTCAATGTGAGTGGGCCCAATGCGGTTGATATTTCGGGTTTGGAGTATCCGGAAACGATTGTGTTTGTTGGGGGATTCGACCCGTTACAGGATCGCCAGAGGAGTTACTATGAGTGGTTGAAGAAATCTGGGAAACAGGCTCGCTTAATTGAGTATCCAGACATGATGCATGCGTTTTATGTGTTTCCAGAATTGCCTCAGTCGTCCCAGTTGATAGCACAGGTCAAGGATTTCGTTTCCCATACATGCATGTATGCATATGATATGTAAAACTTTCAGTTCTTAATATTATTATTAACTTTTTTTCCAACAAATTAAGTATAATCATAATAATACGATAGCGGACAGCTTTTTTTTACGACGGAATTTTTTTTTTCTCTCTTTTTGGCTGTTCATTAGATTGCATCCATTTATTTTATACAATGAACACTATTACTTTATTGACCCTTCGCAAAAAAACAAACAAAAAAGATGAAAGAGATCACAGAGCTGCTTATTTAATATGGTTGGTAGTTTTTTATATACACATTAAATGCAATGAAAACTAGGGACTCTGCATTTTCTTCTTTTATTTTTTAATTTTCCGATTTTTTTTCCTTTAGACGGAGCACATATTATATGTATGTGTGTATATATATATATATATATATATATATATATTACCTGTAATAATTGGTGAACAATATGCAATTCTATAATGGACCAATAAAAAAAAGCGTAAATGAATTTAAAATGACACATTAACACCCATTCAGGGATCGATACGAGAAGTATTTTACACCACCAATAATAAGCCAAACAAAATCGATACGAGTAGTATTTTACACCACCAATAATAAGCCAAACAAATCTAACATTTTCCTGTACTCAAATAAGTATCTTTACTAATATATTTACGATATTTTCATAATAAACCTTAAGTGGTAGGTTGTTACAAATTATTATTAATAAGACAATATTTTATTTACAATATCCAAGGGCAGCTAGCCAGGCCCCTACTACCATCAATACTTGTCAATCAGAAGCCAAACCCTTACCATCTTGTGAAAAAACAGATTGTAAATTGTATCTGATTATGGTTTGAGTTCCAATGCCTATAAATAAGGTCTTTGTTTTCTTTGTTATGGCAAGAAATAGCCTTCCTCTGATGTCCTTATATCCTACATAAAATATCTGTTAAAATTTAATAATATCAGTGGGTTTGTTATATTTAGTTCTCTGTTCCATTCTTTGCTTTCAAGTAGTCATCTATACTTCGTTACCATTATATTTTCTTAACCAGATTCCTTAATCTTCTTACACCCTCTTATATATTAATTAATTTCCTATTTGCTTTGCTATTTAGGTTATCAGTGGCTAGTTGTTTAGAGGACCACCCTCTTCTTACACCCGCTTGTATATTAATTTCATAAATGCTATCCAACACACCAAGGAGAGAAGAAAAGTTGTTAATAAAGATATTAGCAAAGATGAATCAGATTATTATATATATATATATATATATATATATATATATATATATATATTTATATATACACACACATAGCATTTCATTAAAAACCCATTATTAACCTCCCATGCCATATTCAAGATATTACCAGAGTTCTAGATTACTATTTGGAAAATCATCTAATCCATTTACGCTTACATAATTTTGTAATTTACCAATTCCGTCTGTATTTAGGGTAACAAATGGTAATGGGGCGGTTTCCATCATATAAACCTTGGGGTACGTAAAGGTTTGGTAGAAACGTACAAAATCCATTTGTTAATTATTTGTATTTTATTTTCCATAATTCTATAGTCAAAATATGTTGAGAGGTGGCTAGTTGTTAATAGCTAATAAAGAAACATAATCTCCAATGTATATAGGAATAGATAAGAATATCAGGAAAAACTTATCAACTTATTCTTTATGAAAAAAAAATTGTGCAAATAGTTTTTCCAATAACATTATTCTTTTATTTTAGAGTTTTGCTTTTTATTACCAGGACTAGTCACTAACCCGTACTATGCACAGAAATTTACTTATTTGTGAGGTAGACTAAAATAATTTTATAAAATTTTAAATTGATTAAGAAACTACATCATTGCATGATTTGCTCTTGTATGACTTAAATTTGTGTTACAATTTGATGAAGAAGTCATTGCTTGAATGTACAATGGTTTACAAAAAATTTGTAACCTCGCAAATTTGGAGATAAATTGTCAACTTTTGAGTTTGAGTTTAAGTTGGACTTGTTAGAGAAATAGAGTTTCACTTCTTGTTAACTTTGAACTAAACAAAAATAATTTTGTTTAAAAAAAATGATAATGATGAGTTTGAGTTTAAGTCGGACTTATAATAGAGGTAAAGTTTCACTCATTCTTAAGTTTGGGCTAAACAAAAATAATTTTATTTTTAAAAAAATAATAATGCTATGGCAAGCTCTAGAAAGCTCAATAAAAAGTCAAAAGTTTCAGTTATATATATATATATAGAGAGGTTATTGTTCGTAATTTGTATATGCCATAGTATACACTTTTTTTGGGGGGGGGGGGGAGGGCTTAGCATACCATGCACCCATTTGATACAAATATACAATGAACACTTTGTTATGAAAATTAAAAAAAGAATTGAAAAAGAAAGAAAGAGACATGCAGCTGTTTATTTAACATGGTTGTTTATATAAAATAAAAAATAAAAAATAAAAGAAGAAAGAATGAGACATGTCACATGAGCTGTTTATTTAATACTCTTGTATACATACAAACAATTTTAACTTATGATGTTCATCAATCATAATTGCCTTTTAAATTAAGTTAAGACGTTAATTGGTTTTTGATATAATCCGAATTTGAACTTCAAAGTTCAAACTCTAAATATTTTGTTCAATAACAAGAGATTTATCATTAATTGGAACCACTAATAGGTTGTTGGAGAATGGATAATCCGTCATACACCCATTTAATACAATGAAATATGATAAGTTGTTTGTGATGTTGTCCTATTGTATCAATTATTTAAATTAAAACCAACATCGGAAGGCTACATTATCTTCTTTTTATTTTTCCGTGTTGATCTTGTTGGAAAAAAAAAAATCTAGTTTTATATCTCATATAAAATACATAGCGGAAGCAACAAACAAGGATCTATTTCATTCATGATTGAGAACATGCACTATGTAAATTTCAGAATTTAAGAATAAGATAGCGTACCGTGGTATGAAGAAATTCAAAATAAAGATTAGAAGCACTTGGGAACACTTTTAATATTCACTCCAATTCCACTTTACGCCTAAGATGTGTGGTCTCTCAATCAGTTTGCAAAGAGAGAATGAAAGTGTGTCTCACACTCTCTCTTTTTCTTTTTATGAAAAGAATCGTAGAGAAAAAAAAAATTATGTATGTTTCTCCCTTTATAACTAACTGATTATCAAATTGGGCTGGCCTATTAGGCCTTTCCAATTGGGCTTTAGTGTGTGGTTTGGAGTGGCACCAAAAGGGACCAATAAGACACTAGTTCCAATAGGCTTGGGCTTTTCCGTCAACTCTTGACAAGTCCAAAGTTACCATTAATTATATTTAATACCACTATATAAATATAATTGCACTCTAGGCCTTATTAATAAATTATATCCCAAGACTTTATTATACACACAATCCCTTCATAAAATATTCGTAGTAACACAAAGTCATGAATGTAGACTGCCACTTTGTAAATTACTACATCTTATCATTGAGTACCCGATTTAATCCTTGAGTACCAAAGTGGTTAAGTCTAACTCTCTGAATAACTGAACCCATTAAACTTATCTCAAGGGAATATTTTATATCTTCATCAAGAGACTATAAATTCCATCTTGAGAATATATGTTCCATCAACATTAAATGTGGCTGCCCAATATACTGAGGTTTTGACCGTTATTTTAGATCTTACTCTTGATATATCAAAGCAACATACACGTCATGATCATGTCCATTATTCTCTCAGGATTAAGAGTTCATGCAAATAAAAGTCGTGAGATTTATTATTTATTTAACAGTCGTTAGGAGAATAATAAATCTCACAGCGGTCCAATTCAATATGTCTTAATTTTTAAAACATATCAACATATCAACTAGAAGTCACCACTTCCATGATCAAGACAAATCATCTTAGTTGATACGTTATAGTCTTCGCAGATGAAATGCCTAATTTCATCACCGACTACGAACTATAAATTCTAAATTTAGAAAGAACTTGTGATTTATATCTTTTGTGACTTTTCACATAAATCACATACTATGCATCTCATGGACTATATGATAATGTCCAAATATTCATGTTACCATTATTTTAGATAAAAATAAACAACTTTATTAAACACAACATTAAGTCATACATAATGTCATACATAGCATCATACAATAAGATTTAAGGGCACATATTCTAACAGATCTAAGGCTAATGGTCTAGTACCTATTGGGAAAAAGGGTTTTTTTTTTTTTTTTTTTTTTTTTTTTTTTTTTTGTGGCAGCAAAAACCACTTTTGTTAGGTTATAGTTATAGTTATACCATTCTATTTCAAAATCAAATATTACAATTTTTTATGATAATAATATTACAAATTTTGAAATCATTGTCGGCAAATAAATGAAGTATAGCAATAAAAGTGGTGTAATGTTTCGTTATTATCAAAAAATAACTAAAGAAAACAAGTGAAAGAGACGTGAAACACAAAAATCAACCTCGCCCATTATCATGGTGGAAAAAAATTTCCAATGTTTGGACAAAGGCAAAATTAGATGCTAACCAATCCAACATGGGTAAGTCAGATGGTTAGGAGCAGTATTTTTAAGGTCCAGTTCTCGGTCTAGGAGCGTAGTGCTTCCTAAGCCCATTCTGTAGTATCCTTGTTTCCTTTCTCTTGGGGCGCTCCAGACGAAAGTGGATGAAGGAGTTAACTCGTAGATGCGATTCTTTATCTTTATCTGCGAGGGAGGGGAAGAGGGTTACGTTATCCAAAAAACAAGCGGTCAGATTATGTGTTGGCTGGGAAGTTTCTTACGAAGAGACCTCTGAACATGGAGGTGGTAGTGCGAACTTTTCGTCCATTATGGCGTACTAAGGAGAGTTTTGAGATCACAAATGTTGGGAATAACATTTTGTTATTTGCTTTTGAGTTAGAGGTTAACGCTGAAAAAGTTTTGTTGGGAGAGGCGTGGTCATATGATCGACATTTTGATATATTTCAGCGCTTTGATGGAAGTAAACCTATCGCAGAGTTAGAGTTCTAGTCCTGTTCCTTTTGGGTTCAGATTCATGATCTTCCTTACAAGTACATGACCCCGGAAACAACTATGGAAATAGGGGAGACAATTGGTCCCGATACTGTCCCTCAAGATCTATCGGAAATGAAGGGCAGCACTTTCATGCGTGGCAGGATTGCTGTTGATGTTGCCCATCCTCTATGTCGAGGACGGGGGAAAACATTTGATGAAATCTTCGAACGATGGGTTGCTTTCCAGTATGAACGTTTGCCTAATATATGCTTCTAGTGTGGTATGTTATCCCATGATGATAAAAAATGCAAGATTTGGCTAAGAAGCAAGGGGTCTCTATCTATGGAAAATCAACAGTTCCGGCACTGGATAAGAGCTCCTCAATATGATCCGGGTGAGTCCCAACCTCGTCTAGTGAGATCATCGGAGGCAGGGGTGCACCTTTCACAGTGCAGTCAAAGGAAGGAAGGAAGGAGGTGGGGTGGCAAAAAACCCAAGTTAAGATGGTGGAGTTGGATGGTGGCAGCAAGGAACGTTTAGGTTCGAATTTGGAAACTGCCATGATTGTAGGGAATTCAGATTCAACTGATTGTAGCCCTGACTTTGAGGCTATAATTGAGGATATTGATAGGTTGTTAAATGTGGAATTTCAAATTCGAATCATAATGTTCCAGCATCAAATCATATGGTTGAGGAAAATAATTTGAAACTTGAGTTGGGCGGTGGTTTTCCAAATATCTTTGGGGGAGGTGGAGGGAAATCAAAATGAAGCGCCAACTCATAATGGGGTGTTGAGCGCAGATTTCGTGATGGGTTGGGTGGACCAAAAAAGAAAGAAAAAAGGTGGGAGATTGGGAAAAGTAAAGAAGTTAAAAGGCCCAAAGGGCTCAAGGGAGGAAATGAACGGGCCAATTGGTACAAAGGAGCAAAAACTGGGATGTTGGACTAGGAGGACTAACAGGCCCAAGAAGGATGGGGTACCTAGTGAGAAGTTTAAGGAGGTGGGCTCAAAGCTAAAATAGTTGAGGCTTGTAATATGTGTGAGATTGGGTCAGAAAAAGAGAAAAAGTTGAAGGCTAATGAGGAAGCCAAGAAGTTAGGTGTCCTTTTTGGTACACACCTGGGATCGATAGAGGTAGTTGTGCAGCCCCGTTGAGTCCAATGAGTCTCCTAAGTTGGAATTGTCAGGAGTTTAGGAATCCCCAGATAGTTAATGTCTTTTCAAAGGATATTAGGATAGAGAAGCTCAAATTTGTTTTCTTAATGGAAACTAAATCTGATGAAGATTAGATGATTGTAGTACGTGATCTATGTGGTTTTAAGGATAGTTTTATTGTTCCTAGTGTTGGCTGGAGTGGGGGTTTAGCACTGTTTTGGAGATCAGATATTAAAATTCAAGTTCAAGTTTAGAGTTCATCCTTGTCTCATGTTGATGCCCTTGTATATGGGGGGAGTAACATTGGAAAATGGCACCTTGTAGGTTTCTTTGGCAACCCGAATACTTCATTGAGGCTAGAATCATGGTGCTTACTTACTTCTTATTGTGGAGTTTCATTGCTGCCTTGGCTAGTAATTGGGGACTTCAATGAAATAATTAGCAATGCCAAGAAGGAAAGGGGTGTTCAAAGGCCCATTAATCAAATGGCCCGGTTCAAAAATGCCATTGATTTTTGTGGGTTGAAGGAAGTGGACTTCGTTGGGCCAAAGTTTACTTGGCTCTATCAGTGGCGAGATGGATCGCAAATTAGAGAACGACTTGACAGAGCATTGGTCTCTTCGGATTGGTCTTTTTTATTTCCTATGGCAAAGCTGTTTCATAAATCCTCTTCCGCTTCGGATCATAGCCCATTATTGTTGAATTACTCCTCTACACTGAAAAAGAAGAAACTAAAAAGGGTTTTTAGGTTTGAATCTATGTGGTTGAAGGACCAAACATGCGAGAGAGTAGTCATAGAGGCATGGGATGAGGGTTTAAATGTCAATTTAGCTTTCCCAATCCTTTCTTGTATGGATTCATGCAGGATCAAGTTGGAGGTGTGGAATTAATGGGAGTTTAGGCATGTAGGTAAGGAGATTTCTTGATTGCAAAAGAGATTGGAGTGGTTGGATCTACAACCCTCTTCTTCGGCTATAATCAAAGACTTAAGAGAAACCAGAGTGGAGTTTAACTGCTGGTTAGAAAAGGAGGACGATATGTGGTGGCAAAGATCTAGGCTTAACTAGTTTAGGGACGGGGATTGGAACACAAGATTTTTCCACGCCAAGACATCTTCTCGGTTTCAGAAAAATCTTATTGAAGGGATTTTTGACTCAAATGATCAGTGGTAGGAGGATGATGAGGCAATTGAGAAGTGTTTTGTGGACTACTATGTTAAGTTGTTTACTTCCTCCAATCCAACAGACTTTTCAGAGATTGTTGATGCAATGCAACCCAAAGATATCTCAAGACATGAATGCTTGTATGCTTAGGGATTTCTAGCCATGTGAAGTGCATCGTGCTCTAAAACAAATATACCCACTGAAAGCCTTAGGCCCTGACAGTATGCCACCCTCTTTTCAACATTTTTGGCCTACAACAGGTAATTTAGTTACTAAAACAGTATTAGATTTTCTAAATTTTGGTGTTATTCCCCCAAAGTTCAATGAAACTCATATTATTTTGGTTCCAAAAACTAGTAGTCTAAGAGAGTTACTAAGTACAAACCGATTAGCTTATGTAACGTGGTATAAAAAATGGCTTAAAAAACTCTTGCAAATAGGTTGAAGAAAATTCTACCCTCTATAATCAGTGACACTCAAAGCGCCTTTGTCAATGTTTGATTAATTATTGACAATGCGTTGGTAGCATTTGAAACTATGCACTATATTAGCAAAAGAAAGGGAGGGTTCAAGGGTAAGATGCTTTGAAGCTTGATATGAGTAAAGCCTATGACAGGGTGGGGTGGTCTTTTCTTGACAAAATCATGAAGAAGTTGGGGTTTTACCATAGATGGAGGAAGCTAATGATACAGTGTATCACCTCAGTCACTTATTCTATCAGAATCAATGGGAAACCTAGGGGCCAGATTTTCCCTTCTAAGGGTCTACGTTAAGGTGATCCTCTCTCTCATTACCTTTTTTTTTTTTTATTATGTGCTGAAGGCCTCTTGGCCCTAATTAAAAAAGCTGTTTTGTGGGTACTATCGAAGGCATTTTTGTGTGTAAGGGGGGCCCTTGACTTTCACATCTTTTTTTTACACATGATAGTATTATTTTCTGCAAAGCTTCGCTTGAAGAATGTGACTCTACAGCAAGTTTTAAAGGTATATGAGCAAACACCAAGCCAACAACTGAATAGAGTAAAGGCATCTCTGTATTTCAGTAGTAACACAACAAAAGAGATTTAAGATGATATAAAAGCCATATTAAGGGCACAAGTGATTAAGCAGCACGAGAAGTACCTAGGTCTCCCATCCTTGGTAGGGAAAAACAAAAAGAATACTTTCAAGGAAATTAAGGAGAAATTGGCAAAGAAGCTAGCCGGGTGGAAGGAAAGGCTATTAACAAAGGCAGGAAAAGAAATCTCAATAAAAGTAGTAGCCCAAGCAATTCCCACATACTCCATGAGTTGCTTCAAAATCCTTGACACCCTTTGTGATGAGATGACAGGCCTCATAAGGAACTTTTGGTGGGGGACAATGGAAGGATGAAGGAAAGATGGCATGGATTAGTTGGGGAAAACTATGTGCCCCTAAAGCCCAAAGTGTTTTGGGTTTCAAATAGCTAAAACAATTCAATTTAACACTACTGGCTAAGCAGGGGTGGAGATTACATACGGGTAGAGATTTATTGATGTATCGGGTTTTCAAGGCGAAGTATTTCCCTAACAGTGACTTGGTGCAAGCCTTGATGGGGAGTAGTCCATCCTATGCTTGGAAGAGCATCTTGACAGCTTAAAATATTGTTAAAAGGGGTATTCGATGGCAGGTAAGCAATGGGCATCACACTTAGATTTGGAAGGATAGATGACTCCCTACCCCATCACTGTATAAGGTGATATCCCCTCCCTCTATCCTACCTATGGAAGCTTAGGTTGAAGAATTGATTGACCTAACTGTTGGTGCTTGGATAACAGAGTTAATCCAAAGGATTTTCCTTCCTCATGAGGCGGATACTATCTGTGGGATTGCTTTGGGCTCAAACCTTTTGGAAGATAAATAGATTTGGGCCCCCTCGGCAGATGGGATGTTCAGTGTTCGTAGTGCTTATAAGATTGCCATGGAGATGACTTCAGTGGGTGAGGCAGCAACTTCATCGAATGATAGTGGCCTTAAGAAGTTTTGGAAATATCTTTGGTAGGTTAATGTCCATCACAAGGTACGTCATTTTGCTTGGCGAGCTTGTAAAGGCATTTTGCCCACAAAGGAGAACTTATAGAGAAGAAGGATTCTAGTTGATAGTTGCTATGAGGCATGCCAGGTGGAGTTGGAATCCTCAGGCCATCTGCTTTGGAAATGCAGCAGAGCGCAGGAAATCTGGTCTCTTTCTAATCTCTTCCCTGTGAATCATGGTTTAAATTTTCTCTCTTTTATGGATCTTCTATGGTATGGGGTCATGAAGGCTATATAGGACCATGAAAGGATAGAGAAGCTCATTATGGTGACATGGGCTAAATGGACAAATAGAAATGAGGTTAGAAACAGAGGTGAGAGGAAGGGTTGTTGTGCTCTATATCACAGAGTAATGGACTATCTAGGTGAGAACCATGCATGTTCTGTGAAGCTAGATTCACCTTCCTCAGTTGTGGCTTTGCATTGGAAACCACCACCACAGATGCGGTATAAAATGAACGTTGATGGCATGGTGTTTGGAGCTCAGAAAGTTGGTGGTGTTAGTGTACTTATTAGAGATGCTGAAGATAGAGTAGTGGGAGCTTTTAGTAAGAAAATCAAGGCCCTGCTTAGTGTTGTAGAGGTTGAAGCTAAAGCCATTGTGGTCGAGCTCCAATTTGCGAAAGACATGCTAATCTAGGATTTTATTCTTGAAGGTGACTCATTAGCATTGCTTAATGCTCTAAAAGAAATGGCTCCCCCTCTAGCTTCAGTTGCTGCTATTGTGCATAACTGCTTGTCTTTCCTCCACAACTTTCGCCAGATTGAGTTATCCCATGTTTGCCGGCAAGGCAATAGGCCTGTCCATCTTCTAGCTGAGCATGCTCTAGGCATTGTTGATTTTTCTGTTTCGATAGAGGAGAACCATTGTTTTATTGTACAAGCTCTTCTTAATAATGTAATTGTTGCTTCCCAATTTTAATAAAAGTCTTAGAAGTCTTCCCATAATATATATATATATATATATATATATATATATATATGGATCAAGTCACCTCATTATCATGATCTCAAAATCAATAAAAGGTAACCCAAAGGAAATAATATATGATTTCAGTTAGCTTAACTGGTAAAGTCTCTGATAGTTGAATAAGAAACCTGACATTTAATCCCTGTCTATACCAAAAAATGATTGGTGTCTTGGTCTCCTGATAAAGAGTTGTCATCAAAAGTGGGCGCTATAGATTGAAACTCTCTTAAAAAAAAGAGAAAATAATACCAAAAAAAAATTTCCAATTAGTGAGAGGACAAAATGTTTCTAGATTCGTATATCCAAATGGCTAGGCATAATCACAAAAATTGTGTGCATTCAAAAATGTGACTCGTAACAATAGTTGAACATGCCAGAAAACACTTTTTTTTTTTTTTTTTTAAATCCCAATCTTCTGTGTCAGCCTTTGTTGTCAATTAAATTAAAATTTACCTTATTAGTGTCAAAACCCACCTTCTAACCATGCATATCATATGCCAACTTGATCACTAAAATTGTGTGCATTCAAAAACTCAAGTTCACAATCCCTTTTCTCAAACATATAGTATATTTGTTCATTTTTAAAAGATAGAGGAGAAAATTAGTTAGCTTCAAAGTTTAGGGGGGAATTGTGAACTGCCCCTAAAATAAACTAATAAAGGGGGAAAATACTCCCTCCCCCCCCCCCCCCTTTATATATATTTTAAACAGGAAAGAGATTTAAAGTTTAAACCTTTAACATCTTCATTAAACTTATCTACAAATGAAAATATTTTTAGAAAAAAACTACTTGTTTTTCAATATTTCTTCATTTCTTGAAAAATGCTTTGAAAAACAATTCTTGTCTTTAGACTTGTAAGAAAAAATTACAAATTACTTGTAAGAAAAATCACAAATTTTCCTATATTTTTATATAGATATTAAATACAAACTTTAATTTACCACTTCAAAATATTATAATTAAACAACTAAATCAAACCAAAAAAAAAAAAAAAAATTAAACAGCCAAGTAAAATATTAAAATCATACTAATAAGCACAAATAAAATAAGATTGCAACAAAAAAAAAAAGTTGATAAAACAATTAATAAAAACTATCCATTACACTTACCAACCCCATTCATAATTACCCATTAACATGCATGACTATGTATACTTAAACCTCCAAAAGAACGCTTATGTGTGCCTTTTAACAGTTTAGGGGCAATTCCTAAAGTTTTGAGGTATATTGGTGATTTAAAAAGTTTCGAGAAGTATTTTTGTTATTTTGGAAATATTTTGGTTATTTTGGAGGATTAAATATTGTTTTAGTTATTTTGTAAATTTGAGAGTATTCTAATCATTTTGAAAGTTTTTAGGGTGTTTTGAAGATCTTAAAAGGTATTTTCATCATTTTAGACATTTTTGAAGTATTTAGATCATTTTAAAGGTTTTACAAATGTTTTCATATAGCTTTTATTCTTAACCAAGTGGGATCCTACGTTCCCCATTCCCTTATATATATATATGTGTGTTATGTGTGTGTGTGTGTGTTTCTCAAAAGAAAAAAGTGGGATCTTTCGTTGTTGTTGTATTTTATTTATTTTTTATTAAATTTATTTAAGTGGGGGCATCTGAATAAGAAAGAAGCATAAATAGAATAATATGGATTAAAAATCCCTACAATAAGCCAAAATCTTACAAAAGGTAGTACAAAAAGAGAACTTACGTATTAAAGATATGTCCGGTGTTGAAACTAACACATTGAACACCAATCCAAAATAACATATATGCAGGCCAAGCATTTTGGATGTCATAATTTATCTTAACTAGATAGATTACTAATTATTTGGTTGTGGCCTCCTGTATGAGCCTAGGCCTTTCACCCATGAAAGAGAAGGGAAGGGGAAAAAGAGAAAAGAATTGGCAGGGGGGGAGGACGGTTAAAGATTGGATTGATTTTATTTGTTACAAATTTTTTTTTTTGAGATACCTAGTGCATAAAATCACTTTATTTCAAGAAACAATTGTTTAATATGTTAACAATACATGCTCAACTAAGTCGTAAATAGTGTGGAAACTTTAATGGGCAAAGTCAGGAGCCATATAATGCTTTTAAGTCACATCACATTGTGTCAAGCAGCTTGTACTTTAATTGGCACATTTTCATGTATAAAGTGTTTGAGAGTAAGGATGCTCACGGTGTAGTATGGTATGGTTTTAGGTTATTTTTAGCATCACACTTTACAATGTGGTTTAGCCAAAACCATAACTACATCACACTTCATTTTTGCAATCACATTTCCAGTTTAGAGTTTAGCCAAAACCATAACCGCAACGTACCTCATTTTTGTAGTCATATGTGCAGTGTGGCATTTAAGATTTGGTTTGAACGGTTTGAAGCTGGTACAAGTTTTAAACTATTGAGCTAGTTTTTCTTTATTTTGGACTGGTTTTCCTAATTAACACTTACTATGGCTATTGGACTCTTTTTTTTTTTTTTAATGAAAACTAGGGTTATTAAACTATTAATAATATATTTAATACTAAAAAAATAAATATATTAATATATAGAAAGGGTGCGGTGCGGTGCGGTGCGGTTTATGCTGTTTTTTCATTATAAAATCGTAGTACAATGCACTGTTACTCGTGGTGCAGTGCGGTAATGCCATTTTGTGAGCGGTTTTGGTGTGATTTGTACGGTTTAGTGAACACCGTTGCTTAGTTGTAACAGTGCACTGCACCATGCGGTGCGGTGCAATGTGATAATGTCATTTTATAGGCAATTTTGATGTGGTTTGTGCGGTTTAGTGAACACCCTTACTTGGGAGTATAGATGAATCTATTTTTTCAATTCATAGTAGGTTTGAAAATTTTCATAAATATAAATATATTTTTTTTAAAAATTTTGAAAAAGTAAAATCACTATACAATGATGATAGTTTGTAAAGGTATTGTCTATAATATCTTGAATGTTATTTTAAACATGATATTTATTATGATATTGATTTTATTATTATTATTATTATTATGATATTGATGGCTTATATTTATTGATCAAATCTTATTTAAGATCAATTATGTCATTCATCCTAAAATTAAAAGGTGGATCAACCATAATATCCTTTGTAATGAAAATCTTAGTGAAATTTCAATACAAAAACTTAATTTAATAATTTTGCATCTTATAAAATGTATGAAAATTAAGCTTTAAATAAATAAATGATTTCACAATTTAAATAAAAACTATTTAATTAATATTTGATTATTAAAAAAGGCCTCCCTTGAAGTCATCTCCTTAGGCCCCACAATTCCCCCTTGAACCGTCCTTGCCTGGATGATGCCATTACTTTAAACCTTCTAGCCTTCATCTACCTTGTCATGTGCTCAACCTTGCCAACCACATTCCCTAGTCATCACCAGCTAGACAGGGTAGTCCCACAGCTAGTATTTGATCAGCCAGAACTAGCACTATGCCAAAATAAGTTTATTATATCAAATGTTAATACAAAAATAGTAGTATGGTGGGAAAAAATAAGACAAGCTAGCTTTTTAGGTGAGTTAAACTTGAAATGAAAGGATAAGTGCTAGGAATGAGTATGAGACAAGGAAATTGATTAACAATAATCTCAAATTGCTTAAATTATGTTCCTCAGGATTGGTCTGAGATACAGATTTACACTTGTTCTTGTCTTACAATGGTGTTACTTTCTTCTTCTTCTTCTTCTTCTTTTTTTCTTTCTTTAGACGTTTTTTTCATCCTCTCTTCACAGAGGCCTCTCTGTCTTGTATAGTCACTCAGGTTGTATCTTGGCCTTCCATTTGGAGGGCTAAGGTTCATTTCTCTTGATATTTGTCCCATCGAGGTCTTACTAGAAGGTTTCTACACTAGGCTATAAGCTGTAATGACACTGTTCAGGGGTTATTTTCTCACTAATGTGGCAAACTAAGTAGGTTTAGAGCATTAAATGCGAAGGTGATGGATGCTTTATTTGCATTCTTCCTTTTCTTGCTTGATGACAAATCTTCCTTCTCTTCCTCAGTTTGTGCCTGATGGTCTTCAAATCTGGGCCTTGGCCCTTCCGAGGACATGTCAGCATCCTCGGGGTCCTCAAGTATTCTAGTCTCCTTGGGCTTGTGATTGAGTTATTATATTTGCCTTGAGGATTTGTTGACAGTATTTTCCAAGGTCTGTTCATCTGATATTGGTCTCTTCTTGTTGACTCCTGTCCTCGGCTTCTCATCCTCCCACAATTAGTATAGTGGTATTAAACACGATATCGCATTTACAAGTTAAAAGTTGTTGCAATAGTAACTTAAAGTGATAAGTGATTGCACCAATAATAATTAGATTCAATAACTTATAATTTTTTTGTTGTAATAGAAGCTTTAATATTTTAATACCTTTGAAAATTTATGATAGCTTATTGTAAAAAAGTTATTATTGCACTATCTTGATATAAATTATTTAACAATCTATTGTCATAATAAATACGAATATTTTATTGCAATAACCTAATATCAATTATTTTAAAATTTATTGCAATAACAAACACAAAATGAAATTTGATCTAATTTATTTTTGTATATTATTTTTAATTTATTGCAATAAAATTCGTAAAGTAATAGACTATTACTACAAGAAATTCGAAGCAGTAGATTGTTTATTGCATCACACACACACACACACACACACATATATATATATATATATTATTTCATTAAAATTGTTATTAAAATATTTAGAATTTATTACAACTATTTTTTTGTTGCACAAACCTATTACCCCATATGTTAATACAACACCTCGCATCAACTATGGTAATACATGCACTAATTGCCCCCCATCTAGTGAAATTCGAGTAAGATTATCTCTTTAACTTTATTTTGTAATATACTTCATTTTTATATGCTTGTTGCTTATATTGTTACACGTGTTTTGCAGATTCGGCTCAGTTTTTTTAATCAGCTAATTCATTGACTACTAGCTAGGCTAGTGCATTGTAGGGAAAAAATGAGCCTTACTCAATGCTCATTTGGGAGTAACCACCACTGTGGATACTCCTTTCAATATGGAGACAAAAGTAGAACTTCAAGATTCTACGTACTAGATTTCTTGACTTTTTCATATTCTTATGGGCGGACTTTTATTGCTAAGTCTTCAACATTCATTGCTTTTGGGTAAGTGAAAAATGGTCTACTTAGTAGATGCAATGCCTCTGTCATAGAACATGAGTTGTTAACTTTTTATTTATTAGTTTTCTTGATTTTGGGATTTTATTGTTAGCCCCACATTGTGTAAATTTTTTGTTTTGTTGGTTCATTCCTACTGACTTATGCTATGGTATTGGAAATAGGTGTAGCACTTATGAATCCGAGAGCTTTGCTGGAATAGCAATGGATGGCAACTTTGGTTTAGGACCAAGTGATGCTTCCACCGTATCACAATTGTCAATTGATTCTTGGTCAAATTTGGAGCAAAACATCACGTATGCTTCACATGCCACATTACAGTATGTCAATCTTCCCAAAAAAAACTTTCATTTCTTGCAAATATATTTTTATGTTTGATTATTACTATCATTATAATTTAAACCTGCAAAGTTTTACAGTAAATGGACGATGTTGCAAATTGATTATATGACATTTTTCACTTCAGAGCACTAAGAGACTATTGTGGATTTAGGAACGAGTTTAATGTACCTAGTGCATGCAATAATTTAAAATAAAAAAAATCATTGCAATAACTTGATACCAATTATTTTTGTAATATTTTGCAACGAAAATATAGAAATGATAGCTTATTGCAACGAAGTTATCATTGCAATAATTTGATATAAATGATTTTATAGTATATTGTAATGACAAATATTAAGATATCGTTGCAATAACTTAATATAAAATTATTTTACAATCTATCGCAATGACAAATATTAAAACATCAATGCAATAACTTAATGTCAATTATTATACAATCTATTGCAATGATAAATATGAAATAATTATCTATTACAATGAATATATCGTTGCAATAGTTTGATCTAAATTAATTTGTCAATAATTTTTTTTTATTGCAATAAGATTTGTTAAGTAATAACCTACTATTACAAGATATCTTATATAGTAAATAGTTTATTACTACAACTTATAAATTATTATATCAATTTTTTTATAAAAATATTTGGAGCCTATTACCCCTAATTTTATTGCAACACCTCACATCAACTATGCTACTCTTTTCCTAAATAAATTTTTGTGTACAAGATTGATCATATCACCTTTCCATCTAGCCATGGTTTTGAATTACATCTAGTGGATGATGCAAGATTTCTGAATCAGGGCTATGCAATAGAATGATTAGGCCTACCATTCCATTTAGTTCTTTCATGTTTTCCAAGAAGAGTTCTTCAGTCTTACAATAAACTTGGTCTTGTTTTCAGTGTAACCATGATATCTCCCTTGGTTCAGTGTAACCATGATATCTCTCTTGGTCAGTTCTGAGGTTTGTGAGTGTTGTGACCAGGGTAGGGAGACAATAAGCCATGTTCTTCTGCATTGTGCTTTTGCTTTATCAGTATGGGAAGCTTGCGGTCTGGTGATGGATAAAAATTGTACTTTTGAGGATATGATTTGGAAATGCAGAAATGGCTCTGGTCCAGCAGCCTTAGAACTTGCTCACTTCATGGCCATCTCGTGGAATTTGTGGAACAACAGGAACGGGATTCGACATGGTGATGTGCCAAAATCTGTGATAAACATTGTTCTTGAAGCTTCCCGGCTGATTGCAAAGTTTCAGGCTGTTCAAGATCGCCCAAAACTGCCAGCAATCCCTCTCCACACTAGGTGGAAACCCCCCATGTCTGGCGTGCACAAGGCAAACGTTGATGGAGCTGTTTTCAAGGAGCAACTTACCGCTGGCTTGGGTGTGATTATTCGAGATGCTGATGGTCAGGTTGTTGGTGCCTTAAGTCAGCAGATATATGCTCCACTAGGTGCTCTTGAAGTTGAAGCTAAGGCTATGGAAGCGGCTGTGTTGTTTGCAAGGGATGTTGGAATTCAAGAGATCATTTTCGAAGGGGACTCTCTACAAGTATATAATTTTCTTAAAGGAGGCTCCTTAGTCCCACCTGCTGTTGCTAACGTGTTGGAAGGATTGCTCTATCATCTTCAAGCTTTTCGTTCTTTTGATTTTTCTCACATTAAAAGGGTAGGCAATAGGCCAGCCCATCTTCTAGCTCATCATGCTAGGTCTGTAGTTGATTTTGAGGCATGGGTTGAAGAAACCCCCGGCTTTTGACAAGCTGCTTTGGCCTCTGATGTAGCTGCTTGCAGCTACTTAAGTCTTATTATTAATGCAGTAATATTCCCAATCAAAAAAAAAAAAAGTTTGAAGTTTGAACTTTATGGGGATGCTTCATTCGTGATAAAACCAAAAGACTACCTTGAACATAACGGCCCACAGGTAAGTTATCCCACTTCCTTTATAGTAAAATCTTACTTTGTCCTTAATTATTGGATCAAACATGGTTTCTATGGTTTCTTGTTAAATTGTGTCATTATTTCTAATGGGTCACTTTCTTGATACAAGGTACTAGTCATGAAGCGTGGCGCATTAAGCTTGAGAAGAGTCCATTTGGGACTAGGAGGTTGGCTTTAACTTCCTTTCAGAATGTCATTACTGTGCTTTTATCTACTGAATTAGTTGTTGTTTGTCTATGTAATTATGCATTGAAATCAAAGGTAATATGTGTTGGTGACAATAATATTATCTTGATCATAAGCCGTTGGTGGAAAATTTAATGGCTTTTTGAGTACCTATCAATTTTTTTTTAAGAAATTATACAAAATGGATTAGTGTGTATTCTGAATGTAAATGTGAGGTTGTGTTTTTCCATTACATAAACTAGTTTGCAACCTTATGCATATACATAGATATACTTAAAAGATACACATTAAGGTGCACAGTATAATAATTTTACATATATAATTTAAATATTATTGATAGTCATTCTTATATATGTGTGTATATATATATATATATATATTAAACCTTTGAAAAGTCTTGTAAGAATATTATTAGGTAGAAAATATAAATTGTCAAATTTTTTAAATATTTTTATGTTCATTAATTCTAGACTCTTTGATTTTTTGTACACAATAACTCACTTGAATAGATATTTATGATATGGTTCCACATTTGATTTCAAAGTTAAGAAATAAAACTCTTTCTAAAAATAAATAATTTAAGACATATGACACAAAATTGGACTTCAATTGTAGATTCTAATTGAATTTTCTCTAAGTTTTACTTATTAATTTATATTATATATATATATATATATATAAAATATTTTGTGCCAAATGAATTGTTTTTAGTTATAAAAAAAAAGGCTCATAAATATAAAATCATTCAATTTTTTTTTTTTTTTTTATAGTTTACTTATATTAGACTTCTCGTTTTTTACACTAAATTAACTCATTTGGTACAAAAATTAAAAAAAATTAGATTAGATGGGACACATGTTGCAAAATTAAACTCTAATTGAAATCTAATTTTTACATTGAATTAACTCACTTGGCACAAAAATTTTAAAACTTAGATTTAATGGGATATGTGATGCAAAATTAAACCTTGGTTATACTCATACATATGATCTTTATTTACTTTTCAGTCTCCTAGTCGATGAATGCCTCTTTAATTTCATATCAGAGTAGAAGCACTTCATCAAGGTATCTGCCTTTTGGTCTGGTACCATTAGGCCCATAGTTATTTTAATGCACTTGTAAGTGTTCTGTTATTTGTAATTTATACCTCTACTTTTAATATAGATATATGGTACTTGTCGTGTGTTGAGGACTCTTTTACTTCATTGGTAACTCATGCCACATCAGCATATTATTGATATTTTGGATAAATCTCTTTAAAACTCAAACTATGCTTATATCTCATTCAACTATATGAAGTGGGCTCACATGGCCCACAACATCTTCAACATCAATTTACGGATTAGGCTCAAGCAATGAATCAAAACTCATGGCCTATATTACCTCTATTATATTCATGAAAAGTGGCTTCTCCAACAAAAACTCATATTTACACAAAATGACAACAAAACCCAAGATACGTAATCTTATTTTCAGCTTATAATCCAAGTTCACGAGTTTCTTTAGGGAAACTTTAGGAGTTGTGGTTTGGAGGACTAGAAGGTGTGTTCAGTAAAGCTCTAGAGAATATGTTGTTTGACGTGTCTTCTCTAACTCCTAGAACTCTGATGAGTCAGTGTGTAGCGCGTAACATATGGTAAGCCTCTTTTATCATATAACACTTAAAATAATAAAACTCTTCATTGCTTTTTTCCTAAAACTTAATATTCATCATATAACAAATACTCAAAAACTCCATCCATCTAATGCTGACAAAATAACTAATCATTCAGGGACCGTTTGGTTGAAATGGTGGAAAAGTGGGAGGATAGAAAAGTAGAAGGATAGAAAAGATTTTAATTTCCCTCATTTTTGTTTGGTTAAGAGTGAAAAAGTGAAAGGATGGAAAAAGTGAGTTTGTATAAGTTTACTCATATACCATTGTTAAAAAATGATGCAAAATTAAAATAAAAAAGTGACAAGCAACCAAAAAAACAAAAAAGCAATCACCTAAATTTATTAAAAAATAAAAATTATGTCCCAAAAAAAAATCATAACTAGTTAAGCAAAAACAGAAGAGAAAAGAAAAGAAGACAAACAAAACAAAGCTCCATGCCACAACTCCAAGAAATCAAAAGAAAAAAGGGGAAAGGGGGGGGGGGGGACGTCCAATAAAGCAATTGGATGTTAAAAACAATAGAAACATTAAGCGAGGGGCTAAAAAAAAACAGCAACGTTAAGTCCATGTGTTTCATTCAGCCATCATATTTCCCCCACTAATTTTTTTCTCCATTTTAGGGAGAAAACTTTTTGGTAGGCCTAAGGAAAAAAATACCTAGACCACACTATTTATTTTCCTTCCTCTCCACCTAACCAAACACATTACAAAAAAAATTTTCCTTCTCATTTTCTCTCCAAAGTTCTTCATTCACCCTATTTCACCTCCAAACAAACACACCCTCAATCTCCAACTGTTGCTATACGAATTTGGAAACCTAATCATATTATTGTACATAAATTATATTACTATTTTCAGTTAAAATCTAACTTAAACACATGGCTAAATCTTATTAGCTATCTTCAATCTTCAAATATAAAATATTCACAATATTTTTAATACCCAGTTGCCATCTGTCATAATCGGACCAAATATTCCCTTGCCAGTTGCCAGAGCAGAGCACTAAATGCTCTTCTTACTCACTAAGATTAAGTCTCAACACAATGAGTCATTGACTAGATCTCTAAAACTTCATTAACTATCAATCAATCATTCTATTATTTACTGAAAATGTATTGTAACAGAATCTTGGACCACAAACATAAATACTCAAAAGAGGAAACATTTCCTGCAGAACACTAGCAGTGTGTTCAGCACTTGACACCTGGCTGAAAGTGACATTACCAACCTTTTAATGCTTAATCCTAGTAGGCAGCTGCTATATCCAAAATAGCAAGATATCCTTAAAAGAGAACTTGCCATTTTCAACTAAATCCATGAAATAAATTCTGAATATTCTTTCCAACAGCCTGACATCATCTAGTAGACTTCATCTACTCTAGCCCCAAGCAACAGTTGCCTTATAACAATTGTGACAGCTTTTTCAGACAGTTGTGATAGCTTTTTTAGACAGTTGGGACAGCTGTTTTAGAACTGATGGGACAGTTGACCCAACAACCTTAACATTACAGAATTTCCTTATTTAGCTAAAAACCAAAAGCAATCAAAGAAATGATCTTTTTCTTGTTAAAATCCTTTCTTTTTTTTCCTAATCTTTGCTCCAGCTGATATTACCCAAAACAACAAAAACTTGTTAAAGCTAAACATACTATTTTCGACTGAAAACTATAATCGATTTTCTGAAGATTTATTGCTGATTAGGACAAATTTTGACTAAGATTCTTTGCTAAATACCCCCTTAAACTTAGTTATAAATAAAACCCCTCATCAACATAACAAAGCACACCAATAGAGAAGAACAACTCTCTCATAAACTTCTTTATTTTTCCTCTCCCTCTAATTATCTTCTAAAACTCTTAATGAGGTTTTGAGCTTCTGAGTTCTTAGTTTCCAAATTAGAAACTAAGCTTTTTTGCCTTTAGCTCAGAAATGCCCCTTATATCACTACTCATAACTCATAAGTCTTTATCCATCTTCCAGCGGAAAATCTCAGCAACATTGCTAAGCAAACTATATCATTACTCTTCTTATGCTCATTCTCTCACTCTCTATATTTAGAAAATACATCTATCTTGTTGTCCATATCCTATAAACGCATCTCCCTCTTCACTTCTCTTACAAAACCACTTCTCTTACAAAACCTCCTCTTACAAAATCTTTGGAAAGCAACACAAGTCATCACCACAACTTCTCCAGTAACTATAATCTTATATCTTTACTATCTTTAACCTCCATATCTCTCACACTTCAATGTATCTTACAAATTACAAATACTACATCCCACAAAATATCTATATCTTTCATCATTTTCATACTTCTCAAGAGATATCAAACACTCATACTAAAAACTCTTCTCATGGAAGACATAAACTTCTAATACTAAAGTCTTTCTCCTAGAAGGCACAGATACTTCTTACAAAAACCCTTCTCATGGAAGACACAAACCTTATTACAAAAGCTCTTCTCATGGAAGGCAATACTATTCATAACTTCATAATAACTAAAAGAGCATTATCAAGGAGAAATTCATTTAAGTGCATGACAAGGGGACAAACTCAACCAGCCTCTACACACAGCTAGACATACTCTCTCTTCCTCCAGTTGTACCAATTTTTCCCCTTCAATCTTGAAGTCATCACGAAAGGACTTATCTTGGCATACTACCTTTCTACTACTGGAGTCATTCTACTGGAATACTATCATCTCATTGATGCTATACAGTTGGAGTTATAAACCATACAAAGATAAGTCACCACGTTTCCATATCTCTAAATTTACATTATTGAATTCATGATTACTTCACCTTTAAATACATATTACTTTATTTTAACTACTATTAAAACTATTAATTAAAGCTATTATATCAAACACATACTATTTATTTATTCAACAATTATCATGATTATCAGACTTTGGGTTTTACCCATTTTGTAGGCCTAAAAATACGCCGAAAACCATTGGACTACTTGGCCGAATGTCTAGTTCTAGACGCAACTCCCCGTACAAATCTAGGTCTAGCAAGGTTACCCCTCTAATAGACAACACGTGGCTGCGCACCAAAAAACAGCCCCTAACATTGTGTTCGTTGATATTTTCTTTTAGATTTATTAATGCTGACTCCAACCAACGATGATGCTGACTCCATTGTTTATTTTCCCATTGAATTGTGGTTTGTCTTGCCTCACTCTCTCTTTCCAAAGGAAATTATTGTATAGTCCCGGAGTACAAGGTTAGCGTGCTAATCTTGTACTCCAAACCAATAGAAATAAACCATGTCATTAAAATTGGATGATAGAAACAGGCCAATCATATCATTCCAAAGCAACCAAGAAAACAACAGTTAGCATTGTTCCAAGTCAAACCCAAGTGGTAGATGGTTCAAGAGGCAGGAAGTTACTTAGTGGTAACTGCCATAGATAGTTATTATTATATGTGGTTTTATCCTTATGTTGTTAAGAGTGTCAACAATAGAGTACAAAATTGGCTTGAGAGATTTGAGTGTATTCCTCTAAGTCTTGTAAGGGTGAGATTTCTTTTGTACTTGTGATTGAGTAATAAATGTTAGGAGATTTCTTTGTAAACACTATGTGTGCATGTGAGTTATGTTAGCACATAGCTGTGTTGGTAAATCTGGTTTTGTATCTCATACAAAACACATAGCGGAAACAACAAACATGGATCTATTTCATTTATGATTGATAACATGCACTATGTAAATTTCAGAATTTAAAAACAAGACAGCGTACCTTGGTGTGGTGAAATTCAAAACAAAGGATCAAAAGTACATCGAAACACTTTTAATCTTCACTCCAATTCCACTTTACACCCAAGAAGTATGATCTCTAAATCAGTTTTCAAGGGAGAATAATTGAGTGGCTTCACTCACACATTTATACTATTTTACAATGATGTCTCTCTTTCTCTTTTTCTCTTCTTCTTTTATAAAAAATTTTGTATGTTTTTCACTTTATAACTAACTGATTATTTAATTGGACTGGCCTATTGAGCCTTTCCAATTGGGCTTTAGTGTGTGGCTTGGAGTGAGACCAATAAGATACTAGCTCCAATGGGCCTTGGGCTTTTCTGTCAACTCTTGACAAGTTCAAAATTACCATTAATTAAATTTAATACTACTATATAAATATAATTGCACTTTAGACCTTATTAATAGATTATATCCCACGACTTTATTATACATGTAACCCCTTCATAAAATATTCATAGTAATACAAAGTCATAAATGTAGCATGCCACTTTGAAGATTACTACATCTTAATCTTTGAGTATTCAGTTTAATCCTTTAAGTTATTCATCATATATTTATGAAATCCAATTTCATAAATATATACTTTAGTATTTCCTTACTAAAGTGGTTAGGCCTAACACTTTGAATAACCAAACCCATTAAACTTATCTCAAGAGAATATTTTATATCTCCATTAAGAGATTATAAATTCCATCTTAAGAATATATTTTCCATTAACACTAAATGTGGTTGCCCAACATACTAAGGTTTTGACCGTTACTTTAGATCTTACTCCTGATATATCAAAGCAACTTACGCTTCATGATCATGTCCATTATTCTCTCAGGATTAAGAGTTCATGCAAATAGAAGTCGTGAGATTTATTATTCATTTTACAGTCATCAGGAGAATAATAAATCTCACAGCGGTCTAGGTCAATATGTCTTAACTCTTAAAACATATCAACATATCAACTAGAAGTTTCCACTTCCATAATCAAGACAAATCATCTTAGTTGATACGTTATAGTCTTCGTAGATGAAATGCCCAATTTCATCACCGACTACGAACTACAAATTCTGAGTTTACAAAGAACTTGTGACTTATATCTTCTGTGACTAAATCACATAAATCACATACTATGCATCTCATGGGCTACATGATAATGTCCAAATATTCATGTTACCAATATTTTAGATAAAAATAAAACAACTATATTAATCATAACATTAAGTCATACATAATGTCGTACATAGCATCATACAATAAGATTTAAGGGCACACACATCCTAACAAGTTGAGACTAAGTCAGGGACTTAGTGCCATTGTTGAGGAGGAAATTGATGTCCTCAAATGAAATATGGAGAGTCTAAGCCGAAACTCAACGTTAGGCTCTATGATAATACCCAAAGGCTTTCGGTGTAATGATAAGCTTATCCAAGTAAGAAATAAAGACTGCACCTTAGCAAGAACAACATTATGGCCTAATAAAACACTTTATAATAGTTAATTAAAAGATTAGTGGTCCTGTTACAACAATGCAAGAAAATAAAATTTTCCAGCGGTAAGGTAAAATTAAACTGATGGTCCAACAATCAATTATTGAACAAATTTGAGAAAGTATTCACTTCAGGTAGTCCTTATGTGTCTTGGTCAAAGGGGTCAAGGGTACTTTTTGCTACTACTACATCAATATGAGGGGAAAATTACATTGTTACATAGAAAAACAAAAAGTAAAGCCCAATGGCTCCATGGTGAGAAGAAAATGGTTATTTGGCATGGTATGAAAGGAGAAAGAGATTCCAGCTTAGTGCAGCAGATGTTGAACTAAGATTTTTATGGAATATGTATGTGGGGTATGAATAGGGCAGTAAAGGCTGTTTTGAGTGAGTGGGTGTGTAAGCTTATAGCAAAATTGGAAAAATAATGTTAAGGCTAAGTCTTTAACGGAGAAAAGGGTTGTTCATGATTGAATAGGGAGCATTTATGAACTTAGGATATGCAGAAAAGGGAAAATGAATGTTTGAGGCTAGGTGAGTGTGGGCTTTTATGGACTGAGAGGGATGATTTATGAGCTAGAGGAAGTTGAACTACGGCTGAAATAAGGCAAAGTAGCAAGAATAACATAAATTTCCAGGGAGGTTGGTGTATGTTTGTGGGGTTGATTTGATTTCCCTTTTATAGTGGAGCTTAGGGGGATGATTAGCAAGAATCCAAAAACGTAGGGCTAGTCAGGAGGCAAAATGGCAAACTGCTCATCCTAGGATTTGGCTATAAGTGGTAGATTTTCTTTTGGCTACCTTGCTTTGTTGGGAAATATGACACGTGAGTGAATATTTGGATAATCTTGCATTAAATGCCAAGATTTCTAAGGTTGTGTTCAGCTAATAGGATTAAGGCATATTGGTGCTACAACTAAGATTTGGACCCTAAGGAGTAGGATTCAACACCCCAAACCAAGTGTCAAATTTTGGACCTACTTCAAAGGGTTCCGCTGGAGATACCTTTATGCCCTCCAAACACACTTTCCCAAAATTTCCCTTTTAGGATTCTTGGGCTTGGCACATGAACCAACTCTTGAACATTTTGGCATTTATGGAATTGATTTTTTGAGATTTGAGTAACTTGGTTATGGCTTCCTTCTGCTGGAGATAGTTTTGAGGAAGATGATGAAATCCCATTAGCTATTAGACTTTAGTTGCTAGTACAACCTTTGGGCATTGTTCTTGTTAAGGAGACAGTGGTAGAAATTTGATGGGACTGCCTTTAGTTCATTCTTAGAGATTTGGTTGTCCCTTGAGGAAATCTCCAACTGAACCTTGGTCAAGGATGAACAAGAAGGAAGCTGGCTGGGCTGGTTCAATCTTCTGCCTTGGTTGGAACTTTGGATTGGGCTTGTTCACATGGGTTGGACCCTTTGGCTGGGCTGTGCTTATGCCCCTTTTTCACTTGGGCTTGTTTTCCTTTTATCACACATTTGGACCTATAAAATAGACATCAATGACACACATCGGCATGGATTTTCATCCCTCATGGACTCTTATTGTTAGCGGATATTCAATGTATTTTGAGTTTTGATAGATATTTGTAATGGATGTTTGGGTAATGATAATATAATAGCATAAGCTTAATTATTTCAAAATGATTTGTAAATAATATTTACTATTTTGAAATGATGGACGAACTTGTAGGATAAATAATTATCATCCGTAGAATCAAATAATCATAATTTCCCATGAATTTGGAAACATATGAGCATTCAAGCTTTTAAAACAAATGTGGTTATGGGCATAGGTAATTTAATCATATGGCATTTCCTAAGTATTAACAATATTGGATTTTTCACTAAATAGTACCAATATAGATCTAGCTTTTTTTTTTATATTGCCAGCGAGAACTAGGCTTTTAGTGTTGCCAATGAGAATTGGGCTTTTAGTGCTACTAGTGAGAATTGGGCTTTTTGATATTGCCAATGAGAACTGGGCTTTTAATGTTGTCAAAGAGAATTGGGCTTTTTGATATTGCCAGTGAGAACTGGGCTTTCTTGATACTATTAGTGAGAACTGGGTTTTTTGATATTACCAGTGATAACTAGGCTTTTTTTATATTGTTAGTGAAAACTGTGCTTTTAATGTTGCTAATGAGAATTGAGATTTTTTATATTACCAGTTAGAATTGGGCTCTTTGATAGATAATTTGCCATTGACTTGAATAATGGTTTTTGATTATGGGATTTGAACCCCTTTAATAAAATAATTTGGGCATAACTATGAACTATAGGCCTCACAAAATATTGCGTCTAATAAATTTTTATATTTGTGGCTCAATTTAGTGGTGGTGTGGAGAATAGTTGTGGGCTAGAATTATAATAAGGCAAAAAAAAAAAAATTTAGAGAGGCTCAATGTTTTTTTGATGATGTTTGAGCATAGATAGGTGGTTTTTTTTTTATTTTTTTATTTTATTTTATTTATTTTTTTTTTTTACAGGTGTAAAAATATGTACTCTAACAACCATCAATTGCAAAAAATTTAAAATGAGGCCTCCTAGGCATAAGGATAAATTGTTGTTGAGGACTCTTTTTTCATACTACATGGCATTACTTCATTGGCAACTCACGCCACATCAACATATTATTGAATTTTGGGTAAATCTCCTTTAAAGCTCAAAATAAGCTTATATCTTATCCGACTAAATGGATTGGGCTCACATGGCCCACAAGATCCTTACTTCAAGTGGCAGATTCATGGTCCACATTTCCTCTTTATCAATTAGGATCATAACCCACGACATCAGCATCAACATATGAATCGGGTTCAAGCAATGAATCAAAGGTCACGACCCATATTACTGTTGGAATCATACATGCGCAGCGGAAGAATAAAACAATGTGTAAACGGATCTACTTCATACATAAAGGTTAACATGGGCTATTTAAGTTTCAGAATTAGAGACAAGAGAGTGTACCTTGGAGCGGTGAATTTCAAAACTTGAAGAACGGAAGCACTTGGGAATACTTTCAATCTTCACTCCAATTCCACTGACGCCTAAGATGTGTGGTCTCTCAATCAGTTCCAAAGGGAGAATGAAAGTGTGTCTCACACTCTCTTTTTTTCTCTATGAAAATCTCTACCAATTCTCTACAGAAAAATTCTGTGTGTTTCTCTCTTTGTATCCAACTGATTATCTAATTGGGCCGGCCTTTTGGGCCTTTCCAATTGGGCTTAAGTGTGTGGCTTGGAGTGGGACCAAAAGGGACCAATAAGACACTAGCTCCAATGGGCCTTGGGCTTTTCTGTCAACTCTTGACAAGTCCAAAGTTACCATTAACTATATTTAATACCACTATATAAATATAGTTGCACTCTAGGCCTTATTAATAAATTATATCCCAAGACTTTATTATACATGCAACCCCTTCATAAAATATTCATAGTAATACAAAGTCATGAAAGGAGACTGCCACTTTGTTTATTACTATATCTTATCCTTGAGTACCCGGTTTAATCCTTTAAAGTTATTCATCATATATTTATGAAATCCAATTCCATAAATATATACTTTAGTAACTCCTTACTAAAGTGGTTAGGCCCAACTCTCTGAATAACAAACACATTAAACTTATCTCAAGGGAATATTTTATATCTCCGTTAAGAGACTATGAATTCCATCTTGAGAATATATGTTCCATCAACACTAAATGTGGCTGCCCAACATACTGAGATTTTGACACCTTAACTATAGATCTCACTCCTGATATATCAAAGCAACCTACACTTCATGATCAGGTCCATTATCCTCTCAGGATTAAGAGTTCATGCAAATATAAGTCGTGAGTTTATTATTCTATTGACAGTCTTTAGGAGAATAATAAATCTCACACCGGTCCAGTTCAATATGTCTTAACTCTTAAAACATATCAACATATCAACTAGAAATCTCCATTTCCATGATCAAGACAAATCATCTTAGTTGATATGTTATAGCCTTCGCAGATGAAATGCCCAATTTCATCACCGACTACGAACTATAATTCTGAGTTTACAAAGAACTTGTGATTTATATCTTCTGTGACTAAATCACATAAATCACATACTATTGCATCTCATGGACTATATGATAATGTCCCAATATTCATGTTACCATTATTTTCAAATAATAATACAACTTTATTAACCAAAACATTAAGTCATACATAATGTCTAACATAATAAAATACATAGCATCATACAATAGGATTTAAGGACATATATCCCAACAATTACCTCTCTCATATTCATGGAAAGCGGCTTCTCCAACAAAAGCCCATATTTACACAAAATGACGACAAAACTCAAGGTATGTCATCTCATCTTCGGCTTATGATTCAAGCTCATGAATCTTTTCGGGGAAACTTTGGGAGTCATAGTTGGGAGGGCCAAGGAGTATGTTCAGTAAAGTTTTAGCGATTTAAAGTTGATAAAAGAAACATGTTGCTTGGTGTATCTTCTCCAACTCCCTAAACTCTAACGAGTTAGTGTGTAGCAGTTAACATATGGTAAGCCTTTTCTATCACATAACACTTAAAATGATAAAACTCCTATTTGCTCTTTATACTCATCATATAAAAAATACTCAAAAACTTCAACCATCTAAATGCTGACAAAATAACTATTTAAACAATAACCAACTGTTCCAATGCAAATTTAGAAATCTAATCATATTATTCTGAAACTTATTACTATTTTTTACTAAAATCCAACTCAAACACATAACTAAACTTGATTGGCTGTCTTTAATCTTCAAATATAAAATATTCATAATATCTTTAATACCCAACTACCATTTGCCATAATTAGACCAAATATTCCCCTGCTAACTAGCTGAAAGTGTGTTCAACACTTGACACTTGGCTGAAGGTGACATCACCAACCATTTAATACTCAAATCCCAACAGCTAGCTGCTATACCCAAAATAGCAAGAAATCCTTAAAAGAGATCTTACAATTTTCAGCCAAATCTATTAAATGAATGCTAAATATTTTCTCAAGCAACCTAACATCATCCAGCTGACCTTATCTACTTACAACCCCAAGCAACAGCTGTCTTATGGTGACAAGTTTTTTAGATAGCTGAGACAGCTATTTTAGAAATGATGGGACAGTTGACCCAGTAGCCTTAACATTATAGAATTTCCTTATTTGGATAAAAACCAAAAGCAATCAAAGAAACTATATTTTTCTTGTTAAAATCCTTTCCTTTTTTGCTGGTCTTTCTTCCACCTGATATTACCTAAAACACTTAAAGTTGAATGATAATGCATGAAAATCGTCAGTAAGTAGGGGGCAGCTGATAGGGCTTTTTTGGCGAAGAAATTAAGAACGTCTATGAAAACTGATGACCCCCGTAGCACCATTAGCTCCATAAAACCCAACAGACCCTTTGAGCGATGGGCGCATCTTCCCTCACGAACTAACGGGCACAGCTCCCTCATGAACTAAAGGGTACATCGACTGACGGGAGACTCGTGAGCAATAGACAACCATAGACCGACAGAAGAGAAGGTCGACAAGTCCTACGTGGCCTTGATTGGTCCTCACAAATGCTCATATAAGGAAACATCTTGCATATCACGCACAAAAACCTACTACTGATTCATATCTCCCTCATATGGAAAGACACCCTATAATCTCGGAAACCCTAATACCAAATCTTCCCTATAAGGAAAAATCCCTACTCATAAGGGATCTTGGTTCACTACTAGCCACTATATAAGCACCAGACCCCCCTCTTCTCCCATGTACGCAGAAAATCCTTAACTCTCTCACTATAGAGTTCTTAGAGATTTCTCATTCACTAACTTGATTTTTGGAGGGTTTTTGGTCTGTACCACACCGATGCCTTATGTTTGATCCTTGTGTCCTTGTTTCGCAGGTGCCTATTAGCGTGATTTGGAGCCCACAACTCACTAACGATTTTCTTGCATCATCACTAAACATACCATTTTTGACCAAATCCTATGATGGATTTATGAAGATTTATTGTTAATTAGGATAGATTTTGGCTAAGATTCTTTACTAAATACCCCTTTAAACTCAACTATAAATAGAACCCATCATCAACACACCAAAGGACACCAATAGAGAAAAACTAATCTCTCAAAAACTTCTCTATTTTCTCTCTCACTCTAATTATCTTCTTAGCTCTTAATGAGGTTATGAGCTTCTAAGTTCTTAGTTTCCAAATTAGAAACTAAACTTTTTAGTCCTTAGCTCATAAATGCCCCTCACATCACTACTCATAAGCTCTTATCCATCCCCTAGCAGAAAATCCCAGCAACATTGCTTAATACACTATTACACACTAACACCATTACTCATCTTATGCTCATTCTCTCACTCTTTATATTCAAAAATACATCTATCTTGCTGCCTATATCTCCAAATAGCTAAACAAATCTCCATACTCTTCTCTTACAAAATCTTTCCTCTTGAAAAGCAACACAAGCCATCACTATAATATTTCCAGTAGCTCTAACATAATTCCTTTACCATCTTACATATCTCTCATACATCTCACAAAGTACATATCTCACAAAATACCTATACATACCTCTCATATATCTTACAAATTAAATCTCTCACAAATTATACATACATGTTTCTCATATATATTACAAACCCATCTCTCACCAGGTATCCATACTTAATACCTATACATATTACAAATACTACATCCCACAAAACACATATATCTTTTACCATCTTCATACTTCTCAAGGGATATCAAACACTCATACTAAAACCCTTCTCATGGAAGGCACAAACCTATCTTACAAAAAACTTTCTTCTAGAAGGCACAAACCTATCTTCCAAAAGCCCTTCTCATGAGAGGCAATGCTATTCATAACTTCACTATAACTAAAAGAGTATTATCAAGGGAATATTCATTTAAGTGCATGATAAAGAAAACAAACTTAATTGGCCTTTACACACAGCTGGACGTACTCTCTTTCCCTCCAATTGCACCAATTTTTCCCCTTCAATCTTGAAGTAATCATGGCATATTGCCTCTCCATTGCTAGAGTGTGAGAGACCGCGCCCCCGGCCCGTTTTTAAAGGAGTTGGGCTAAGCCCACGTGAATGGGTGAAGTCGTGTTATTGCCTCTCAAAATGGAGGTTCGACTAGTTATATTTTTCCCTTTAGATTAAGGGTTTTACAATGGAGTCGCCACTTATTTAATCATTGGAAAAATAAGAAAACCAAAATTGAAAAATTTCTCATTTTATTAATTTTCAATTGAATTTACATTGGTCATAAGAAAATTACATGGCTTTGGTCCTAGATACAATCTAAGATAAAGTACATAGCTTTGTTTCCTAGTTACAATCTAAAAATTGAAAATTACATGGATAAGTATTTGATCTACTAACCCTTGATCTAAGTTTGGAGGCTATGTTGCAAGGTGGGAAGGTGTTAGGCACCCACCTTGCCCGGTGAAACCGGTCTTCTAGACTATGGTGGCCAACATTCATATCATATGATCCAATATGTCAATCAATTTGCATGTTGAATTTAAGGTGTGTGCATGTGATGAACCCTAATTCACTTTATTAAGCATTGCATTTGGATTGAAAAATGAATTCTTGTGAATGTGTGTGTATGGTGATATCCTAGATTCAAGGATTTGAAAGAATTATGAAACAAACATATTTTTTTTTTATATTTTTTATGTGGATTTAAGATCAAAACTAGTGCTTATGCATGAATATGTGATGAACAATAAGAACATATGAAGAACACATAAGAACATTCAAACATATTTAAGAGAATTTAAATAATTACTATCATGCTTAAATCCTAAATTCTTATCATGGCAACACAAAAAACAAGTTAGGGAAAAAGATTATACCTTCATGCAAGATCCATATGGTGGATGAGGAGACTCTTGAGGGAGGTCCTATGGGTGGAGGAAAAGAAGAGTTAGGAGAGGAAGAGTGAGTCTCACTCAATACCTTGAGTCTCAAGAAGACCAAGATATGACAAGACTACTCAACTTCCTAGAACTCAAGAGATGAGGTTTTTTTGTGTCTTGGAATGAAGGAGAGGGCGGGTTTATATAGTAGTGGTGGAGGAAATATGAATGGAAGACCATTAATGAGGGTTGATAAATAATCATGAACCTAGACCTCATTTTAGCCTTGGGAAAAATCTGGAGTATTAAATGTAGAGATTTGTGGGAGTGAGGAGCAAGCCAAAATTCGGTTTTCCCGTAACTACTGTAACAGCTTGTAGAGCCAACTTCAAAAAATCATATTTGACTCAATTTTGATCGGAATTGTTTCGTTCTTATGCTCAAATTGAAGCCCCGGATGTCTAGTTTCTGAAAAAATTAACTTCATTCACAGATTCAAAATATTCTGAGAGATATTGATGAGATGGTGAGCAGAGGTCATTTGTAAAAAAATGGTTTCAGCACAATTAACTTTAATAGGTCCCAAATTAGCTCCCAATTAACATTAAATGGCTCCAATCACTCCCATTTTAGACTTAATTGGCTCTAAATTTACTCTAATTAAAAGATAATTCCACAAATTACTCATTAAATAATTAATGTTTAACTATGTAATTAATTAGGTGTATGCAACCTTACCATAAAATGTAGTCCTAACCAATCAAATTATGACACGTCATTAATTTCAAATTGATTATAATAATCAATTGGAATCAATTGTTCATAATCACATAAGGTCGGACTCAATTTGTGATAGTGCATCCTGGTCATTAAAACTTGATTTGATGATAACTTTCAATCTGATGGTCCGATTAGGGCTTATAACCAGTCGATTTGATCGTTACAACATCAAGATCATTTTGGTGAAATGAGATTAAGGATCTAATGACCAGAATCAAGATGCATATTTCCAAGGTGAAATTACCCTTTTACCCTCTAAGTGAGGTTAAATGCAGGTTACAAAATGAGGTGTCAACAGAATGCCCCTCATTGACAGAGCTTGAAGAGCAAATGTCAATGTATGAAAAAGACACCTAACTTTGCAATCAGTATTTAACCGTGATGAATTTATGATGCATGCAGATAAGAATGCAAACCGTCATGTTGTGGATCAAAATATGGACCGAATCTCTAGGGACATTGCCTATGTACCTCTTGGTGAGAGGATCAGGTCCAAACGTAGTTCAAACATGTAGCCTTTTCTTTTTTGCTTTTTTGTTTTTTTGTTTTTGTTTTTGTGTTTTTTTTTTTTTTTTGGGAAAAAAATGAGTACAAGGCGTGCTTACCAGCGGTCACGACAAAATGAGGATTTCAGTCGTAATCTTGAATTTTGGACGTGCTTCTCAGAGGTTAGATAGAATTGAATTTTAGACGTGCTTCCCAGAGGTCCGATGGAATGAATTTTGGACGTGCTTCCCAGAGGTCCGATGGATTGAAGTTTTGGACGTGCTTCCCAGAGGTTCGATAAATTGAAGTTTGGACGTGCTTCCCAAAAGTCCGATGGAATTGAATTTTAGACGTGCTTCCCAGAGGTCCAATGGAATTGAATTTTGGACGTGCTTCCCAAAGGTCCGATGGATTGGATTTTGGACGTGCTTCCCAGAGGTCCGATGGATTGGATTTTGGACGTGCTTCCCAGAGGTCCGATGGATTGAAGTTTGGACGAGCTTCCCATAGGTCCGATGGAATTGAATTTTCGACGTGCTTCCTAGAGGTCCATTGAAATTGGAAGGCATTATTCATGCTGATATTTGTGGGCCTTTTACCCAAGTACCTGCAAAATGAATATTTTTAATTAGTAACAGAGTTATTCATTGAAAGAAATTTGACATACCTAGCCAATATCCCTAGTTTGGGGCATGTTGCAATGCTTGGACGAGTTTTGAGATGAATACTTTAATGTTGGGCTTGCCTTTTTTTTTTTTTTTTTGTGGCCGTCACCTTTTTTGGTCTGGAAATATAAGAGAGCTACTGTAGATCCTACAGATTTCAGGAGAACTAAGGTCGATCCCTTAAAGGTAGGAGAACTACTGTCGATCCTACAATGTATAGGAGAACTATGGTCGATCGTATGGGTTTCAGGAGAACTAAGGTCGATCCCTTGAATGTAGGAGAGCTACTGTCGATCCTATAGTGTATAGGAGAACTAAGGTCAATCCTATGGGTTTGGGGAGAACTAAGGTCGATCCCTTGAATGTAGGAGAGCTACTGTCGATCTTACAGTGTATAGGAGAACTAAGGTCAATCCTATGGGTTTCGGGAGAACTAAGGTCAATCCTTTGAAGGTAGGAGAACTACTATCGATCCTATGGGTTTCGAGAGAACTAAGGTCGATCCCTTGAATTTAGGAGAGCTATTGTCAATCCTACAATGTATAGGAGAACTATGGTCGATCTTATGGGTTTTGGGAGAACTAAGGTCGATCCCTTGAATGTAGGAGAGCTACTGTCGATCCTATAGTGTATAGGAGAACTAAGGTCAATCCTATGGGTTTCGGTAGAACTACGGTCGATCCCTTGAATGCAGGAGAGCTATTGTCGATCCTACAGTGTATAGGAGAACTAAGGTCAATCCTATGGGTTTCGCGAGAACTAAGGTCGATCCCTTAAAAGTAGGAGAACTACTGTCGATCCTACAATGTATACGAGAACTAAGGTCAATCCTATGGGTTTCGGGAGAACTAAGGTCGATCCCTTGAAGGTAGGAGAACTACTGTCAATCCTACAATGTATAGGAGAACTATGGTCGATCCTATGGGTTTTGGGAGAACTAAGGTCGATCCCTTGAATGTAGGAGAGCTACTGTCGTTCCTATAGTGTATAGGAGAACTAAGGTCAATCCTATGGGTTTCGGGAGAACTAAGGTCGATCCCTTGAATGTAGGAGAGCTGCTGTCAATCCTACAGTGTATAGGAGAACTAGGGTCAATCCTATGGGTTTTGGGAGAACTAAGGTCGATCCCTTGAAAGTAGGAGAACTATTGTCGATCCTACAGTGTATAGGAGAACTAAGGTCAATCCTATAGGTTTCGGGAGAACTAAGGTCAATCCTTTGAAGGTAGGAGAACTACTGTCGATCCTATGGGTTTCGGGAGAACTAAGGTCGATCCATTGAATTTAGGAGAGCTACTGTCGATCCTACAGTGTATAGGAGAACTAAGGTCAATCATATGGGTTTTGGGAGAACTAAGGTCGATCCCTTGGAGGTAGGAAAGCTACTGTCGATCCTATAGTGTATAGGAGAACTAAGGTCAATCCTATGGGTTTCAGGAGAACTAAGGTCGATTCCTTGAATGTAGGAGAGCTACTGTTGATCCTACAATGTATAGGAGAACTATGGTCGATCCTATGGGTTTCGGGAGAACTAAGGTCGATCCCTTGAATGTAGGAGAGCTACTGTCGATCCTACAATGTATAGGAGAACTATGGTCGATCCTATGGGTTTCGGGAGAACTAAAGTCGATCCCTTGAATGTAGGAGAGTTACTGTCGATCCTATAGTGTATAGGAGAACTAAGGTCCATCCTATGGGTTTCGGGAGAACTAAGGTCGATCCCTTGAATGTAGGAGAGCTACTGTCGATCCTATAGTGTATAGGAGAACTAAGGTCAATCCTATGGGTTTCAGGAGAACTAAGGTCGATCCCTTGAAAGTAGGAGAACTACTGTCGATCCTACAGTGTATAGGAGAACTAAGGTCAATCCTATGGGTTTCGGGAGAACTAAGTGTTGGGATATGTGTCCTTAAATCCTATTGTATGATGCTATGTATTTTATTATGTATGACTTAATGTTATGGTTAATAAAGTTGTATTATTATTTGAAAATATTAGTAACATGAATATTGGGACATTATCATACAGTCCATGAGATGCATAGTATGTGATTTATGTGATTTAGTCACAGAAGATATAAATCACAAGTTCTTTGTAAACTCAAAAGTATAGTTCGTAGTCGGTGATGAAATTGGACATTTCATCTGCAAAGACTATAACATATCAACTAAGATGATTTGTCTTGATCATGGAAATTGAGATTTCTAGTTGATGTGTTGATTTGTTTTAAGAGTTAAGACATATTAAACTAGACCGGTGTGAGATTTATTATTCTCCTAACGACTGTCAATTGAATAATAAACTCACGACTTATATTTGCATGAACTCTTAATCCTGAGAGGATAATGGACCTGATCATGATGTGTAGGTTGCTTTGATATATCAGGAGTGAGATCTATTGTTACGATCAATATCTCAATATGTTGGGCAACCACATTTAGTGTTGATGGAACATATATTCTCAAGATGGAATTCATAATCTCTTAACGGAGATACAAAATATTCCCTTGAAATAAGTTTAATGGGTTTGTTATTCAGAGAGTTAGGCCTAACCACTTTAGTAAGGAGTTACTAAAGTATATATTTATGGAATTGGATTTCATAAATATATGATAAATAACTTAAAGGATTAAACCGGGTACTCAAGGAATTAAGATGTAGTAATAAACAACGTGGCAGTCTATTTTAATGACTTTGTATTACTATGAATATTTTATGAAGGGGTTGCATGTATAATAAAGTCTTGGGATATAATTTATTAATAAGGCCTAGAGTGCAACTATATTTATATAGTGGTATTAAATATAGTTAATAGTAACTCTGAACTTGTCAAGAGTTGACAGAAAAGCCCAAGGCCCATTGGAGCTAGTGTCTTATTGGTCCCTTTTGGTCCCACTCCAAGCCACACACATAAGCCCAATTGGAAAGGCCCAAAAGGCCAGCCCAATTAGATAATCAGTTAGATACAAAAGAAGAAACACACAAAATTTTTCTGTAGAGTATGAGAAAAAGAAATTCATAGAGAGTTTGAAAGAACACTCTTGTGAAGTGGTGTAAAAAGTGTTAGACACTTTTTAATATTCTCCTTTTAGAACTGATTGAGAGACCACACATCTTGGGCGTTAGTGGAATTGGAGTAAAGATTGAAAGTATTCCCAAGTGCTTCTGTTCTTCAAGTTTTTTGAAATTCACCGCTCCAAGGTACACTCTCTTGTTCTTATATTCTGAAACTTAAATAGCGCATGTTAAGTTTTATGTATGAAGTAGATCCGTTATTGTTTTATTTCTTCCGCTGCGTTTGTATAATTCCATCAAATGGTATCAGAGTGGTCTTCATAACATATTTGTTTAACATGTTTTGAGTTTTGGAATTAGTAACAATGATTTCATGTTGTTAGAAAATAGTTTACTGCATGGTCGTTGAAATCATTGTTCATGATGAAAACTGTTTTTGATGTTATGATGTTGTTTAATCTTTAGTTTAAGTATGTTAAACTGAACTTTAAGGCTATAACATCAATGATATTCAGTTTTGATATCAATTTATGTTCATAATGGTCGTATGATACTTGTTTTGAACATGAAAACGTTGAAAAACTGTTTTTGGAAAATTCAAAATTCGCGAAGCTCGATCGATTGAGAATCTGTCGAGAATCTATCGAGCAGACAGAAAGTTTCTCGATCGATCGAGGATCTATCGTGGATCTGTTGAGCTTCACGGAACTTTCCTAGACCGATCGAGAATCTGTCGAGGATCGATCGAGGACTGTTGATCCAGAATTTTTTCTAAGTGTTTTTCAATATATAAAAGATCAAGGCTATGTGTAATTATATTATGCATGTTTTATATTTAAAAACCTTTATTTTAAAACATCTAGTGGGAGAGAGATACAAGGGTTGGATCTCACGGCCTCCATTATCGGTTTATTGTAGTGTGATTAAGCACCTCGCCTTGGCGTATATGCCTTGCTCCCTTCGGAGGGTGTTTAATTCACAGTACTACAGGTTAAACTTCTTTATGATGAATAATATGTGTTTTTACATTGAAAACGACCACGCTTCCGTGGAGTTACTTAGTGACTCACATAGAATTCAGTCAATGGTGTACACTAAACTAAGTTTAATGTTAATCTCCCTTCGGAGCTATGTCATTATTACTTAGAGGCTAAAGTAGAAACGGCATATTATTAGTGTTTGATAAGAGTTATCATGATAGCACTAATAATGAGAATAGTTCTCAATCAATCATAGTGTTTATAATTTACTTGCTTCCAAGGAATTTTAAACATGGGATTGGGTTGTCATTGCATATATTATTTTATGGTTTTATTAAGGTTCCATATTATATGGTTATATGCTAAATTGATAATGTCCAGTTTACTTATTATATTCATGTTTATTATTTTCAGATTTGAACATGGCATCATTTAGCCCACTTGTTTCTATTCTTAATCAAAACAAACTGACTGGATCCAACTATGTTGACTGGAAAAGAAACTTGGACATTGTTTTAACTGCTGAAGAGCACAAATATGTGCTTACTCAACCATGTCCTAGCTTTCCTTCATTAGATGCTCCTCTTGAGGAAAAACAACGATATGATCGTTGGCAGAAATCTAAAGAAATGGCCAAGTGCTATATCCTAGCGTCCATCTCAAATGTTCTACAGCATCAAATGCAAGATGTAGAACTAGCTTCGGACATTATGCTAAGTCTGAAGGAGATGTTTGGTGAGCAAGGCCATTCAGCAAGGCAAGAAACCATGAGGCAAATTTATAATACCAAGATGGCTGAAGGTAGTTCAGTAAGAGAGCATTGTCTTACAATGATCTCTAATCTGAATACATTAGAAGTTTTAGGTGCCAACATTGATGGAGAATCCCAAGTGGATATGATACTCCAGTCACTACCGGAATCATTCAAGGAATTCAGACTAAATTATAATATGAACAAAAAGGTTTATTCTTTGTCTGAATTAATGAATGAGTTAATGGCGGCGGAAGGTATCCTTGGTACTTCTAGTGTTGAAGCCAATGTTGGTGAAGCTTCTACTTCTCAACCTAAGTCGAAAGGCAAGGGTAAGAAGAAGAAGAAGGACTTCACTAAGAAAGAGGGTAAGCAAATTGCCTTAGGGGTTGCTGATAAAGGAAAGAAGCTCAAAGGAAAGTGTTTCCATTGTGGTGAGAAAGGACATTGGAAGAGGAATTGTCCAAAGTTTAAAGCTGCCAAGAACAAGGGTATGAAAACTTCCTTTCTTCTTGAAATATGTTTGGTACAGAATCCCACGGATTCCTGATGTGTGGATTCAGGTTGTACTAATCATATTTGCAATTCTTTGCAGGGGTTTCAGGAGACCAGAAAACTAAGTGAAAGGGAATTGTTTCTAACTTTGGCTGATAGGAGCAGAATTCTGGTTGTAGCTGTTGGTGTTGTTAATTTGTGCTGTGAGTCTAGGGTTTTAATATTACAAGACTGTCTGTTTGTACCTAATGTGCGTAGGAATTTAATTTCTGCAACTTATTTGGGTAAACAAGGATATTATGTTATCCTAAAAGACAATATTGTAATAAAGAAGGATAAAATGTTTATCTATTCTGGCAATATTGTGGATGGTCTTTATATTTTAACTCCTGTTAAGCATGAACTACATAATTCTGAATTAGATAGTAACTCACATGTAAAATCATTAAAGAGAAAGTTTCCTTCAAATGATGCATATCTTTGGCACTTGCGTTTAGGTCATATTAATTCAAACAGAATTCAAAGGCTGATCAAAGATGGACTCTTAGAGCCCATGGACTTTGATGAATTTCCAGTTTGTGAATCTTGTTTGGAAGGTAAAATGACCAAGCGACCTTTTAATGCAAAAGGTAGAAGAGCCCAAGAGTTGCTTGAATTAGTTCATACAGATTTATGTGGTTCTATGTCAACCCAAGCAAAAGGAGGTTATGAGTATTTCATCACTTTTACGTATGATTACTCAAGATATGGTTATGTGTACCTAATGAGACGGAAGTCCGAAGCCTTTGAAAAGTTCAAAGAGTTTAAGGCTAAAGTTGAGAATCAATTAGGCAAACGCATAAAGGTCATTCGATCTGATCAAGGTGGCGAATACCTTCTTGGGGATTTCAAGGATTACCTAATTCAAAATGGGATTATATCCCAATTGACTGCACTTGGAATACCTCAACAAAATGGTGTAGCGGAGAGAATGAATAGGACTTTTTTGGAAATGGTTAGGTCCATGATGAGTTATTCAACTTTACCAATTTCTTTTTGGGGATATGCCTTAGATACAGCAATACATCTTTTGAATTTAGTTCCTTCAAAATCTGTCCCCACAACACCCATGGAATTGTGGAGTAGGCGTAAGCCTAGTATGAGGTATCTCCACATTTGGGGTTGTCCAGCACATGTGCTAAAGGGGAAGCCTGATAAGTTGGAACCAAAATCGGAAGTGTGTTTGCTTGTTGGTTATCTAAAAGAAACTAGGGGTTTGACAGGCCACAAACGCGTTGACCCCTTGTGATAATTTAGATTAATTAATTAGCCTAGTTTTTAATTAATCAAATTAACATGCAATACAACGTGGCAGCACAAACAAATCACCGAAACTAAGTTATGTAGCGGAAAATAAATAACACGGTGATTTGTTCACGAATGGGGAAAACCCTAAGGCAAAAACCCCACCGGGTGATTTAAGGTCACCACTCCCGAAACTCCACTATTATCACAACAAGCAGTTACAAGTAAGGAATCCCAGTACCTCACCAACCTACAGTTGAACTCTTACCCCAATACCCAATTGGACTTGTTCTGTAGTGACAATTTCTCCTTTTCAATGCACGGCTCCCAGTACGTGACTAACCAATGTGATGCGCGGATCCCAGTACGCGGCTTACTCCTTTTGCACGAATCCAAGTACGTGACTCACTCACCAACTTGAGGAAGAAAGAATGTTGGCTGCAAAGTTCTTCAAATCATCAGAGATGAACTAGGGCACGAACTTTGTCTCACAAATCACAATTTGCATGAATAGAGAAGAAGCAACTTGTGTCTTGTGATTTCTGCTTGTTGCTCTATTTGACGGCCCTTAAAATAATCCTTTTATATGTCTAGGGTTAGGAGAAAAGAAGTCCCAAAGACACACACACGGATTGGACTTGAAACAGACTTGGAATTCTGTTTTCTTTAATTCTCGACAGATAGAGGTGTCGAGAGGTGTCGAGCCAGCTGTCGAGGCTCGGGCAAAACAGCTTCTTTAAATCTCGATAGATGTATCTGTCGAGGTAGGTGTCGAGATTTAAAAACCAGCACTTCCTTGCTTGTATTTTGGACAGACTTTGACGGCTTCAACACTTAATCTTGAACCACTGTTTCTTGAAGTGTTTAACCCATCCTAGTTCTACCCAATTACAAGTAAAGTGCGTTTTGTCTAAGGATAAGCCAATTACATAAAATAGCGACATATGTTCACAAGCTTGAACAACTACATATGTCCTAACAGGGTTATTTATTCTATAGTCGAAATGATAACAAAGTTTTTGTTAGTACAAATGCTAAATTTTGGGAAAATGACTATGAATAATTTTACTCCTAGAAGTAGAGTTGTATTAGCTGAAATGAATGAATCTGTAAATCAACAACCATTGGATAAAACTAAGGAAAAAGTGGTTGTATTAGATACACCACAAGATACTACTCATGAAATGTCTAGTACACAAGTGCCTCGTCGTAGTGGGAGAATTGTTCGGCCTCCTGTGAGATTTATAGGTTTAGGAGAAACTTATGAGGCTATCTCAGAAGAGGCTGAATCGGATCCCTACACTTATGAGGAGGCAATAAATGATATAAATGCACATCATTGGGTCCAAGCTATGAAATCTGAATTAGATTCCATGTATTCCAATCAAGTTTGGAGTCTTGTAGAGGCGTCTAACGGCATTAAACCTGTTGGTTGCAAATGGGTTTACAAGAGGAAGAGAGGGATAGATGGGAAGGTTGAAACCTTTAAAGCAAGGCTAGTGGCTAAAGGGTATACACAAAAAGAATGCATCGATTATGATGAAACCTTTTCGCCAGTAGCAATGCTTAAATCTATCAGAATTCTATTATCCATTGCTGCTCATTATGATTATGAGATTTGGCAAATAGATGTCAAGACTGCATTTCTTAATGGCAATCTTGAAGAAGAAATCTATATGTTGCAACCAGAAGGTTTCATAGCAAAGAACCAAGAGCATATGGTATGCAAGTTGAATAGGTCCATTTATGGACTTAAGCAAGCATCTAGGTCATGGAACATCAGATTTGATCAGGCAATCAAATCATTTGGTTTTGAGCAAAATCTTGATGAACCATGTGTGTACAAGAGACATCAAGGCAAAGTAGTAATATTCCTAGTGCTTTATGTTGATGACATTCTACTCATTGGAAATGATGTAGGAGTAATGTCATCGGTTAAAGTTTGGTTGTCAAGCCAATTTGATATGAAGGACTTGGGCGAAGCTAACTATATTCTAGGGATCAAGCTTTGGCGAGATCGAAAGAATAGGATGTTAGGTTTGTCACAAGCTGGATATATAGATAAGGTTCTAGAACGGTTTAGCATGCAAAACTCCAAGAAAGGATTACTTCCTTTTAGACATGGAGTTCCTCTGTCTGATGACCAAAAACCTAAGACTCAAGAGGAGGAAAATATCATGAGACAAGTTCCTTATGCTTCTGCTGTAAGAAGTCTCATGTATGCTATGCTTTGCACTAGGCTGAATATTTGTTATTCAGTTGGCATGGTCAGCCGATATCAATCAAATCCAGGACTTAAACATTGGCAAGCTGTAAAGCATATTCTCAAGTATCTACGGAGAACGAGAAATTATATGCTTGTTTACCATTGTGAGGATTTAATTCCTATTGGCTATACAGATTCAGATTTTCAGTCGGATCTAGATTTCATAAAATCCACGTCGGGTTGTGTTTTCACCTTGGGAGGTGGAGCCATAAGTTGGAGGAGTGTTAAGCAATCTTGTATTGCGGACTCCACCATGGAAGCCGAATATGTTGCTGCTTGTGAGGCAGCAAAGGAGGCTGTTTGGCTCAAGAAATTCCTTTCCGATCTTGGTGTTGTAAGAATTGAGCAAGTTCCTATTACATTGTTTTGTGACAATAGTGGAGTGGTTGCACAATCCAAAGATCCAAGGAATCACAAGAAAGGAAAACACATAGAAAGAAAGTACCACATCATTCGAGACATTGTTGCTCGTGGAGATGTGATTGTAGCAAAGATTAATGGTGCAAAGAATCTAGCGGATCCCTTCACCAAAGCCTTGCCTCAAAGGACTTTCGAGTCACATTTGGAGGATATGGGAGTTAGATTAGTGCACAATAGTCTTTAGGCCAAGTGGGAGATTGTTGGGATATGTGTCCTTAAATCCTATTGTATGATGCTATGTATTTTATTATGTATGACATTATGTATGACTTAATGTTATGGTTAATAAAGTTGTATTATTATTTGAAAATATTGGTAACATGAACATTGAAACATTATCATATAGTCCATGAGATGCATAGTATGTGATTTATGTGATTTAGTCACAGAAGATATAAATCACAAGTTTTTTGTAAACTCAGAAGTATAGTTCGTAGTCGGTGATGAAATTGGGCATTTCATCTGCGAAGATTATAACATATCAACTAAGATGATTTGTCTTGATCATGAAAATGGAGATTTCTAGTTGATGTGTTGATATGTTTTAAAAGTTAAGACATATTGAACTGGACCGGTGTGAGATTTATTATTCTCCTAACGACTGTCAATTGAATAATAAACTCACGACTTATATTTGCATGAACTCTTAATCCTGAGAGGATAATGGACCTGATCATGATGTGTAGGTTGCTTTGATATATCAGGAGTGAGATCTATTGTTACGGTCAATATCTCAGTATGTTAGGCAGCCACATTTAGTGTTGATGGAACATATATTCTCAAGATGGAATTCATAATCTCTTAACGGAGATACAAAATATTCCCTTGAGATAAGTTTAATGGGTTTGTTATTCAGAGAGTTAGGCCTAACCACTTTAGTAAGGAGTTACTAAAGTATATATTTATGGAATTGGATTTCATAAATATATGATGAATAACTTAAAGGATTAAACCGGGTACTCAAGGAATTAAGATGTAGTAATAAACAAAGTGGTAGTCTATTTTAATGACTTTGTATTACTATGAATATTTTATGAAGGAGTTGCATGTATAATAAAGTCTTGGGATATAATTTATTAATAAGGCCTAGAGTGCAACTATATTTATATAGTGGTATTAAATATAGTTAATAGTAACTTTGGACTTGTCAAGAGTTGACAGAAAAGCCCAAGGCCCATTGGAGCTAATGTCTTATTAGTCCCTTTTGGTCCCACTCCAAGCCACACACATAAGCCCAATTGGAAAGGCCCAAAAGGCCAGCCCAATTAGATAATCAGTTAGATACAAAAGGAGAAACACACAGAATTTTTCTGTAGAGTATGAGAAAAAGAAATTCATAGAGAGAGTTTGAAAGAACACTCTTGTGAAGTGGTGTAAAAAGTGTTAGACACTTTTTGATATTCTCCTTTTGGAACTGATTGAGAGATCACACATCTTGGGCGTTAGTGGAATTGGAGTGAAGATTGAAAGTATTCCCAAGTGCTTCTGTTCTTCAAGTTTTTTGAAATTCACCGCTCCAAGGTACACTCTCTTGTTCTTATATTTTGAAACTTAAATAGCGCATGTTAACTTTTATGTATGAAGTAGATCCGTTATTGTTTTATTTCTTCCGCTGCGTTTGTATAATTCCATCACTTAGGTCGATCCTTTGAAGGTAGGAGAACTACTGTCGATCCTATGGGTTTCGGGAGAACTAAGGTCGATCCCTTGAATTTAGGAGAGCTGTTGTCGATCCTACAGTGTATAGGAGAACTAAGGTCAATCCTATGGGTTTCGGGAGAACTAAGGTCAATCCTTTGAAGGTAGGAGAACTATTGTCGATCCTATGGGTTTCGGGAGAACTAAGGTCGATCCCTTGAATTTAGGAGACCTACTGTCGATCCTATAGTGTATAGGAGAACTAAGGTCAATCCTATGGGTTTTGGGAGAACTAAGGTCGATCCCTTGGAGGTGGGAGAGCTACTGTCGATCCTATAGTGTATAGGAGAACTAAGGTCAATCCTATGGGTTTTAGGAGAACTAAGGTCGATCCCTTGAATGTAGGAGAGCTACTGTCAATCCCACAGTGTATAGGTCATGCTATTATCTGGCTATATGAGGGTGCATGTCTAAGATAACTTGTGTTGAATGAGATAAACGATCCTTCACTTTGATTCCTGTAAAAAAGCAAGTTTCAATCAGCAATGGAGTCATTCATTACAAGAAATTGGAAGCACTAAGCCAATGCCCTTAGTTTGGGGCATATTCCATGCTTGGATGAATGTTAAGGGTGGATAGTTGACTTGATATTGCACCACTAGAGAACATGGAAGAGGATCATAGCTTTCTGTTCCTAAAGAAGAATTTAATGAAGATTTTTTTTTTTTTTGGGACTTTTGAATTTTTTTTTTTTTTTTGAAAGAATTGAAAATCTCGATTGATGAAAATTTTTTGAAAGCAATCTAAGAAGTACGAGCCTAATGCCCCTAGTCCCAAGGCTTCTTTTTTTTTTTTTTTTGAAAATTCCCTTTATTTTTTCTTTATTATTATTATTATTTTTTTTTTAAATATATAGGTTTGTTCATTATCAAAAAGTGAAGAAGATGAAGATGAAGATGGAGTAAAAGTGATGAAGATTTATTCATGATGATTTTTTTTTATATTGAAAAACCTATCCTTTGAATGAGAATAACTTTGGCTGGAAGTTGATGCGGATTGCTGGATAAGCCCTTGCTTAATTCTCAATGCCCCTAGTTTGGGGCATATTCCATGCTTAGATTGAAGTTGAATCCATTTGATGTTGTGACCATTGGAGAACATGAAAGAAGATCATGGTTCGCCATCCTTAGTTCCTGCAAAAAGACTTTCTTTCTCTAGCTTGTTAGAAACCAATTATCGTGAAAACATTTTTTGCCTATGTCCTTAGTGTGGACATGCTTGCAAACAAATGGATTAATGCCTCAAATGAAAACATACTTCCATGCAAGAAGAACATATTTGCACACACAATATAAATAGGCCAATGCTCCAAGTTTAAACATGCTTAATGCAAACAAATGGGCTTAACCTAACATACACCCAAACAATTTTGTCACATAATTTTGACTTTGTTTTCCAAGGTTGTTTGGGTGATTAGGACCAGGCCTCTGCAAGGCTGCCTACGTACCTCTCTCATAGAGGATCAGGTCAAGACGTAGTTCAAAAAACTGAATTTTTGGAAAAAAAAAATGATTTTTTTTTAAATGAGATTTCACTTTTTTTTTTCTTTTTCTTTTTTTGAAAAAAAAAACAAATTTCCTTTTTTTTTTTTTGGAACTAGATGTGATCCTTTGAACAACCATTTTGGAAAATCATAGTGTTTAAGAATCAAACAAATCTCTTTGATTAGGAAGTATCAAGATCGTTAAACTCATGTAATCAAATTTGGTTCTTCCTTTTGAACATTGTCAGGTTGAGTCTCCAGAGGCAATCAAGAAATGAAATGTGATAATATTTAGGAGTCACATTATTGGGTGCAAACAAGGAGAGTGCTCCAAGTTTGAAAGTTCTTTTGAGCCATTTAGGAATTTGAGAATTTGAGAAGTTTTGTCCTTCAACATATCATCCAGTGGGGTTTGACGATTTTAAGCATTTTTCCTTTTTAATTCAAGAGAAAATAATATTAGAGTTTAAGATGTGCCTACAATTAGCAAGACTTCAAGGAGGTCTTTACTCATGGGTTGTAATGTAAATCGGGTTTGGGTTATGAAATGAAAGATATAAAAGGCTCAAAATTCCCTATGATGTTTCCCCCCAAGTATACATTACTTAAAAATCAAGTATTGAAAGAGTTTTCCCATTTCTTCTTTGTCATCTTCTCACTTGTCTTCATTGGTCGCTTGTATCAACATTTGTTTTTATGCTCATTCCTCTTGAATCATACCTTTAGACTTTCATCTTGTAAAATTCTTTCCTTTTTAGTTTGCATCCTCAAGTTTCCAACTTGGTAGGATTTTCCAATTTTTTTCTTTTCTTTGGCCCTAACTTTTGCCTAGACCGTCCTTTCGGGTTTTCAGTTCAGCAAGCGTTTTTTTTTTTTTTTTTTGTCTTTCATGTCTTGATTGAATGAACTTTTGGGGACCTTTTGACTTCTTTTTCTCAACTCAATGATTTTTGGTCATTTTGATGCACTCTCTAGACTTCTTTCTTCCTCAATGCACTTGCATTTTTTTGTGCTTGATGAATCTTTTCCTTTTTTTGATGAGCTCTCTTTGGATGATCCTTGTATTCCTCTTGGCATAATGAATTCTAGGCTCTTCAAACTTGATGCACACTAGAATTTCATTTCTCTTTCCTTGATTGTGTGAAACCTCATTTTTCTTTGATGATCTCTTCAGCCTAATGAATTCTCCACTTGTCTTTCATGTCTTCTAAGAGAGATTTATCAATTAGCTTCAAAGCTACAAGGTTGAGTCCTCCTCAACATGAGATTTAAGTATGCATAACTTGATTTTTCCCACCCCCAAGTTTAGAATTTAGTGGGTTTATGCAAAAAAAGACTAAATGTTTGAAGGCTCAAATAGGCTAGCAATGGATAATGAACATTCTAGGTAATATGGAATAATCTTGTTCAACCAAAGATGGCCTCCTATCCCTAGCAATGCTTGCTTGTAGGCACAATGACTTGAGCTCTTTTAATAAATTCCTCTTAAAAGAAAAAGTATGAATGCTCTATTGGAGACACAAAAGTTTTCAGAAATGTGGAACGAATGCATGAGCTTTTTGAATTTTCTGATGGATAGATTTTCTTTGATTGCCTTGTAAGACCATTTCTTCTTATATTCTAAGTCAAGTAGCAAAAGTCTTTACATGGATCAAATGAAATTAATCATTCCTTGGTACAAGTTGATTGCTCAAGCCTTTAAACATCAAGATTAAGAAAATGCTTTATCCAAGGGATCCTCGTGTACCATTTTGAAAAGGGGACTTTTTAGAATCTTAAAAAAGAAAAAAGAAATGGGCCTTTTTGAAAAAATCACGAGGAAGTCCAATGCCTCTAGTTCAAAGAATTTTTTTTTAAATGACTTAAGGGCTCAATGCCCCTAGTCCAAAGACTTTTTCATTTGAAAAATTTTCTCTCTTTTTTTGGAAAGATTTGGGAATCTTGATTCTTTTTTAGAATTTTTTTTTTAAATATATACATGAACAAAGTACATCAAATGCTACATGGATTTTTAGAATTTAAAGAAACATGGAATAAAAAACAAACTTTAAGCTTAACCATAATGTTGCAAACAAAATGTGGAGTGAGGCAAAGTTGGACCACTTGCTTCTTCTTGGTCCATTTAGGATGCTTGAGACTTGGTATGCTTAAACCTTGATTATGATGAAATAGCTTGGGCTTGCACTTGGAAGGCTTAAACTTTGATTATGATCTTTTGGTATTTGCTTGAAATGGCTTGGGCTTGCCCTTGAAAGGTGTGCATCTTGTGAGTTTTTGGCCTTTGATGTTGATCATGTCCATACACCTTCAATGGGCTCAAGTGTTGAGCTTAGAATGATTCAAGAAACAATTTTGGGTTTCCATACTAAGTAGAGTTCAATCATAGGCTTTTGGGTTTGAGTTCATCATAACATACATGGTTCAAACAATTATAATAGACCCAAGCTTTGGACTTGAGCTTGTCATGGTTTAAACAACGGCCAAACACATGCATAATGCAATGCAATGCAATTTACATGGACCGACCTAAAGGTAGGTTCTATAGGTCATTACAACATGGGTAGAAGGTAGGTTAAAGGTTCCCACAAGGTAGGTTAAAGGTTCCCACAAGCTAGGATGTCGTACCTCCCAACTTGTGACGCTAGGAGCGCCGCGTTGGTCCGAACGGTACAATTTGTCCATATGAACCACCATGGCATAACCATGATGATCCTTGTCGCGGTGGGTGGTAGGTTCACCGCTGGGTATGTGAGTCTCAGGAAGACCACAATCCACGGCTAATACTACCGGGCGTCCGGGTTAGCACACAAATAAAATAAATTTCATTCAAGCAAATGATGCATGACATGCAACATAATAACATATTAGACATATTATATACAAAAAATAATAAACAAACAATAACATGGTTGGCTACCATAACCTAATTGAAGCCTAGTCCTCAATATCCCGAGTGGAGTTGCCACTGTGAGAGACCGCGCCCCCGGCCCGTTTTATTATGTGTTGGGCCAAGCTCACGTGAATGGGTGGAGTCGTGTTATTGCCTCTCAAAATGGAGGTTCGACTAGTTATATTTTTCCCTTTAGATTAAAGGTTTTACAATGGAGTCGCCACTTATTTAATCATTGGAAAAATAAGAAAATCAAAATTGAAAATTTTCTCATTTTATTAATTTTCATTTTATTAATTTTCAATTGAATTTACATTGGTCATAGGAAAATTACATGGCTTTGATCCTAGATACAATCTAAGATAAAGTACATAGCTTTGTTTCCTAGTTACAATCTAAAAATTGAAAATTACATGGACAAGTATTTGATCTACTAACCCTTGATCTAAGTTCGGAGGCTATGTTGCAAGGTGGAAAGGTGTTAGACACCCACATTGCCCGGTGAAACCGGTCTTGTAGACTATGGTGGTCAGCATTCATATCATATCATCCAATATGTCAATCAATTTGCATGTTGAATTTAAGGTGTGTGCATGTGATGAACCCTAATTCACTTTATTAAGCATTGCATTTGGATTGAAAAATGAATTCTTGTGAATGTGTGTGTATAGGGATATCCTAGATTCAAGAATTTAAAAGAATTATGAAACAAACATATTTTTTTTTATATTTTTTATGTGGATTTAAGATCAAAACTAGTGCTTATGCATGAATATGTGATGAACAACAAGAACATATGAAGAACACATAAGAACATTCAAACATATTTAAGAGAATTTAAATAATTACTATCATGCTTAAATCCTAAATTCTTATCATGGCAACACAAAAAATAAGTTAGGGAAAGAGATTATACCTTCATACAAGATCTATATGGTGGATGAGGAGACTCTTGAGGGAGGTCCTATGGGTGGAGGAAAAGAAGAGTTAGGAGAGGAAGAGTGAGTCTCACTCAATACCTTGAGTCTCAAGAAGACCAAGATATGACAAAACTACTCAACTTCTGAGAACTCAAGAGAGGAGGTTTTTTTGTGTCTTGGAATGAAGGAGAGGGGGGGTTTATATAGTAGTGGTGGAGGAAATATGAATGGAAGGCCATTAATGAAGGTTGACAAAGAATCATGAACCTAGACCTCATTTTAGCCTTGTGGGAAATCTGGAGTATTAAATGTAGAGATTTGTGAGAGTGAGGAGCAAGCCAAAATTCGGTTTTCCCGTAGTTGTTGTAACAGCCTTTGGAGCTAACTTCGAAAAATCATATCTGACTCAATTTTGATCGGAATTTTTTCGTTCTTGTGCTCAAATTGAAGCCCCGGATGTCTAGTTTCTGGAAAAATTAACCTCATTCACAGATTCAAAATATTCTGAGATATATTGATGAGATGGTGAGCAGAGGTCATTTGTAAAAAAATGGTTTCAGCACAATTAACTTTAATAGGTCCCAAATTAGCTCCCAATTAACATTAAATGGCTCCAATCGCTCTCATTTCAGACTTAATTGGCTCCAAATTTACTCTAATTAAAAGATAATTCCACAAATTACTCATTGAATAATTAATATTTAACTATCTAATTAATTAGGTGTATGCAACCTTACCATAAAATGTAGTCCTAACCAGTTAGATTATGACACATCATTAATTTCAAATTGATTATAATTATAACCAATTGGAATCAATTTTTCATAATCACATAAGGTCGGACTCAATTTGTGATAGTGCATCCTGGCCATTAAAACTTGATTTGTTGATAACTTTCAATCTGATGGTCCGATTAGGGCTTATAACCAGTCGATTTGATCGTTACAACATCAAGATCATTTTGGTGAAATGAGATTAAGGATCTAATGACCAGAATCAAGATGCATATTTCCAAGGTAAAATTACCCTTTTACCCTCTAAGTGAGGTTAAATGCAGGTTGCAAAATGAGGTGTCAACATAGAGTTATTCTGTTGGAATGCTATCAACTCATTGATGCTATACAGTTGGAGCTACAAACCATACAAAGATAAGTCACCACGTTTCCATATTTCTAAATTTATATGATTGAATACATGATTACTTCACCTTTAAATACATATTACTTTATTTCAACTACTATTACATCTATTAATCATAGCTATTATATCAAACACATATGATATATTTATTCAACCATTATCATGATTCTTAGACTTTGGCCTTGACCCATTTTGTATGCCTAAAAATACGCCGAAAGCCATTGGACTATTTGGCCTAATTTCGAGTTCTAGACGCAACTCCTCATAAAAATTTAGGTCTAGGAAGGTCACCCCTCCAGCAAACAACACGTGGCTGCGCAATGGATAAATGGCCCCCAACAACTATTTAGCCGGTCAAGGGTGAAAAGCCCTTAGATTACCCAATAACTAGTTCTAGTGGGTGCGTTTAGTTGCCCGTAGGGGTTTGATTAGCAATGAGGATTGTTATACAGTATGCTCTATGTTGTGCAACTAATTTAAATGAAATTCTCCTTTGTCATAAAAAAAAAAATTAATGAAAATAGACCATGTGACACCTTGCATAGCGATGTGAATCACGTGATAGTAGAAAGTAAAAATAGGGATAGCAAAAAGTACTCGACCTGCGAGTACTCAGCTCGACCCGACCCTAATGGGGCAGGTTTTACCCGACCTGCAAAACAATAGGGTCGGGTTTGGGTTTTTAAATAAAACCCGAAGCGAGTTCAAGTCGAGTACGGGTTTTAGTGAAACCCACCCTGAGCCCGACCTGATTAAAACTAAAATTACCAAAAACCCCATATATATATATATATAGACACACACACACACACACACACACACTTATAACCTATTCTAACCCTAACTCTCCTTTCATATCTTTTTCTTTGGGCCCACCCACTCTCACTCACTCACACTAGTCACCGCCGGCCCTTAAGCTCATGTCTCACCATTTCGTCCATCGACCTCAAGCTCTGTCACGCCTTAGTTACTCTCTCACGACCACCCTCTGTGATTTTTTTTTTTTGGTTCATTTCGTCTCTCATTTTTTTTCTTTATTTGTGTTTGTGATTTCTATGTTTGTGTTTTTTATTTTGAAAAGGAAAATAATAAATCTGAAATTTTTGTGTTTGTGTTCGTGTTAGGATTTGTGCTTGTGCTTGTGTTTTTTTTTTTTTGGTTCATTTCGTCTGTCATTGTTTTTTCTTTGTTTGTGTTTGTGATTTCTGTGTTTGTGTTTGTAATTTTTATTTTGAAAAGGAAAATCATAAATCTGAAATATTTGTATTTGTGTTAGGATTTGTGTTTGTGCCTTTTATTTTAAAAGGGAAAATCTGAAATATTTGTGATTGTGAAATTTGTGTTTGTATTTGTATTAGGATTTGTGTTTGTGTTTGTGTTTATGTTTGTGATTTTGAAAGGGAAAATTTGAAATTTTTATGTTTTTGATTTCTTTTTTTGTGTTTAGAATTTGTGTTTGTGATTTTTGACCAAGCATGACAGGATGGGGTCCGACAGGACAGGTTTGAAGTGGAAAAAAACCCGTTTATTAAATGTGGAGGGTTCGAGCATATAGAAATCTGCTCCGAACCCACCCTGCTATGATTCCTAGGTAACTAAAAACCGGAAAAGGCATCAAATTGTGAGGGTAATTTCGTAATTTGACAAAGCCGCTGTCGAGTCTGTTTTTAGCATAATTTTCTCCCTAACAACCATTCTCAATGTCATCTACAGGACTCTTTTGAGTTTTGAGAGAACAATTTCTCTCTCTCTCTCTCTCTCTCTCTCTCTCTTTGGATAAAAAATTGAAAACAGCACAAGGCAGAGACAGAATTATTATATGGATAAAAGATGCAGAGTGGTCGGATTGTGGGAGTGTTCGATTATAAAACATCTGTACCGACAACAACCACCGTATGTTCTTGTGATATCTCAACCTTGGTTACGTGTGAAAATAGAAATACTCCTGAGCTTTAGTCTTTCCAAATAACACCCACACCCACCAAAATTTGGTCTCTGCAAAAGGTATGGATTTCTTAAATATGCAAATTATTTAAGCACTGCCAAATTTTTTGTATTAAATTCTGCAATTTTGGCTTAACTTGAAAGTTGAAAGTTGAAACTAAATGGCATCAGGAAAATGGGTTTTAGGCTTTTAGCTCGTACTTTGACTTAATTTTTTTTCAAAAGGGTCTGCTCTAAACAATATCAATTCCTTTAAACAGTGAGATTGTACACATGATTAGACATTTTGTGCAGAAACACAGCTCTAGTATTTAGGATTGAGTTTTTTTTTTTTTTTTCGGTTTTAATACACGTTGTGATTTATCATCAATCCACTTAAATGATATTACTTTAATGGTTAATCTCTATATCAATGTCATAGAGTTGATGTTGAATGATGTACTATGTTGGTACATATATTATGAACCATTGATCATTAAGTAAGCGATCTGTTTAAGTGTGTTGTTGGTTCCTTGTACTTATCTTGTCTTAAAATAACATTTTATTTTTATTTGACGAGTAAGAAAAATTTTATTAGACGAAGACTACTTCATGTACAATAGACACAACGTTGACTAAAGAATTGCAAAAAAAATTATCATTTTATGGTTTGTCTTAGTGTCAATTGCCATGATCAATATGAAGTTTAGTTGATCTTTTGATGTCATTTAAAATTTATGAATATCAAAATGACTTAGGAATAGACATAGCATCTTTAGGCAATACTTACATGAAGATAATTGTTTAGTACTTTATTAGGCATAATAGCATCTAAGTTGCAATTAATTCATGAAAATAATGACTTGACCCCATAGGGAGGTTATTATCTTTGTGATTTAATTGGAATTAGATGGGGAATTTAGCATTATGAACTAAATTTTCCTAGACCCAATGGTATGGGAACTTTTATTCTGTGTTTATATGTACTAGTCTTATAAATAGTCTTTTGGTAAATCATGTTTGAAGCACATCTGGCCATAGGAAGGTTACAATTTACTGCTGAATTAACATTCGTGTAAGAAATTGATAACAACAGAAGAAATTAAAAATGTATATATATACGGTTCACATTCAATCTCCTAATGTAAATAATCTTACAATTACTAGTCATTACCCACTCCAATTTTACCTCACACTCACAATCCTGCTTTTTGTGTAAAGAATAAAACTTGATTTGATGAGAACTTTTGCTCCTTCAAATTTTCCTAGATGAAAAATTTTGTGTAGGGAGCCACAGAAAGGAGTAAAGGGCAGCTCAGTATGCTTTTGTTTTATGCTAGATTGTATGTCTAGATTTCATCAAACTCCGGCTTATTCCTATTCAATTTTATGTGTGAACTTCAGAGTGACTCTTTGCTTCTCTCTTCCCTCTTATTTGTTTGACATTTAATCTTATTCTTCTTCTTTTTTTGTTATTTTTTCAACTTTTTATTATCTTTTTCTTTTTGGGTTGTTTTTTCCCCCTGAATTGAAAAAAAAAAGGAAAAAAAAAAAAGATTTGCTGATTCAATTATGTTGCATGCCAGGTCCCTCAAAAAGTAATTTGAGTAATTTTCACAATTCAAGTGATCATCTTAATACCGAGTACATTACAAATTAGCAAAGGACTTGTACTCACGGAATGGTCTGCGTCATGCTGGTTGATGACACAATATGACCTTTACTGCCGTCTCTCTATCTAATAGGATGTCATGGGGAAGGGGTAAAACTCCTGGTTGGGCTGCCTTTGACCTCAAGCAGCGACAAAAGCAAAACCTTGAAGGCGATGTCATCGAGGACCCCTTCCCACCCATAGCAAACACTCTTACTCCTCCGGTCCCTTCTCAAAACTTAATGAAAAATCATAAGCCTTTCTCATCAGTACTACTCCCATCTGTAGATTTTGCAACTTTGGCAGAGAATGGGAAATACAAAAACCCAACACTAGTTGGTGATTCTAGTGGGACATGTAGCAGTAAGAATATGGAAATAAACACTCATGTTTTGGTCGTGAATAAGCTCAAAGAGCTCCACCAGTGGGCTGACAAGAGCTTGATTGAGGACATCTTGGAAGCTGCAGACTATAATATGGATAGGGCCTCAAATTTATTGGAAGTGCTGGTTGCCAATGATAGCATTGAAGAGAATAAGCAAACACCCCATGTTGAATCAAATTCTACAGACAAAAGTTTTATTCCGGGAAAGACGATGAACCTCACTGATCTAAGCTCTACTCTAGACAACTGTCTCAAATACAATAGCAAGGAATTGGTGGATGAAAATGATTCCTTTGGGAGGAAGTTTCCTGATACTCTTGATAAAAAACTAATTATAGAGCAATTGAAGTCTGTACCTGTCGAACCTGAGTGGGAAGAAGATGATGTTTACTTGATCCATAGAAAAGATGCGCTAAAAGTGATGAGGTGTGTATGGAAACATATATTTGCATGATCGATCATTTTTCCCATGAAGTTTTGTGTTGTTACATACCATAAAAAAACCTCCTATTATATTGTCATTTGCTTTTGCTTGGGATTGGAGCTTTAAGTCTTTGACATACTGTATTAAATATCTAACTTTTGTTGATGATAACTGTGTGTTTTATCTCAATATGAATGCATTAAGCATGTCAAGCTATAATCAGTTAAAATTCTGCAATTAAGTTCAAGTGTGATTCCAAATAGTGGCAAGCTAGAGCTCTAAAGAGTATGATTAGAGCTATGAATTACTCCTCTTGTCAATAGAATACAGTATATGTAGTTATAATCAAGAAAGTAACTTAGTTGTCATTGATGTACATGACTGCAAATTTTTTAGTACGTTAAGCTAGACCAAATGATAAATCTTTTCCAAGATTAAAGGAAATTTTGCTCAGCCTCAAATGAATCTAAATTGTTGTACTACTCATAGTGCCCCTTTGGTCCAAATTATTCCTAAATGATAGATTACTTAAAAAGGGAGAAGGAAAATGGGATTGATAATGGAGGATTTTATGAAATTATGATCGCCATTAACGGTCAATGAGATTTCCCATTCTTTCAATGAACAGATCAGCATCACAGCACTCAAGAGCAGCAACTAATGCCTTTCAAAGAGGTGACCACATTTCTGCCCAACAGCACTCAATGAAGGCTCGAGAAGAATGGTTGGCTGCTGAAAGGCTCAATGCTAAGGCAGCCAAGGAAATATTGAGCATCAGGAATAGCAAAAACAATATGTGGAAATTGGATTTACATGGTCTTCATGCAGCAGAAGCTATTCAAGCCTTGAAAGACCGTCTGCAGCAAATTGAAACCCAAGCACGTACAAATCATGCAGCTTCAACAAATAGGGGTATGATGGAAAATGGGATTATACCTTCTCCATCACTTGAGTTTTTTAGTAACATGGATTCAAAAAAGTTAGTTATGCAACAAGCACCATCAAGGCAGAGGCCTACATCATTGGAAGTCATAACAGGTAAATGGACTTATAAAATTCACTAGGATGAACTATACAGCACATAAACATATTCGTATATGATGTCTCTATGCTGCATCTTAAGTTGTGTTTTGCTGTTTTGCTTGTGCATGCATGTGTATGGCATTAAGTTATAAGTCCACACCATTAGAAGTCATAGCAGGTTGGTGGGCCCGTTAACCTTACTAGGATGAGCATTATGACATATAGACATTTTTGGATACCTATGCTTCATTTGATGTTTCTTTTTGCTATTTTGCTCGTGTATAAATGCATGTATATCTTCATGGAAATGTGCCATTAACTACACAAGTCCACTATTGTTAGGAAGGGTTGTCTTTGTCTCACTAGCTCTCATCTTTTAGTTCCAAATATCTTTTCAAGTTCATTTTAATGCTAGTGGCCCAACTAGATATTTAAAGCGCCTACATTGAATTTGAATACCATGTGGTTCATGAGGTCTGTAACATTACTCTTTGCCTCAATTGAATGAAATCCTTCGTGTAGATTTGTTGGGGAAGTTTGAGGTGTGCATTCCAAAATGTGTTGTGGTAGCAGGACACTGATACTACTTTGCACCTTTAGGTATAGGTAATCATAGTCGAGGACATGCTGCCATTCCAACAGCTGTGAGAAGTTACCTTAACGAACACAGGTTAAATATTTCTACTTCCAAGCTAAATGAATATTTTACTCTCGCTTTCTTCACTCCCTCAAATGATTCAATGAGTTGGTGATGTTGTGGTTGAGTTTTGTTAAGTAAATGACCACACTAATGTTATTTTTCAGATATTGTTTTGACGAGTTGAGGCCAGGGGTGATCACAGTTCGGCCCAAGTTCTTCAACCCTGGCATCCCAAGTTGCACAGCAATTCATTCTATGAAGGATTTTCATTTATGAACAAAGCTCAGGTGTAATATTAACTCCGTCCTGTTAGGAATGCACAATGAATGTGTTAGCAATAGGAATCTAGTTTTGTATGAATAATTGGGATCATCTATATTACTGCTATGGAATAGTTACATTATTATAAAGTCTGTTTACTTTATTAAAAATAATAATCCAGCTGTTTTAGAACCCCCATGTTCTATCTTTGATGTCAAAAAAAAAAGAAAGAACCCCCATGATTTAAAATTGGGTTGGCAGTTCTGAAGTGACGAATATATATTTTATCCTAGCCAATATGGAAAGATCCCCCCAGTGGAATGGGACCCTCCGTTTATGGGCTTAATCTGTTTTGATTTTGGCCCCTTAAATGTATGGTTGGTTTGATGTGGTCACTTCACTTCAAATTAAGAAAGAGAAAGGGCCTAAGTGTTCTCTTTTTTAAACTTCGGAACAAAATCTCAACTTTTAAAATTTTAGGCAAGCAACTTACAATAAATCACAGGGATGAAAGGTATAATTAATTCATTAATTTTCCTTTTGTAAACCTATAAAAACTAGATTCACAATCTTAAATCATACAAAATTATATTTTTATTATAAAATACTTAAGTTATCAATAAATTATAAATAATAATTTAATATCTTATGAAATTATTAACAAATTTACACAATTAAATCTTTAGTCTATATATATTTACTAGCTGATTTAAGAACATGTAATAAATTGAGCTTGGCTTATTTAATATATAGCCACATCTAGGGTAGAAGAGTTGAGTTTTACTAATTTGCTATAAATAAATAAATAAAAATTTATCCCAAAAAAAATAAACAAAAAAATATATCTATTTCTTTGTGGGAATTGAACTGTTCATACAAAGTTAGGTTCATTTACTACTCTATTAACTTAAATAAAATAAAAAGTAAAAAACCAACCCACCTAGGTTGGTTCACCCTATGTGAAGACATGCCAATTTCCCGATGGTAGAAGGTCTAATCATTTGATAACCAATTGCCTCCCAACCCAGAACCCTGTAACAGGATTTTAATAAGTCCATTTTTATTTTTATTTTGCTGAAATTAATTAGTCCACCTTTTAACTATACTTAATGGTTTCCCCTCATCTTATTTCATATGTTAGTTTACCATTTCGTCTTTTTTTATTTTTTATTAATGCACATATTGTTAATTTATGTACCATTACGGCATTACGTATTGATAGCACTCTTAAGTCTCAACCAGCAATCTAAATTAGAGTTTTTATTATTATAGAGGGTAGTGTAGACAAAAAGAGAAGATGAAAAACCCCTCACATTCGGTTATGCATTTTTTTTAAGCTACCGTGATCTTCCAAACTATTGTTGCTTTTGTAAAACACTATTCTTTTTCTTTTTCTTTTTTTAAATTTCAATCACTCTTGTTGGAGGATGGTCCTCTCCACCAACGAGTTAAGTTAGCTGGAGAAGTTGCGCCCATGAAGCCCAAGGTAGGCATGAGGTGTTGGGCCCATATAACAACCCAAGTGATGCTTGAGATGTTGGGCTCGGGTCATTACCCAAGGTTCTAGGCCCGCAAAAGGTTCTCGTGACTAAGATAAAGGGAAAGACTCAATTAGTCTGGATCCATTACACTCGAACAAAGATGGCAAAAACCCACTAAGCCAAATTAAGGTCTCACTAGATTATTCTTGACCCAAAAAACCACCAAGGGAGGAATTGCCCATAATAAAGTTGAAGAACCAGGAAGAGTGGCACGCAATCTAAGCAACAGTCATATCCATATTAATTAGATATTCGTACCTAAAGCATGTCACGTTTAATGATGAATAACTAGCTTGAACAGTGTTGGACGGGAAAAACTCCATTTTCATCGTGAAATTGGGCAAAAGATACACGTGGAACAAGATCTAGAGAGACTGAGAAGAATGAGAGAGAGAGAGAGAGAGAGAGAGAGAGTCTAAAAAAGTGTTTTTACATAGTTTTTTCTTGCTTGTAATCTCGGCAGAAAATCAGTTACGTCACACACACGGGCGCGCATATATAAGTGTTTCATTTCAACCCATAATCTTACTTTTTCATTCTTCCAATTGTAAATTACCCCTTCCATCAAAAAGGAGGTTTCCATCATTTTTGACCCCCACAGCTCTCTTTCCTTACATTAAAATATTCCACAAATACTCTCTCTCTCTCTCTCTCTCTCTCTCTAATAGCAACATTATGGGTGTCACAAAATTGCATTTCCATCAACAACTCGAATCCTACACCATTAGCTCAAAGAGGATTGCAAAATGGAACGTTTATGATTCAAGTTTTCCAACAAAGAAAAGAAAAATTGGAGGGGCGCTGACAACAAGGAGAGTGGTGGACGTGAAGGCAAAGAATATTTTCGTCAATTGGTGCAAGAAGCTTGGAGACGCAGTGTTTCGAGCTTTGTCACAGAGATCTAACAACAATTTGAGTGTTTTTGAGTTTGACAAAGAAAAGGAAGATCAGAGGAATCCAATGACGAGGAGGGTGGTGGACTTGAAAGCAAAGGGGCTGTTTGATCGATTAAAATACCTGGCACAAGACTTGGGTTTTCGATTTTGGGTGGGTGTGACTAGTTTTGGGTGGTCATTTGAAGGTTTATTTGACAGAAGTATTTTTATTCATTTAATTTTTAGTTTATTTTGTTTATGTACAATATTTTAAAATTTCACATTTACAAAATATAAGTATACTTTAATCCATTTTTTAACCAAAAAAAAATTTAGAAAAAAAACAAATAAGCTGATACCAAACAAACATTGACTATGGTTGCTTAGCCCATAGATTTGAAGGTCTATTTGTCACAAGTATTTTTTTCATTTAACTTTTAGTTATTTTGCTTATGTAAAACTTGTTAAAACTCCAAATTTTCAAAATACAAGTATACTTTAACTCACTTTTTAACCAAAAACAATTAGCAAAAAAACAAATAAATTAATGCCAAACAACCACTGACTATGGTTGCTCAGCCCATAGATTTGAAGGTCTATTTGTCACAAGTATTTTTTCATTTAACTTTTAGTTTATTTTGCTTATATAAAACTTTTTTAAACTCCATGTTTTCAAAATACAAATATACTTCAATTCACTTTTTAACCAAAACAAATAAGTTAGTGCCAAACAAACACTAACTATGGTTGCTCAGCCCATTGATCTTTCAGTGGTTTTGCTATCATATGTATGCTTGGGTTTGATCGAGTGAAACAACAATAAGGAAGAGAATAAAGGGCAATGACGACAATCCCCGTGTAGATAGGGGGATATAAGATGATGCTACTTTGGGTATATACACTATATGCTGATTTTCAAAAGAAATATTACTATATTACATTTTTTAATTATTAGAAATTTTGGAAACCATTTTTTAATAATTGAATATTTCTAAAAAAATAAATTATATATATATATATATAAAGTTAACAACATTTTAACAGTAATTGATGAAAAAGCCACATATATAATAAATACAAACTTGAAGTATAAATTGGATAATGTTAAAGTTTCAAGTACTAAAATAACAATTAAATCAAACTTTAAAATGTGTAAAATTAATTTTAGCCTATATATGATAATAAAAAACAAATATTCATCATTAATTAAATTCAAATATGGAAATATTTTAAAAAATTATTATATTCTCTTATCATTTTTCACATCTAAAAGCTCTTTTTAAATTTAACTACCAAACGAATGTAATAATTTCAAAATGTTATATTACCATAATTTACCAATGGTTCCAACTGTCAAAGAAGTTCACCATTTAGAAGTTCTATTGCAAACCAAGAATCTTGTTAGCTCAATAAATACTTTTTGGTATTTCTAATGAAAACATCCAAGATTCAAATCTCTCCACACATAACTATCGAATTATAAAAAATAAAAATAAAAATACAAAAGCTCTTTCGCAAAGCTCCATGACTAAACTGATAAGATTAATGAGAAATGGATTTGCTTGGGATAATTTTGTCTAAAGAAAACTTTATCTTAATGAGATTGTGGAAACAACCTCACCTAAAAGCCTATAAGGCATGTCTGACATTGCATTAGACAAGCCCTAAAGAGCCTTACAAGTCGAAAAAACTTTAACAAAATGTACTACCCACTTGACAATTTTTAAGGATGGCATCAGAATAAGGTGAGTGTTGAGCAATGGTGCCTTATCTCGACCCTATCCCCATTTAAGGCATGGAAAACCTACATGGGGTTATAAGCAAGGCAAGTCAAGTTAAGGTAACGTTGAAATCATTTAGCCATCCCTAATAAGATGGCTTCAACATGAGGTAATGAGGAAAGATAAAGAGGGATAGTCAGAGAGAGAGAGAGAGAGAGAGAGAGAGAGAATGTGTTATGAGTTTGATTATAAAATGTGTATCAAAAAATAAATTATAAATATATATGTATAAAAATGAGATTAATTATTTTATAAAAAATCTTATTATATATACACATAATTTAAATATATATGTAATAAAAACACACATATATACATACATACCTGCCCACACAATTGGAGTTCCAGCCATCTCAACTGCTACAGGTTGAAACTTTATTTCAAAAAAAAAAAAAAATGCCCACACAATTGGGACAAGACAAGCAAAACTCATTTCTACCCTGTCACCTTTTCAAGGCAAGAAAAACTCTTGCAAGTCGAGCAAGATAAATTTTGTCCATCACTAAAACAACTTTAAACAAAGAAAACATCAATTATAATTATTTTGAACATTGTTCTAACACTTACTAGAAATGACGAAATAACAAAATTGATCATACTTAATTTTCCATTGATATACTCGCAGTGAAATTGGATCCCCCCAACCTTCCACAAGTGTACATGAATGTAGTTTTTGGTTTGATATGTTGACAAGCAATTTATTCACTTTATTGTCGTAGTAGTGCCGTAACCAAGTTCAAAATGAGTAGCATTGTTATTGTTGATTTTTTATTATGTTAAAAGAAAAAAAAAAGTACAACTTTTGTGAACTTTCACTTTCTATAAACAATCAAATGGAGAATTATCCAAAAATGTTTACATTGATCCCTGTTAAAAGGGAAGATTTGCTTCAATGCAACAATCAATCAGAAGGATGATAAAAGATAGCCGACACACTATTTACACCTCTTACTGTCAACCGCTTCCTTGAGTTTTCTCCCTAGTGCATATGCCAACGTTGGAGGAACAGCATTACCTATCTGCCTGTGCTTGTGGATGATATTACCAGCAAATTGGTACCTATCTGGGAAACCCTGCAATATAGGTATCTTGATTAGATTGTGAATTCATTTTAATATATCTTGTTATTTCTACTACTTATATATCCATCAGATAATGTTCCAAATAATTCTCAAAATCTAGAATTAGTCCACTTAGTTTAATTAAATAGTAAAATGCTTTGCTTCTCATATTTTCTTTAATCCTTAGCTCTGAGGATAGCCCTTTGACTTCATCATGTCTTCTAATTAATTCATTAAGTTTAACTCCATCTAAACGATTTCTGATTCTCATATACTGATGGCAATCAATGTAATGATCAAAGGACATCGAGTGCTCACTTGAGAACGAGCACATTCACGAACTGTAAGGATCCTGTTCTGTTCAGGGTGAAAGCACATTCCCACCTTCCCCATTGGTTGAGGATCTGTGATGGAAGTTGGGAAGTTCCCTTCCCAATCCAACCTGCCAAACAACCCCTTCCACTGATTGTGTCGCTTGGCTGTGTTTGGCAGGCACCATGGTATCAAATCAACAACTTGTCCGGTAGACAATTTTACCTGCATTTTATTGAAAAAATAAATTGCATATACAAGAAAAAAAAAATGAGCTTGACAATCACAAGCAATAGCTTAATAAGCTCAGAACTAACTCATTAAACTTTATACCTTTTCATCTGGAAGGTCATGCCAATCAGCACCTGGCCGCTTTGGAATTCTCTGACATCGAATGAGATTGAGCTCATTCATTTCTTTTGATATATGATCAGTCAAGACAACCATATTGCCTCGAATTTTCTTTTGGAACCATGAAACTGGGTCATCTTGATACTGTGAAACAGAAGGTCAGAGTTGTACTAAAGGCCAGTTACATTTCAATTAGTGTGAACAAATACCAAAAACATATATGGAACTACCAGGCATACCTCCAAATTTGTCTTAGAGGCACCATTCCCAACAGCTGGGAGATCACCAATTGTATCTCTTACAGTTATTGCACGGAAAGGGGCTCCACTGGCAGTACTCCGGGCAGCAGCATACTGCAAACTTTCCGACAATGTTATTTTCAACTCTGGGGCAGCAAAGACATGCATTGGCTCTGGCCACTCAGGGAGTATCTCTTCAGGGGAGGCTGCCCATATAAATGCACGTTTTCTTGACTGAGAAACACCATAAGCACCAGCTTCCAGTATACCAAACCTCACCTAAGATCAAAAACCAATGCCCATAAGCTCCACAATCTCCACTCACATATACATAAAAGCAAACAGACACTATACATCTACCACTCAAAGACATGCACAAGTATCGAACTATCTGTATATATACTTTTAAAGATATGCAACATCTACCTGATAACCCATCTCAAGAAGCGAAGCAAGAGTTAAACGGAATGTCTGCCCTTTATTGAAGGACACAAAGTTCCTCACATTCTCTAGGAGGAAATACTTTGGCCGGAAGTAATCAGCAAAGGATAAGAACGCTAAGATCATTTCACATTGAACTTTACTCCAACTACTGTCACTGAACCTATTCATCCCAGAGAAACCCTACAGAAAAATGTAGCTTTCGTTTAAGTGCTATTGTCAACAAATTCACAAGACAAATTAATCGTGAACAGTAAGTGGGAAAAGGCCAAATCTGCACAAACCTGACATGGAGGCCCTCCATTGATGAAATCTACTTGTCCTGGCAATGGCAAATCATTAATCTCCTTCTCATGAAGAGCTGAAGCTAACTCTGCAGCTTCGGTAGTTGATATGCAGTCATCTGTATCCCCACACTTCTCCATTACAGCCCTGTATTACAAAAGATTAGCAGGCCACTCAAGAATTACAGAAGGTTTTCATTTCAAAGCAATTATTTACCTAAGAATAACATTGCAGTTTTTAATAAACACCAGTGACTCAGGATGATTGAGTTTAAAAGCATCTCCAGCAGGTTCTTCATACTCAATTGCCCACTTGGTTGATGAGACACCTGCATTTTTTGGGTGCAGCAAATAGCCAATCATCAAGTGCATTAATAGTCTATAAGACCGAATTTATCACGGTAGCAATTAAAAGAAAAAAAAGGAAAAAAGAGAGTTGAATTTACCAGACTGATGCAATCCCTCTGACAAACCACCACAACCAGCAAAAATATCTAATGTTGCCAAACAATTCGCCTTGGAAGCTTCTCTTTGATTGTCATGCTCTAAATCATCTTCTCCCTCTTTACACTTTCCCTTTTTTCTTCGAGATGCAGCATCACCAGTCTCATCTCCAGTTGAGTATCTTAGTTTGATATGGGCGGGTAACTGTCCACAAAAGAGATGGAAGAAAATTTTACACTCCAATAGAGCACAGTTTTTCTGTAAATCCAGTATATGATACAATAAAATAATTTGCAAGTTAAAGATGGTTTACTCATTTTCCATGGTTTGATCAAATTTATAACTTTGTGACACTATATGAGGTAGCAGAAGACAGAATACCTGCTTGAGGGACCCCTTAGAAGGATCATACAGGCGTTCACAAAAGAAAATATGTTGGAAGATGGCAGGAGCATTGCATGCTGGGACATCATTCTTTTTTCTTACTTCACATTTTCCTTCTATATCTTCAACAGGAACAACATCTGTCTCTTCGCTGTAATATACCTGTAAATTTAAAATATAAAGAAAATCTTAGAAACAAAGAGTATAAGAAATCAATGGTAAAATCATAAATGAATTCATAGAACACAAACAAAAGATAATCAAGACATGATAAAATGAAAAACTAAAGGCACATATACTTAAGACAAATGATCTTTTACACAAGCTCTTACCTCCCGAATGTCAGAGGAGTATGCCTTCTCAATTGAAATGTCCTCTGGTCTGAAAAATCTTCTGACTTTAACCTTGGTAGATTTTACGTCAGTTTGTTTGGGTTCCTTTGTGATGATCTCCAACACTTGGCACACAACATAAGGTCTCAGCCCTACATTTCTTCCACCCTTGAAAGTTGAATGCTCCATACTTTCCACTGCAAAGTGATCGGGGCTGACATAGACATAATCATGAACAGTGTATTCAGTTCCCCTGTTTACAAAACAGGTCTTCGATGAATTTACTTTAAAAATTTCCTTGTCCATCTGTGCTTCTTTTATTTCGCAAGAGTAGCAGAAGCCTGAACCCTGACCCATAGTTTCTAATGGAAGACTAAAGAAAGCACCCCTCTCAGGCCAGTACAAGCTTTTGCAGTAATATTCAATTGGCAAACCCTTCCTCTTTCTCTCTTCTGCTCTTGCTCTATCAATTTTATCAGCATTAGCATTATCCTTCCTATGCTGATGTCCCCATGGCTTTATGCGAATATCCAAAACAATTGTCTGTTTGACATCCACCAATCCCAAGGTTATGCACTCATTTGTCAAAAATATCTCCCTTTCATTAGCAGCATTTCCCAGAACAGTCTGAGAACCTCGCTGCATAATTCTTCCATGGAACATTTTGCTTCCATTCAATGTTTCAAACATGTACTCCACTAAATAGATCACAGGAAATTCATCTGATTCATCATCTTCCACCAAAACAGCACCTCCTACAACAATCACTTCTCCACGAACAATGGCTTTCTTATAAAGCACTTCACCAGAGCATGTTTTTCCAGCAGACTCTCCATCCCATATAATTTCCTTGTTCATAGAGTACAAATTAGTTCTTTTTGAGATTGTACGAGGTTTTTGAGTTGCCTTTGAATCTAATAAATTATCCTCTTCAGCATCATCTTCTTCAATTTCCTCTTGCTCCTCAACTTCATCCTCCTCTTTCTCCTCTTGCAAATCACATGTGGTTCCTTCTTTTGAATCTTCTGGAGAGTAATGTGAATAGTACTCCCCCCAAATTCGGTTAATTAACCTTGTTGTTGTAGCCTGCATAACCTTCCTCTTGGATGCAACAGGTGCCATTGCTGCTCTTGGGTTCAAATTTGGTTCACCCTTTGGCACAACCTTTTTCTTCTTCACTAACCATTTTGTGTGATGTCTCTCCTCCATTTTACTTGTAAGACCAATCACAAATGCACACCTCTTGATCTTATCATCTGGAAACTCTGCAAACAGTTGCAGCACGATCTGTCCATGTACAACTACATATCTCTCTACAACTGTCAGATCAGAAGAAATGTATGCACAATGATCCTTCTTGAACTCTGATACTCTTTTGACAACATCTGCAAAAGAAAGCCGTGCAACTCGGCTCTGCTCCTTCAACAATGTGATGATACTTATTGCAAGCCTGGCTGTCTTCAAAACCGGTTCATACCATGAAGCATACTGCTTTGAGGGCTTGCCAAGTCTATACCTAAAGAGAATGAGAGAAATCAGACATATTATTGACGCATATTTCATATATAGATTCCTTTCCCATCAAGCCCCCCCCCTCTCTTTCCCTTTCTGGTACAAAGTAAAATACTATTCCTTTTTTTTTTTTTGGATGCATAAATGATAGTTATGAACATCTTAAATTGTAGGTAATAGGTCACAATCACAAATAATTCACAATATCAACATACACCTTTAACATGAAATTTATTCCCCACTTCCATATTAATTCATGAGTGGTTCCCACTTATTCATAAAAATCCCAGAAACGCATGTGCGCGCGCGCGCGCGCACACACACACAAAAGAGAGTTAATCTTCAGTAGCTTCTATTGAGAAATAAACACACAAGATAGTATGCCACAATTTAATGTGAGAAAAATGCTCATACCAGGCCATGTCAGTACGGATTGAAATGAAAACCATTGATGACCCAAATTCAATCATCCATTCCTTTATGGAACTTAAATAAATCGGAATGCCATCAGCATCTTGTGTTACTGAGCCACATGTAGAAGACTGATTAGGATCGGTTTCAAGACAGAATCCACTTCCATCATCAGCAGTCATAACTCCCGACCCAAAAATAGTGACATCAATATCTGAACATGGTTTCATTGGAAGAAGTTCCAAAGAAATTAACCTTGAGTCCGAGTTGTAGAGTGACCAATTATGAAGCATACTTCGAGGGAGTTCATCGGTGTCACATATAGTATCACTGTCAAAAACTATTAATTCATCAGTTTCTTCTATGGAGTTCTTGTAATAAGCAGGTAGAGGATAATCATTAGCAATTTCATCTTCATTAATTTTAATGTAGAATTTGCTGGACATGGAGGCTGAACCGTGACTTTTTTTCTGTTTCATTGACTTCCAGTACTCTTCTTCTTGCAAGAGTCTTGCTAACTTTACATCCTCATTTTCCTCCACTGCAGTTATGGATGAACCAGTATGATTCTTTTTATTCTCTCCATCTCCTAATTTTGCACCAATTGTTAAACTACTGCCCATAGATGATGCTTTTGCTTGCATAAAGCTTCCATGCTTTCTACTCTCATCTCTTAGGGCAGCAAGAGCAGGCATCTCCGCAAACATCTGATCATTCTTGGATGTCTCATCCAAACCTATCAATTGATTATAAATAAACTCTCCTTGAGAGATAACAAAGTCCTTGATAGATGCCCCACCAAAAAAGTGCTTGTTTCCACTCATTGAACGAACGACTCCAGCAAGCAATTCATCCAGAGTGGAGTCAGGGTTACCTCCAGAAGATCTTGACAGCCTTTTATAGACTTCTACACAAGCATGGGCCTTTTCGAAGAAATGATCATAAAATTTCTTGTAGCTACTGGCAGGTCTAAGGCAATGATAATCAGCAATATCAGTAGAAAGCCATATCACTGGAGAACCATCTTCATAGCCAGAGATGTCCCATGATTCTAACCGTCCAAAGCCCTCACATCTGATTCCCTTTTCCTTTTCTCTGTCTGAACTTTCTTCTTCAAGAGGCAATATAAGACCAGAGATAAACATGTCATCTACTTCCAACATCTCAAGGGGCTGAAGGACACCATTTTCATCATGCAAGACAAAATCAGTTAGTCTTCTGTTTGGGCGACCATCATCTTTTCCAGAAGTCATGCGTACAGCTAGAAACTCTTCATCAACTAACTGATCCTTCTTCGTTTCAACAAGGCAAGACTTCTCAGATATGCGAAGAGATTGCTGCTTGAAATCTCTACATGCAGCAGCTCGCTTAGGCATTTTCCGTGAACCAGCTGACTCTTCACTACACTCAGACACATTTCGCTTCTTTCCTGCTTTGCTAGTTGTTGATGCCTTTTTAGTTTGTGGACAAATTTTCTTGCTTTTCTTTTTCTTCGTTCCTACAACAAAATTCAATCATGTTTAAAAGATGCAGGAGACATGACACAACATACATAATTGGCCAAATACAGGGCTTGCTGTAATTATGAGAAAACTTCACACTTTTTCACGCACAAGCAAGAATGGTTTCCAAAATAACATTCAATTCACCCCAATCAAATAATACCAACCTTTGGGCAGTCAAAATCCCACCAGTTTGAAAATTGTGGTCATTCATATTAAGCTCTCTCTCTCTCTCTCTCAACAAGCCTCCAATGGTTGAAACTTGAGTATACATGTGCATGCACACACCCTCATGGAGCCATGGAAAGATTGATTAATTATTACCATGAAAATTCGCCTATTCCCTACTTATTTTTCAGTGTCAACTTGCAAAGTTTAATTTAACTAAGCTCTCATTTGGGAGGAGAGAAAGTGATGAAATAGAAAGAAATGAAAAGAATAATTTAGAATAGTATTCACGTCCTTTGTTTGGGAGTTTAAGTGGGAGAAAATAAAATGACTCATTCCTCTCTATTCCCTCAAAATCTCAAATTTTTATTCTCCCAAAAAATACATTCGAAAAGTTTAAAATGCAAAATGTAACATGAGATATAATTTAGAATGATAAATTTTACTTAATTTCATTCCATCTCTTTCTTTTCTATCCATTTCCCTTACTTAAATATACTCAATTCAATTCAATTCCTTTCCATTCCTTTTTTATCATTCTATTCCATTCCCTTAAGAACTCCCAAACAGAGCCTAAAATTCATGTGATTGTAAAGGTCTAATTACATGTGCTTTAGGGTAACAGTTTCAATTTGGGTTCTCACAACTAATAGTAAATTCTGAATTCAAGGGCAAATTTCCTAATTTCTACAAGTTAAGGTTGTGTTTGGATACTTGAATTTAGATTTGGATTATAAATTTTACATAGGAGAACTTAAAATCTATTGAAGTATGGCTAAGGATTTCTAAAACTCCATCAGGTTAGATGTTATTTCAAACCCAAGGTGGGTATGGCCAAATCCAAATCCTTTAACATTGTTTAGTACCATTGGCATACTCCTTTGTTGGGTCTTTCCAAGATCGTGTGTGTGGGTTTTATGGACTCTAATACCACTGGTTAGGAAAATAAACACCTTGAAGAACTTTCTTGAGTAATTAATATAACATATAAAGATATGCTTTAAGCCAAAAGGCCAAAGCCTAATGGGTCATTCTTCTCATCATTATTCAATATGGGCCATCACTCATACATGTATACCCAACACTTACTGTCCAAACGCACCATACAAATATTTTGATAGTTTAATTGACATTAGAATTTTCTAGGAGATTTTAGATAACTATTTTTGAATTAACATAGTGAACTTTTCTAAACCTCTGAACAATTGACCCCACCCACTACAATCAATTTTCCTGGTAATCCAAGGGCATTCACTTCTAATAAACTAAGGAATTTATGCTCATGCACAAGAGCAAGAGATCCAACATAACCTGTGCTTTATTTTCTTAGTCCAAGTAATTCTTTTTAATAACTAATTAAACTATAAGTGCTCTAATACTACTGGTACAAGAAGCATATTGGGGGTGGGATTTGTACTGGGTTTCAAAATTTTAGGAAAAGGGAGCACAACATGTGGAAAGAAATTGGGGTAATCAGCTTTGTAACAAGGCAGAACCGCTGGCAGTGGTGGTGGAGGAGGGGAAGGGTTGGGGTTTGGGTTTAGGGTTGGGAGCGTCTCTCTTTTGATTCTATTAGAAAATCATGTCACAAAAAAAGTCTTTTTAACTCAACTGACACTTCCTCGTATTTTCAATAGAGTCCGTTTAGGACTCAAATTCCCCAACCCCAATTGTCGATATATCAAAAAAAGTCGTATCTCCAAACAGCAAACACAACCAGTATGCAATCAACAATCAAAATATAGGAAAGTTTGAGGAGAAACGAACAAATTGGGTACCTGAAGAATTTGAAGAATCAGAAGGGGCACTAGCTGCAGCTGGGGCTGCTTCACCGTTGGGAACGGTGGACTCATGATCTAAGAGAACTGCGGATCCCATTTTTTTTTTTCGTTCTTTTGGATAATAATTTTTATCAAAAATGAAATGAAACCCTCTAATTCTATATTTCTATAATATATAAAATAAAAAGAGAGAGAGAGAGAGAGAGAGAGAGAGAAATCTGCTGGGTGTTTTGGGAGTTTTGGACTTTGTTTGGGCGTTGTTGATAATAAAAAAACATAGTATGAATCGAATTTAAAGAGAGAGAGAAGGAGAGGAGCAGTGACACTGGCGGGAACATGCAATTTGGTTTGGGCGGCAATTACCAAAATCCCAAATGCGAATTCGCTCCTTCATTTTCATTTTCATTTTTTTGAGTTTTCACCCTCTCCTACTACTCAACATGTTTGTTTTTTCCCTCTTCCGTTTTCCTTTTTTCACTTTCAGACTGCCAAACATTTTTACAGTTTTGTACCTTGTTTAGTATACTATACTACTAGACTTCCAGCCCAACATCAATAACATTATGCCACTCATATCATGGGCCTCAGGACACATGACTCCTAATTTATATGTCGATACTTTTTTCTTTGAATTCAACTTACTCGTAGATATATTAATATGAGAAATGTTATAAACACTATTTTTATAATAATTTCACCACAAATTTTAATTAATAAGTTGTTAATAATATGCAGAAAAATAATTTCAGTGATAAATTTAAATTAAAACTAATAACAAGTTACCTACCACAAAATGTTGTTGACGTAACATTTTTCAATATAAGTCGAATTTGTCTTGAGACGAGACTCAGCAATCAAACAATATAAGTAAATGAAACAACTCATTAAGAGTCTTATAACTCAATTAATTGACACATCCTAAAGTTTCCAATAAAAACATCTAAAATTCAAATCCCTCTCCTTTAATTATCGATATATAAAAATAAATAAAAAATGAAACAACTACAACAATCATATAAAATCTTACCTAAGTCTCTCTATACCCTTTTTTTATAGAAGAAATTCTCTCCATAACCTATAGTTTTTTTTTTTTTTTTTTGATAGGAAATGATAGTAGATTTTATTCAATATCATGTTGTACAATGGGAAAGAGAAAAAAATGGTCAATGTCCTCCTCATCCTCTTTTGCAACACTAGCAAGAGTTAGAGTAGCACGATTACATTTTAAAGAAATAGAGACTAAGGATATATTAGCAAATTGTTCACAAATCAGCTTAATATCGTCCAAAATCCAAGCCACTTCAAGGGAGCAAATCTATCTTTGTTAAGAAGGTCCACCAATTCAGCAAAGTTGCATTCAACGATGATCTTAGTGAAGCTGATATTTTGACAGAAAAGAAGTGCAATCCGTCCAATAGAAGCTGCTGTCCAGAGAGCATTCAGCTCCTTCCTTACTTGTTCACATGCTGCTGCCATCACCTCTCCCTTGGAATTTCGAATAAATAGCCCCACACCAATAGAAGATGAAGACTTAGACTGAGAAATAGCAATATTCAGCTTGAACACTGTTTCTATGGAAGGAGGAGACCGCCTGAAGGGATTGTAATTTTTCCATGGCAGCGTCTATAATGTCAAGAGACTGAGTGTGCAGAGGGTAGCTGAAAGAGTTCCTAAAGGGAGCATCAAGCCAAATGGCTTGAGCAAAGGAACATTCCCCTAAAAGGTGGCTGCATAACTCAGCTACATTAGAAAACAAAACGCAAGGGAATGAGTAGGAGTTAGAAGTCTTCCTGCCAAAAAGCTTGGGGACCTCCTTCTATTGGTAAGCAACGAAGTTCAAGTACTGCCTCTAAGATCCCAAGCCCACGGTAGTTAAGGCTAAGAGTTTTCATTGAAGAGAAAGGGAGGGATTGAGTACCAACCCCAGTTAGAGGAAAGAAAGAATGCATATCAGATGGATCAATGGCTTGTTTTTTCTGATGTGGATGCATTTCTACGAAGTGATTGGGGTCAGGATCTTCACCATGCCGCTTGGAACTCAACAACTTTAAACTAGAAGACTGATTTGAATTCAAAACCATATCATCCCGAATAATACGCTTCCAACTGCGTAAAAAGTGTTTAGTCAAGTCTAAGTTCTTGGTACATTCAAATGAGGTTGCGCCCATCTCAATATCTTCACCAATTTCAGAGTGGATCTCTCCAGGCTTTTCGAACTTCCTCGATTAGATTCACGCCAGAAGTCTTAAGTTGGCTGGACTTTGGAGTTTGAAGAGGAGTCTATTAGAACCCCGCTATGAATTTCGGTTTTATCTCTAATTTCCAGCTTGCTAGTAGATTCTCCCTTATCTCTCCGTTTCAAATTCAAATCACAATCTGACTTAGAGATTAAACCGAATCTCAAATTTGCCTCATCCCTTTGAGAATTCGAAATTTGATTCAGAATAGGAATCCTAACCATTTCCCGCTAAAAAAAAAAAATTCAAGTCACCTTCAGGGACCGTACCTGGCTCTGCTAGGAAGTTGGCCCCAGCCTTTAGTGGTGATTCAGTTGATAGATGACGATGATGCAAGGATTCATCAGGTTCCTCAGCCACCGAATGGACACCATCATCATCCTCTGCTCTTGTTTCTGACTAATCACGACCTGGGTCATTTTTTTGCAACCCTGTAGGAGCCGTAAAGCAAAGCCAAGGTTCGAATTGAAAGTCCTCATCATCGAAAGAGAAGCGTCCAGTTTTCAATTGAGGACATTCCCGATCTTGATGAACCAGAATTCCACAACAATAACAAAATATAGAAAGCCTTTCATATTTAAAAATAACCTAGTTAGCCTCAGAATCTTTAATCTGTATCATTTTACCACGCATAAGCGGTTTGTTAATATCAATATACACTCTAATCCGAAGAAAGGGTCCCCAGGAAACTCCACTCTTAGGAGCATCAACAGTAATAAGCTCGCCCACCTCATTAGCTATCTTAGTCCCAACTTCTCTACTCATACTCTTAATAGGATTATTAAAGATGCGAATCCAAAAAGCAGAATGAGTAAATGTGACCTTGGCTGGACTAACATCCCCAGAAAAACGTTCCATCAAAATAAGTTTTTTATCAAAGGACCAAGGGCCTTTGTCAAAAACAACCTCTAGGTGTTCTTTTGAAACAAAAATAGCAAGAAATAAATTTTGTCCAACCACTTTGATGTTGACCCCGTGAGATGCACGCCAAAGATTCGCACATGTTGACTTGAAGGCATCCTTGTTAAAGGCTTTGTTAGTTTGCAATTTAAACACAATGCTAAACTTAGCCTGCTGTTTGGAAACAACTACTTCATGGGACTCCACAGCCAATAATCCTCTTTCTTCTTCAAATAACTTGAAACGTTTCCAAAGCTCTTCCAACGTTGCATCCATACTACCAGTAGAGAGAGATAGGCAAGGGTAAAAGAATAAAAAGGAATTTTTAGAAGAAAATGAGGGTAAGAAACCCTCGACCCTTACTGCAATCTGATAGGAATCAAAGTAGAAGGGTTGAAAACTCACAAAGGAGTGAGTGTGTATCTTCCACTACCAAAGACTATGAAGAGTCAAGAGAGAGAGAGAAGTTTTTCTATAACCTATAGTTGTTGTTAACAAAATATTCGACCCAACTATCAGAAAATCCAAAATCTTCAACTAATTACTTTTGTTTAGGTCATTTCTTTTCATATGTTTTACCCTAAGACATAATGTGCTTGTGCCAAATATGGAAATGCAACCTCAAGAAAATTCATACTTTAAGATTACTACCACTACCATAGGGTCTATTGACAATGAAATTATTTTCGTAGTTACACCTTAAGAGCATTCTTATCAGGAGTGGTATAAATGCTAAAATGTTATTTTTAGTATTTATAACCACAAAAACCTACTCCATCAAAGATAATATATGCTAAAAATTTTGACATCTTGCTACAGTGAGCTCTCATTTTTGAGAACACACTGTAGCAAGATGTTATAATTTTTTAATATTTTTAATTCTATCTCTCCTTAGACTCAGACTTAGACCCACTCTGTCCTCTTTCTCACTCTCACTCTCTTTATATTTTCTCTCTGCTTCTCATTGAGTTAGGATCTGACTCCGATCTCTCCGTCTCCCTCTTTCTCATTAAGCTACAGTTTGACTTTGGCAGCCAGTATGGATAGTGGTTTGGCAAAATCGATGAAGAAGATGAGGTTGAGTTTGTGGTTTTTGGGTCTCTGTTGTTGATCGGGGTGGCTGGGTTGCGATGGTTCGGCGAGTGTGGCTGGGTTTCAAAAGGTGTGGCTCGGTTTCGGTGGGTTTTGTGTTTTGATTTTGGGTGAGAAATTTCTTCAAATATGCTTTTTTCAGATTTCGGGTCTGTGATTTCTAACATGGGTTTGTGATTTGTGGTTCGTGATTCGTGAGTCTCTATTATAGGTTGAGTTCATCACTTTTCACTGAGGGTGGGTTATGTTTGATTTTGTGATTATGGTTGTTTTGTGGATTTTGTGCTTTGATTTCGGTGGGTGTGATTTGATTTTGTGATTTGGTGGGCTTATAGGTCTTTGTTGTGATTTGAATTTGGCAGGGTTTTGGGCGTAGTGGGGGTTGTGATTTGATTTTGGCTGAGTTTTAGCAGTGGTGGTAGTTGTTGTGATTTGATTTTGGCTGGGTTCAGCCTTGGTGGTGGTTGTGATTTTATTTTGGATGGGTTTCGGCCATTGTGGTGGTTGTTTGAATTTGATTTTGGCTGGGTTTCAGAAGTGGTTGGGTTTAGGCCGAGAATACAGAGAGGGTGAGACTTAAGGTCGAACCACCGTGGAGTGGTGGCATTGATGTTCAGAGAGAGGGAGAATTTTCTAGATTAGTTGGGTTGAGAAAGAGAGAGAGAGAGAGATAGAGGGAGAGAGAGGAAGAATAAATAATAATAAAGAAAGAATATTTGAAAGAGGTGGTAAAAAAAAAATAAAAGTTTTGATGTTGGTGTATTGTAAAGTGATGTGTTAAATGTTATAAAGTTGGTTTTTTAGATGCTAAATGCTAAAATTTTTAAAACCTTTAATGAGAATGCTCTAAAGCCCATATACGATGGTATACTGCAAATAAACATATTACAATAAAATAATTACTCAGTCTATCCCTACTTACACCATGAGTGTTTTCCAACTCCCTTTGAAACTTTATGATGAGGATAGATGCAATGTGTGCTAAATTTTGGTGGGGACAGGTGGGGAATGAAAGGAAAATTCATTAACAAAGGTGGGAAAAATTGAAGTTATCGAAGAGGGAGGGGGAAATGGGTTTTAGGGATTTAAGGACTTCTAATTTAGAAATGTAAGCTAAACAAGAGCGGAGGTTGCTACATGATAATAATTCTTTAGTATTTCAATGCCTCAAAGCTAGATATTTCCCAAGAACTCATCTCTTTAAAGCCAAGGAGTCCCCAAATTGTTCTTTTGTTTGAAAGAGTATTGTGGATGCTTTTCCTATCTTGAAGTCTGGGTGTTGTTGGCGAGTTGGGAATGGTCATTCAATTCGGATTCTTGGGGATAAATGGATACCGAATTATCCAACAAATGTGCCTTTACATATAGATAAGGAGGAAGTTCGAGAGGTCACTATTGCTGAATTAGTTGATCAAGACTTGCATGCATGGAGGTCTGATCTTATCATGGAGATGTTTGAGAAAGAAGATGTCGAAGCTATATGTAGAATACATCTCAGCCGAAGATATGTGGAGGACTTTCTCTTCTAGATGCATTAAAGGAATGGGATTTTTACTATTAAATCTGCATATAAGGTGTCTAAGGAAGTTTTGAGAGGAGGCAAGGTAGTCGAGAGTTCTAGGGGTTGTATTGGAAAGGGAGTTTGGTCTGCACTTTGGAACCTTAGAATTCCTAATAAAATTAGGGTGTTTAGGTGGAGAGCTTGTAATGAAATCTTGCCAACAAAGTTGAACCTGTCAAAGAGAAGAATTAGTGAAGATGCGATGTCTCTAATCTGTTTGAGGTTTCCGGAATCAGTTGTCCATGCTCTTTGGGAATGTGATGCAGCTAGAGATGTATGGGCGGGTAGCTTGGAAATTCTGCAGAAGGGAGGGTCGGGTATGGCTGATATACTTTAGTTGATGGAATATTTATTAGAATGGGTTGAGTCTCAAGGATATGGAGGTTGTGCTCGTTCAAACATGGCTGATTTGGAATCAAAGGAATCAAGATGTGCATGGAGGCAAGTTCCATGATCCAGGGTGGTTGAATAATCGGGCAAGGGAGCTTCTTGAGGAATTTTAGAATGCATCAACACTGATGGGACCTGCACATGAAGGGTAGTCTATTCGGGATACCTGGCAGCCCCCTCTACCTTTCGGTTTTCAAACTTAATTTTGATGCAGCCTTGTTTTCAACCCTCAATAGCTTTGGTTTTGGTGCAGTCATTTGGAATGATAAAGGTGAGGTTATGGTAGCCATGGCAGTTAAGGGACCTGAGGTATCTTGCAGCGAGGAGGCTGAGTTATTTGCTTGTAGAAAAGTTATTGAATTTGCTGTAGATTCTGGCTTCTCTGAATTCATCATTGAAGGGGATAATAGCTCTGTTATGAAAGCTATTTCAGCTTTGCAGGATGATCATTCTTTGCTTGGGAATGTAATTGGGAACATTCATCATTTAATTAGGAATTTGCATTGGGTAAGAATTGAATGCACTAGGCGAGGGGGGAATGGGGTGATGGAAAATAACATGCTTGTATCGCATATAAAACATATCCAGCGGAAAAATAATGGATCTACTTCATTCATATATGTTAATGTTGGAAAAACTGGTTTTGTTTCTCATACAAAACACATAGCGGAAGCAATAAACATTGATCTATTTCATTCATGATTGATAACATGCACTATGTAAATTTCAGAATTTAAGAATAAGATAGCATACCTTGGTATGGTGAAATTTAAAACAAAATATTAGAAGTACTTAGGAACACTTTTAATCTTCACTCCAATTCCATTTTACGCCAAGATGTGTGGTCTCTCAATCAGTTTTCAAGGGAGAATGATAGAGTATCTCACTCTCACATACTCACCATTTTACAATGATGTCTCTCTTTTATTCTTTTTTTTTTTTATTATAAAAAATTCTGTATGTTTTTTCCTTTATAACTAACTGATTATCTAATTGGGCTGGCTTATTGAGCCTTTCCAATTAGGCTTTAGTGTATAGATTGGAGTGGGACCTAAATGGACCAATAAGACAGTAGCTCTAATGGGCCTTGGGCTTTTATGTCAACTCTTGACAAGTCTAAAGTTACCATTAATTATATTTAATACCATTATATAAATATAATTGTACTTTAGGTCTTATTAATAAATTATATCCTAAGACTTTATTATACATGCAACCCCTTCATAAAATATTCGTAATAATACAAAGTCATAAAATATAGACTACCACTTTAAAAATTATTACATCTTAATCCTTAAGTATCCGGTTTAATCCTTTAAGTTATTTATCACATATTTATGAAATCCAATTTCATAAATATATACTTTAGCAACTCCTTACTAAAGTGGTTAAGCCTAACACTCTGAAAAACCAAACCCATTAAATATCTCAAGGAAATATTTTATATCTCCGTTAAGAGATTATGAATTTCATCTTGAGAATATATGTTACATCAACACTAAATGTGGCTGCCCAATATACTGAGATATTGACTGTTAATTTAGATCTCACTATTGATATATTAAAGCAACTTACATGTCATGATCAGGTCCATTATTCTCTCAGGATTAAGAGTTCATGCAAATAGAAGTCGTGAGATTTATTATTCATTTGATAGTCGTTAGGAGAATAATAAATCTCACAACGGTCCAGTTCAATATGTTTTAACTCTTAAAATATATCAACATATTAACTAGAAATCTTCACTTCTATGATTAAGACAAATCATCTTAGTTGATACATTATAGTCTTCACATATGAAATACCCAATTTCATTACCGACCACGAACTATAAATTCTGAGTTTACAAAGAATTTATAATTTATATATTCTGTGACTTTTCACATAAATCACATACTATGCATCTCATGAACTATATGATAATGTCCCAATATTCATGTTACCATTATTTTAGATAATAATAAAACAACTTTATTAAACACAACATTAAGTCATACATAGTATCATACAATAGGATTTAAGGGCACGCATCCTTACAATCTCCCACTTGTCCTAAAGACTATTGTGCACTAATCTAACTCCTATTCCTTCCAAATGTGACTCAAAAGTCCTTTGAGGCAAGATTTTGGTAAAGGGATTTACTAGATTACTTGCACTACCAATCTTTGCTACTACTATATCTCCTCGAGCAACAAAGTCTCGAATAATGTGGTACTTTCTCACAATGTGCTTTCCTTTCTTGTGATTCCTTGGATCTTTGGATTGTGCAACTGCTCTACTGTTTTCGCAAAACAATGTGATAGGAACTTGCTCCATTCTCACAACACCAAGATCAGAAAGGAATTTCTTAAGCCAAACAGCTTTCTTTGCTGCTTCACAAGCAGCAATGTACTCAGCTTCCATGGTGGAGTCCACAATATAAGATTTCTTAACACTCCTCCAACTTATGGCTCCACCTCTCAAAGTGAAAATACATCCTGAAGTGGACTTTCTAAAATCTAGATCCAATTAAAAATCTGAATCTGTATAGCCAATGGAATCAAATCCTCATTATGGTAAACAAGCATATAATTTCTCATTCTCCGTAGATACTTGAGAATATGCTTTACAACTTGCCAATATTTTAATCCTGGATTTGATTGATATCGGCTGACCATGCCAACTGAATAACATATATATGGTCTAGTACATAGCATGGCATACATGAGACTTCCCATTGCAGAAGCATAAGGAACTTGTCTCATGGTGTTTTCTTCCTCAAGAGTCTTAGGCCTTTGGTCATCAGACAGAGGAACTCCATGTTTAAAAAGAAGTAATCCTTTCTTGGGGTTTTGCATGTCAAACTGTTCTACAACCTTATATATATACCCAATTTATGATAGACCAAACATCTTATTCTTGCGATCTCGCCAAAGCTTGATCCCTAGAATAGAGCTAGCCTCTCCCAAGTCCTTCATATCAAATTGGCTTGACAACTAAACCTTTACTGATGACATTACCCCTACATCATTTTCAATGAGTAAAATATCATCAACATAAAGTACCAGGAACATTATTACTTTATCTCGATGTCTTTTGTACACACATGGTTCATCAAAATTTTATTCAAAACCAAATGACTTGATTGCTTGACCAAATATGATGTTCCATGACCTAGATACTTATTTAAGTCCATAAATAGAACTTTTCAACTTGCATACCATATGCTCTTGGTTCTTTGCTAGGAAACCTCCCAGTTGCATCATATAGATTTCTTCTACAAGATTGCCATTAAGAAATGTAGTCTTGACATCCATTTGCCAAATCTCATAATTATAATGAGCAGTAGTGGATAAGAGAATTCTGATAGACTTAAGCATGGCTATTGGTAAAAAAGTTTCATCATAATCAATACCTTCTTTTTGTATATACCCTTTCGCCACTAGTCTTGCTTTAAAAGTTTCAACCTTTCTATCTATCTCTCTCTTCTTCTTGTAAACCTATTTGCAACGAACAGCTTTAATGCCGTTAGGTGCCTTTACAAGATCTCATACATGATTGGAATACATAGATTCCAATTCAGATTTCATAGCTTGGACCCAATGATGTGCATCTATATCATTTATTGCTTCATCATAAGTATAAGGATCCGATTCAGCCTCTTCTGAGATAGTCTCATAAGTTTCTCCCAAACCTATAAATCTTATAGGAGACCGAACAATTCTCCCACTGCGACGAGGCACCTGAGTACTAGATATTTCATGAGTAGTATCTTGTGGTGTATCTAATACATCCACATCATCCCTAGTTTCACATTGGTTGTTTAACTACAAGTTCATTCATTTCAGCCAATACAACTCTACTTCTAGGAGTAAAATTATTCATATAGTCACTTTTCAAGAATTTGGCATTTGTGCTTAAAAATACTTTATTATTCTTATGACTATATAATAAACCTCCAATAGTTCCTTTTGGATACCCTACAAAAAGTACCACTTTTGTTTTAGACTGTAATTTGTCAGGCTTTCCTTTCAACACATGTGCTAGACAACCCCAAATGTGGAGATGTCTCATACTAGGCTTACACCCATTCCACAACTCTACAAGTGTTTTAGGAACACACTTCGAAGGTACTAAATGCAGAAGATACATTGTAGTACTTAAGGCATATCCTCAAAAGGAAATTGGTAGAGTCGAATAACTCAACATAGATCAAACCATATCTAAAAGAGTCTTATTCCTTCTTTCTGCTACACCATTTTGTTGTGGAGTTCCAGGTGCAATTAACTGGGATATAATCCCATTTTTAGTCAAGTAATCCTTGAAGCCACCAAGAAGGTATTCGCCACCTTGATCAGATCGAATGGCCTTTATGCATTTACCCAATTGATTCTTAATTTCAACCCTAAACTTTTTGAATTTTTCAAAAGCTTCGGACTTCCGTTTTATTAGGTACACATAACCAAATCTAGAGTAATTATCAGTGAAAGTAATGAAATACTCATAACCACCTCTTGCTTGGATTGACATAGGACCACATACATCTGAATGTACTAGTTCTAGCAAATCTTGGGCTCTTCTACCTTTTGCATTAAAAGGTCGTTTGGTCATTTTACCTTCCAAACAAGATTCACAAACTGAAAAATCATTAAAGTCCACGGGCCCTAAGTGTCCATCTTTGATAAGTCTCTGAATCTTATTTGAATTAATATGACCCAAATACAAGTGCCATAAATATGCATCACTAGTAGAAGAAAACTTTCTCTTTAATGATTTCACATGCGAATTATTATCTAATTCAGAATTGTATAATTTATGTTTGTCAAGAGTTAAAATACAAAGACCATCTACAATATTGCCGGAACAGATAAACATTTTATCCTTCTTTATTACAACATTGTCTTTGAAGATAATACAATATCCATGTTTATTAAAGTAAGTTGTAGAAATTAAATTCCTACAAACATTAGGTACATACAAACAGTCTTCCAATATTAAAACTCTAGACTTAAAGTATAAATTAAACACTCCAACAGCTACAACCAGAATCCTGCTCCCATCAGCCAAAGTAAGAAACAGTTCTCCCTTATTCAACTTTCTAGTCTCCTAGAACCTCTGCAAAAAATTGCAAATATGATTAGTACAACCTGAATCTACACACTAAGAATTCATGGGATTCTGTACCAAACATATTTCAAGAAGAAATGAACTTTTCATACCCTTATTATTGGTAGCCTTGAATGTTGGATAATTCCTCTTCCAATGTCCCTTTACACCATAATGGAAACACTTTCCTTTGATTTTCTTTCCTTTGTTGGCAACTCCTAAGGCAATTTCTTTATCATCTTGCTTAGTGAAGTCCTTCTTCTTCTTCTTCTTACCCTTGCTTTTCGACTTAGGTTGAGAAGTAGACACTTCACCAACATTGGCTGCAACACTAGAAGTACCAAGGATGCCTTCTGCCGCTACCAATTCATTAATTAATTCAGACAATGAATAAATCTTTTTGTTCATATTATAGTTAAATCTGAATTCCTTGAATGATTCTGGTAGTGACTGGAGTATCATATCCACTTGGGATTCTTCATCAATATCGGCACCTAAAACTTTCAATGTATTCAGATTAGAATTCATTTTAAGACAATGCTCCCTCACTGAAGTACCTTCAGTCATTTTGGTATTATAAATCTGCCTCATAGTTTCATGCCTTGCAGAACGGCCTTACTCACCAAACATTTCCTTCAGACTAAGCATTATGTCCGAAGCAAGTTCTACATTCTGAATTTGATGCTGTAGAACATTTGAAATAGATGCTAGGATATAGCACTTAGCCATCTCATTAGATTTCTGCCAATGATCATATCGTTGTTTTTCCTCAAGAGGAGCATTTAATGAAGGAAAGTTAGGACATGGTTGAATAAGCACATATTTGTGCTCTTCAGCAGTAAGAACAATATCCAAATTTCTTTTCCAGTCAACATAGTTGGATCCAGTCAGTTTGTTTTGATTAAGAATAGCAACAAGTGGGCTAAATGATGCCATGATAAAATATGAAAATAATGAACATGAATATAATAAGTAAACTGGACATTATCAATTTAGCATATAAGCATATAATATGGAACCTTAATAAAACCATAAAATAATATATGCAACAACAACCCAATCCCATATTCAATATCTCTCAGCATAGAGTGAACATTAAAGACTATGATTGATTGAGAACTATTCTCATTGTTAGTGCTATTATGATAACTCTTATCAAATACTAATAATATGCCGTTTTATATTTAGCCTCTATGTAATAATAGTTAGAACTCAGTATAGAGGATGCTATAATACTTAGTCTAGTGTATGTCATTGTCTAGAATCATGTGTATCCACATTTCATTCATTTAACAAGCTTATTTTGTAGTACCATGATAAAAACACCCTCCGCATAGAATGCAAAGCTTGAAGCTAAGACAAGGTGTTTATCAAACCACTATAAACCCGAAAATTTAATCTTGTAGGACCATGAAATAAATACTCTCTGCATGGAATGCTAAGCTCGAGGCAAAGACAAAGTATATATTTTACACTACTATGAACCAACAATGGAGGCCGTGAGATGCAACCCTTGTATCTCTCTCCAACTAGATATTTTAAATTAAAGGTTTTTAAGATCAAAAACCATAATAATGCTAGACACTTTGAAAACATAATCCTAATCTCATTAGGAAAAAATTTCATAATCCTAGCATTTATATATATAAAAAAATATATATATATAATGTATAATAAACCCATATTACATTATAAACCTATATTATATATATATATATATATATATAATATATGGATTAATATATGTAATATATGATTATTATATTACATTATATATATAACATATAGATTGCATGAATTCTTTATAAACAATTTGCATGCCATCAAGGATTTGCACTCAAGCCAATCTAGGAAGTTAGGCGTTGAATCCTAATATCACTTCCCTAAAGAATAACTAACACATGCAAAGCAATTGAATGCTTGTATAGCCAAGCCGTGCCCAAAAAGGAATCTAAGCAGTGCAATTATGGTTCGCACATTACAGTTATTGCCTTCGTAGTGATATAAGGCTATTTGGTCTACAATATATATAACAAGAATTCAAGGCCATCTTATAAACATGCAATAATTGCCCTGGAAGTGATATATGGCCATAAAAGTGTTATCCCGTAATAGTGCCTTTCAATCCATACCATTAAGACACGACACCACTACTTTATGATGATAGGGCATTTCGAACAAACCAAGAGAAATCACATCCATGGTGTGAACCCGATATCATCAAGAAAAGGTTTTTCTTTTATTCTAAAATCCAATCACATGCTATACAATCATGATATGAAAACTTGGCTCTGATACCAATTGTTGGAAAAACTAGTTTTGTATCTCATACAAAACACATAGCGGAAGCAACAAACATGGATCTTTTTCATTCATGATTGATAACATGCACTATGTAAATTTCAGAATTTAAGAACAAGATAGCATACCTTAGTGTGGTGAAATTCAAAACAAAAGATTAGAAGTACTCTAGAACACTTTTAATCTTCACTCTAGTTCCACTTTACGCCCAAGATGTGTGGTCTCTCAATCAGTTTTCAAGGAAGAATGATAGAGTGTCTCACTCTCACATACACACCATTTCACAATGATGTCTCTCTCTTATTCTTTTTTTTTTCTAATAAAAAACTCTGTATGTTTCTCCCTTTATAACTAACTGATTATCTAATTAGGCTGGCCTATTGGGCCTTTCCAATTGGATTTTAGTGTGTGGCTTGGAATGGGACCTAAAGGGATCAATAAGACACTAGCTCCAAAGGGCCTTGGTCTTTTCTGTCAACTCTTGACAAGTCTAAAGCTATCATTAATTATATTTAATACCATTATATAAATATAATTGCACTCTAGGCTTTATTAATACATTATATCCTAAGACTTTATTATACATGTAGCTCATTCATAAAATATTTATAGTAATACAAAGTCATAAAATATAGACTACCACTTTAAAAATTATTACATCTTAATCCTTGAATACCCGGTTTAATCCTTTAAGTTATTCATCATATATTTATGAAATCCAATTTCATAAATATTTACTTTAGTAACTCCTTACTAAAGTGGTTAGGCCTAACATTCTGAATAACCAAACCCATTAAACTTATCTCAAGAGAATATTTATATCTCCAGAGAATATTTATATCTCCGTTAAGAGATTATGAATTCCATCTTGAGAATATATGTTCCATCAACACTAAATGTGGCTGCCCAATATACAGAGATTTTGACCGTTACTTTAGATCTTACTCCTGATATATCAAAGTAACCTACACGTCATGATCAGGTCCATTAATTTCTTAGGATTAAAGTTCATGCAAGTAGAAGTCGTGAGATTTATTATTCATTTGACAGTCGCTAGGAGAATAATAAATCTCACAACAATCCAATTTAACATGTCTTAACTCTTAAAACATATCAACATATCAACTATTAGTCTCCACTTCTATGATCAAGACAAATCATCTTAGTGATACATTATAATTTTCGGAGATGAAATGCCTAATTTCATCACCGATTACGAACTATAAATTCTGAGTTTACAAAAAACTTGTGATTTATATCTTCTGTGACTTTTCACATAAATCACATACTATGCATCACATGGACTATATGACAATGTCCCAATATTCATGTTATCATTATTTTAGATAATAATAAAACAACTTTATTAAACACAACATTAAGTTATACATAACATTATACAATATGATTTAAGGGCACATATCCTTACAGTTAACATGCACTATGTAAGTTTCAGAATTTAAGAATAAGAGAGTGTACTTTGAAGTGGTGAATTTCAAAACCGAAGATCAGAAGCACTTGGGAACACTTTCAATCTTCACTCCAATTCCACTAACGCTCAAGATGTGTGATCTCTTAATCACTTTTGAAATGGAGAATGTCAAAGTGTCTAACTCTTCTTACACACCATTTCACAATAGTGCTATTGTTGTTCACCCCGAAAATTCTGTATGTTTCACCCATTGTATCTAACTGATTATCTAATTGAGCTAGCCTTTTGGGCCTTTCCAATTGGGCTTAAGTGTGTGGCTTGGAGTAGGACCAAAAGGGACCAATGAGACACTAGCTCCAATGGGCCCTGGACTTTTCTGTCAACTCTTGACAAGTCTAAAATTACCATTAACTGTATTTAATACCACTATATAAGTATAATTGCACTCTAGGCCTTATTTATAAATTATATTCCAAGACTTTATTGTGCATGCAACCCTTTTATAAAATATTCGTAGTAATAAAAAGTCATGAAAGAAGACTATCACTTTGTAGATTACTATATCTTAATTCCTTGAATACCTGGTTTAATCCTTTAAGTTAAATCCAATTTCATAAATATATACTTTAGTAACTTTTTACTAAAGTGGTTAGGCCTAACTCTCTGAATAACTAAACCCATTAAACTTATCTCAAGGGAATATTTTGTATCTCCGTCAAGAGACTATGAATTCTATCTTGAGAATATATGTTTCATCAACACTAAATGTGGTTGCCCAACATACTGAAACTTTGACCGTAACTTTAGATCTCACTTCTGAATATCAAAACAACCTACACTTCATATTCAGGTCCATTATTCTCTCAAGATTAAGAGTTCATGTAAATATAAGTCGTGAGTTTATTATTCATTTGATAGTTGTCAGTAGAATAATAAATCTCACAGTGGTCTAGTTTAATATGTCTTAACTCTTAAAACATATCAACATACCAACCAGAAATCTCCATTTTCTTGATCAAGATAAATATCTTAGTTGATATGTTATAGTCTTCGCAGATGAAGTGTCCAATTTTATCACTGACTACGAATTATAATTTTGAGTTTACAAAGAACTTGTGAATTATATCTTCTGTGAATTTTCACATAAATCACATACTATGTATCTCATGAACTATATGATAATGTCCAAATATTCATGTCGCCATTATTTTAGATAATAATAAAACAACTTTATTGAACACAATATTAAGTCATACATAATGTCATACATAGCATCATATAATAGGATTTAAGGGTACTAATCCTAACAATCTCCTATTTGCGCTAAAGACTATTGTGCACAAATCTAACTCCCATCTCCTCCAAATGTGACTAGAAAGTCCTTTGGGGCAAGGTTTTAGTAAAGGGATCCGCTAGATTCTTTGCACCATTAATCTTTGTGATAACCACATCTCCACGAGTAACTATGTCTCGAATGATGTGGTACTTTCTTTCTATGTGCTTTCCTTTCTTCTGATTTCTTGGATCCTTGGATTGTGCAACCGTTCCACTATTGTCGCAAAACAATTTAATATGAACTTGCTCAATTCTCACAACACCAAGATCAGAAAGGAATTTTTTGAGCCAAACAGCCTCTTTTACTGCTTCACAGCAACAACATATTCAGCTTCCATGGTGGAGTCAGCAATACAAGATTGCTTAACACTCTTCCAACTTATGGCTTCGCTTTCCAAGGTGAGAACACAACTTGACGTGGATTTTCTAAAATCTAGATTCGACTGAAAATCTGAATCTGCATAGTCAATGGGAATCAAATCCTCAGACCGGTAAACAAGTATATAATCTCTCGTTCTCCTAAGATACTTGAGAATATGCTTTACAGCTTGCCAATGTTTTGGTCCTGGATTTAATTGATATCGGCTGACCGTGCCAACTGAATAACAAATATCTAGTCTAATACAAAGCATGGCATACATGAGACTTCCTATTGCAGAAGCATAAGGAACTTATCTCATTATGTTTTCTTCCTTTTGAGTCTTAGGTCTTTGGTCATCAGATAGAGGAACTCCATGTCTAAAAGGAAGTAATCCTTTCTTGGAGTTTTGCATGCTAAACCGTTCTAGAACCTTATCTATATATCCAACTTATGACAAACCTAACGTCTTATTCTTTCGATCTAGCCAAAGCTTGATCCCTAGAATACAGTTAGCTTCGCCCAAGTCCTTCGTATCATATTGGCTTGATAACCAAACTTTTACCGATGACATTACTCCTACATCATTTTCAATGAGTAGAATATCATCAACATAAAGCACTAGGAACATTAGTACTTTGTCTCTATGTCTCTTGTACACACATTGTTCATCAAGATTTTGTTCAAAACTAAATGACTTGATTACTTGATCAAATCTGATATTCCATGACCTAGATGCTTGCTTAAGTTCATAAATGGACCCTTTCAACTTGCATATCATATGCTCTTGGATTTTTGCTATGAAACATTCCGATTGCAATATATAGATTTCATAGCTTGGACCCAAGGATGTGCATCTATATCATTTATTGCTTCATCATAAGTGTAAGAATCCGATTCAGCCTCTTCTGAGATAGCTTCATAAGTTTCTCCCAAACCTATAAATCTCACAGGAGGCCGAACATTTCTCCCACTATGACGAGGCACTTGTGTACTAGACATCTCATGAGTAGTATCTTGTGGTGTATCCAAAACAACCACATCATCCTTAGTTTTATCTAAAGGTTGTTGATTTACAGATTCACTCATTTCAGCCAATACAACTCTACTTCTAGGAGTAAAATTATTCATATACTCATCTTCCAAAAATTTAGCATTTGTACTAACAAAAACTTTGTTATCATTTCGACTATAGAATAAATAACCCTTAGTTTCTTTTGGACAACCCACAAGCAAATATACGTTTGATTTTGGTTCTAACTTATTAGGCTGCCCTTTTAGCACATGTGCTGGACAACTCTAAAAGTGGAGATATCTTATAATAGGTTTACGCCCACTCCACAAGTCCATGGGTGTTTTGGGAACAGATTTTGATGGAACTAAATTCAAAAGACGTATTGCTGTACCTAGTGCATATCCCCAAAAGAAATTGGTAAAATTGAATAACTCATCATGGACCTAACCATTTCTAAGAGAGTCTTATTCTTTCTTTCCGTTACACCATAATGTTGAGGGGTCCCAGGTGCAGTTAATTGGAATACAATCCTATTCTAAATTAGGTAATCTTTGAAATCCCTAAGAAGGTATTTGCCACCTCGATCAGATCAAATGGCCTTTATGCGTCTACCCAATAGATTTTCAACTTCAGCCCTAAACTCTTTGAACTTGTCAAAGGCTTTGGACTTCCGTCTCATTAGGTACACATAACCATATATTGAGTAATCATCTGTAAAAGTGATGAAGTACTCATAACCTCCTTTTGCTTGGGTTGACATAGGACCACATACATCTGTATGAACTAATTCAAGCAACTCTTGGGCTCTTTTACCTTTTGCATTAAAAGGTCGTTGGTCATTTTACCTTCCAAACAAGATTCATAAACTGGAAATTCATCGAAGTCCATGGGCTGTAAAAGTCCATCTTTGATTAGTCTTTGAATCCTATTTGAATTAATATGACCTAAACGCAAGTGCCATAGATATGCATCACTAGTAGAAGGAGGCTTTCTCTTTAATGATTTTACATGAGAGTCATTATCTAATTCAGAATTATGTAATTTATGCTTATCAGGAGTTAAAATATAAAGATCATCCACAATATTGCCAGAACAGATAAACATTTTATCTTTCTTTATTAAAACATTGTTTTTCAAGATAATACAATACCCATGTTTACCTAAGTAAGTTGCAGAAATTAAATTCCTACGAACATTAGGTACAAATAGATATTCTTCTAATATTAAAACCCTAGACTCAAAGTATAAATTAACAACACCAACAACTACAACCGGAATCCTGCTCCCATCAGCCAAAGTAAGAAACAATTCCCCTTTATGCAGCTTTCTGGTCTCCTGAAACCCTTGCAAAGAATTGCAGATATGATTAGTACAATCTGAATCCACACACCAGGAATCCGTGGGATTCTATACCAAACATATTTCAAGAAGAAAGGAACTTTTCAAACCCTTATTCTTAGTAGTTTTGAACTTTGGACAATTCCTCTTCCAATGTCCTTTCTTACTACAATGGAAACATTTTCCTTTGGTTTTCTTTTCTTTATCGACAACCCCTAAGACAATTTGCTTACCCTCTTACTTAATGAAGTCCTTCTTCTTCTTCTTCTTTTTACCCTTGCCTTTCAACTTAGGTTGAGAAGTGGAAGCGTCATCCACATTGATTTCAACACTAGAAGTACCAAGGATGTCTTCCACTGCCACTAACTCATTCATTAATTCAGACAAAGAATAAACATTTTTATTCTTATTATAATTCAGTCTGAATTCCCTTGAATGATTCCAATAGTGACTAGAGTATCATATCCACTTGGGATTTTCCATCAATGTTGGCACCTAAAACCTCTAATGTATTCAGATTAGAGATCATTGTAAGACAATATTCCCTCACTAAACTACCTTTAACTATTTTGGTATTATAAATTTGCCTCATGGTTTCTTGCCTTGCTAAACGGCCTTGCTTACTAAACATCTTCTTCAGACTTAGCATAATGTCCGAAGCTAGTTCTACATTCTGCATTTAATGCTGTAGAACATTTGAGATAGATGCTAGGATATAGCATTTGACCATCTCATTAGATTTCTGCCAAAGATCATATCGTTGTTTTTCCTCAAAAGGAGCATCTAATGAAGGAAAGCTAGAACATGGTTAAGTAAGTAGATATTTATGCTCTTCAACAGTTAAAACAATGTCCAAATTTCTTTTCCAGTCAACCTAGTTGGATCCAGTCAGTTGTTTTGGTTAAGAATAGAAACAAGTGAGCTAAATGATGCCATATTCAAATTTGAAAATAATAAACTTGAATATAATAAGTAAACTGGACATTATCAATTTAGCATATAGCATATAGTATGGAACCTTAATAAAATCATAAAATAATATATGCAATGACAACCTAATCCCATGTTTAAAATTCCTTGGAAGCAAGTAAATTATAAACACTATGATTGATTGAGAACTATTCTCATTATTAGTGCTATCATGATAACACTTATTAAACACTAATAATATGCCGTTTTTCCTTTAGCCTCTAAGTAATAATGACATAGCTCCGAAGGGAGGTTAACATTAAACTTAGTCTAGTGTACACCATTGACTGAATTTTATATTAGCCATTAAGTAACTCCACGGTAGTGTGGTCGTCCTTAATGAAAAAAAAACACATATTATCCATCATTAAGAAGTTTAATCTGTAGTACCATGAATTAAACACCCTCCAAAGGGAGCAAGGCATATACGCCAAGGCGAGGTGCTTAATCACGCTATTATAAACCGACAATAGAGGCCGTGAGATCCAATCTTTGTATCTCTCTCCTACTAGATGTTTTAAATTAAAGGTTTTTAAATATAAAACATGCATAATCTAATTACACACAACCTTGCTCTTTATATATGTAAAAAACACTTAGAAAAATTCTGAACCCTTAGTTCTTGATCGATAGAGAAAAGTTCTGGCTTCGCGATTGATCCTAGACAGATGCTCGATCGATCGAGAAAAGATTCCATGAAGCTCGATTGATGTTTGACAGATCCTTGATCTATCAAGAAAAATTCTATCAACTCGATCGATTCTGGACAAATGCTCGATCGATCGAGCGTTGCGAATTTTGAATTTTCCAAAATTTTTCTAAGACAGTTTTTAAACGTTTTCATGAACAAAACAACCATCATATGAACATAATGGATATAAATTGATATCAAAACTAAATTTCATTGATACTATAGCCTTAAAGTTGAGTTTAACATACTTAAACTAAAAAATTAAACAACATCATAACATCAATATCAGTTTTCATAAAAAACAATAATTTCAACAATCATGCAGAAAACTAATTTCTAACTACATGAAACTATTGTCACTAATTCCAAAACTCAAAACATGTTAAACATATATGAAAATGAAGACTGCTCTGATACCATTTGATGGAAAATAACATGCTTGTATCGCATACAAAACATATGCAGTAGAAAAATAACGGATCTACTTCATTCATATATGTTAACATGTACTATGTAAGTTTCAGAATTTAAGAACAAGGGAGTGTACCTTGGAGCAGTGAATTTCAAAACCAAAGATCAGAAGAACTTGGGAACACTTTCAATCTTCACTCCAATTCCACTAACGTCCAAGATGTGTGGTCTTTCAATCAGTTTTCAAAGGAAGAATGTTAAAGTGTCTAACCCTTCTTACACACCATTTCACAATAGTGTTATTGTTGTTCACCCCGAAAATTCTGTATGTTTCTCCCTTTGTATCTAACTAATTATCTAATTGGACTGGCCTTTTGGGCCTTTGCAATTGGGCTTAAGTATGTGGCTTGGAGTGGGACCAAAATAGACCAATGAGACACTAGCTCCAATGGGCATTGGGCTTTTCTGTCAACTCTTGACAAGTCCAAAGTTATCATTAATTATATTTAATACCACTATATAAATATAATTGCACTCTAGACCTTATTTATGAATTATATCCCAAGACTTTATTGTATATGCAACCCCTTCATAAAATATTCGTAGTAATACAAAGTCATGAAAGAAGACTGCCACTTTGTAGATTACTACATCTTAATTTCTTGAGTACCCGATTTAATCTTTTAAGTTATTCATCATATATTTATGAAATCCAATTCCATAAATATATACTTTAGTAACTTCTTATTAAAGTGGTTAGGTTTAACTCTCTGAATAACCAAACCCATTAAACTTATCTCAAGGGAATATTTTGCATCTCCGTCAAGAGACTATGAATTCCATATTGAGAATATATGTTCCATCAACACAAAATGTGGTTGCCCAACATACTGAGACTTTGACTGTAACTTTAGATCTCACTCCTGATATATCAAAGCAACCTACACTTTATTATCAGGTCTATTATCTTCTCAAAATTAAGAGTTCATGTAAATATAAGTCGTGAGTTTATTATTCATTTAACAGTCGTTAATAGAATAATAAATTTCACAGCGGTCCAGTTCAATATGTCTTAACTCTTAAAACATATCAACATACCAACTAGAAATCTCCATTTCCATGATCAAGACAAATCTTCTTAGTTGATATGTTATAGTCTTTGCAGATGAAATGTCCAATTAAATCACTGACTACGAATTATAATTCTGAGTTACAAAGAACTTGTAATTTATATCTTCTGTGACTTTTCACATAAATCACATACTATGCATCTCATGGAGTATATGATATGTTCGAATATTCATATTACCATTATTTTAGAAAATAATAAAACAACTTTATTAAACACAATATTAAGTTATACATAATGTAATACATAGTATCATACAATAGGATTTAAGGGCACTAATCCTAACATATGGTTACTCATGAGTTAGCTTAATTTGCCAAGAATATTAGTCATGATTTGTTTTGGATGGAGGATGTTCCTCCAATAGCTAGGGAAGCTTTGTACCAAGATGCTAATTTTTCTGATTAATTGAATGTGATAGGCCAAAAACGTATTGACCTCTTGTGATGGATTAAGTTGATTAATTAGCAAAGTTTAATTAATTAATCAATTTAACATGCAAACCCGTGGTATCACAAACAAATCACCAACAAACTAAAGTGCAGCGGAAAATAAATTTGTCATGATGATTTGTTTACGAATGGGGAAATCCTCAGAGGCAAAAACCCCACCAGGTGATTTTAAGGTCACCACTTCTGAGAATTCACTATTATCAAAACAATTGTTTACAAGTAAAGGAATCCCAGTACCTTCTACCAACTTATAGTTGAACCCTTACCCCAATACCCAATTTGACTTGTTCTGTAGTGACAATCTCTCTTTTTGATGCACAGCTCCCAGTACGCGACTAACCAATTGCACGGATCTCAATACGCGACTTCAATCACCAACTTGAGAAAGATGTTGGCTGCAAAGTTCTTCAGTTCATCCACACGATGAAGATCAAAAAGATGCTCAGTTACAAAACCCTATGGTGCACAAACACAACAGCTTCTTCACAATAGAGATGAACTAGTGCAAACTTTTTCTCCGGTCACAAATTGCTTGAACAGACTTTTGTTCAATGCTTGTGCAACTTGTGTTCTGTTTGACGGCCCTTAAAATAATTTTTTTATATGTCTAGGGCTATGAGAAAAGAAGACCCAAAGACATATCTACGGATTGGAATCAAAACAAATCTGAAATTCTGTTTTTCTTAAACTTCGACAGAGAGCATCTGTCGAGATGGTGTCGAGCAGTTGTCGAGCCACGAGACTGAAACAGCTTCTTAAGCTCGATAGATACTAGCTGTCAAGCTAGCTGTCGAGCTTTAATGACAGACACTTCTTTAGCTTGTTTTTTGGAAAGACTTGCATGGTTTTAACACTTGATCTTGAAATCTTGTTTCTTGAAGTATTAAAAACATCATAGATCTACCCAAATACAAGTAAATTGCATTTTGTCAAAGGATTAGCCAATTACATAAAACAATGACATATATTTCTAACAAGTGAAACACGTATGTCCTAATAGAATGGTATGCTTTAGTTTCAAAAAAAAAAAAAAACTCCTGTTAAATAAATTGAAAACACAACCATGAACTTCGTCACCACATATATGCTGGCTAATGTACGTGCAATAACAAAATTGAAAACAATTAAAGACATAACCTCATGAGAAGTGTCTTAAACAACTTTATTGATTGCATCCTCTTTCAAATGATCAAACTTTCACGATTGTAAAATAATTGACAAATGGCCACTAAATATCTATGCATTTTTCTTGTCAACTTCACACCTAATTTTCCACTAATTTTTTTTTATCAAACTCAAAGCTTACATAAAATTGAAGAGTAATGCGTAATAAGATTTCTTATAAATTATAATTTTAAGAGACAAATTAAATTGGTAGACTTATCCATCTAAATCCACACATCCAACTCAATTTCACAATCTATGCAAAGCAGTTATGTCAAAGCTGCTAACCAAACCCATAGCCATAAGTTAAATGATATCATTCATCTCCACTTCATCTAGAAAGCAAAATTTACACGATTTCAGGATTTGGTCAATTACTTGGATTCTTTCCATTAAAGAAAACATAGATAAATTCCACACCTTTTTATCTAAGTATTGCTGGCATTGACATTTGCCTAATATCTAAGTCAATTGAAAGCCATGCAAATTGAAAGAAATTTAAGGGGTCAAAAATCAAAATAAGAGAGATAATATGGATTTCGCCCTACCCCAAAGATAAAGGTATTAAAGGAGGTATTAAAGGAGTGAGTCAAGCACGAAAATTGAGTAATCTATATATATATATATATATATATATAAAATAGGTGAAGTAGAGAGAAACTCCAATTGGAATTCTAAATTAGAATCCTAATTTTGTGCCATGTGTCAAGATTCATGTGGTTCCATTTGTCTAAATTTAAGTGGATCAATTGTAATTCCGGTGTGTTCTTTTCTTTTCTTTTCCACACCTGCGTATTTCAAGGTTCATCACACCTACGTGTTTCAAGATTCATCTCCTCACATCTGCATATTTCAAGGTTCATCTCCCCATCTCCAATACAACTCTCCTATTGTTCAATGAATGTTATGAAATTTGATAAAGAATTTGAAAAGAATCCCTCGATATCAATGATACATGTATTTGGGTATTTCTATATCTTATATAAGAAGAGGTTTTCCATAGATTCCCATTGTAATTTTTTGATTTCATGTATTTTCCTCAAAAAAAAAACACGCCTTCACTACTCATATTCATCCGAACCTTCTCTCTCTCTCTCTCTCTCTTTGTGCAAAATTCAATTTCTACTTCTCTACTAAATCTGTTTTATCAAGGAATTTTTTTTTTTTTGGTTTCGTTCCATCTTTGCAAAATTCAATCTAATCTCTCTTTCTCTCGCTCTGTTTTACAGATCAATTACATATCTCCATTACAAAAGCAGGCTTCATACGCAAGGCAATTGTTAATTAGATATGATTTTATTATTATTATTATTTTTTGTTTGCAAGTTTTATAGGGTTTATAATCTAGCTCTCACTCTCTATTTTCATTAGATCTATTTATTTTCGTTATATATTCTCAATCTCTTTCTCTCAAGAATTTTTTGTTTATAGGATTGATGATGGGCTTTTTTTTTTTTTTTTTTTTTTTTTTCCTTTAGAGTGTTAAAGAGATATATAGTGTTTACTGAAAAGATAGACTTTGGATGTATAATTTTTTTTTAATTATTAAATATGAGAATCTTCTCAAGATTGAATCACAGTCTTCTTAGATCTTTACTCATCAAAACTCAGACTTATATACAATTGGTGAAGACATGAACTCAAGTTATTTTACAGATCATATATACAATTAGTACTTATCTTATTTGTTTGTCTTTATGTTTTATGCTCATAATTTTAGTGATTTTTAATTGATTAAATTTTTTTAATGAGATTTACGTTATTCTATTATTATATATTGTTATGAGATGCACGTTATGAGATTCACATTTACTTAATTAAAATATTTTGCTAAAAATGGTTTATGATAAAGCAACTTAATTATAGCTATATGTACCGTGTATGAATCAACCTTGAATATATATATATATATATATATATATGTCTATGTAGCATTCTTTCTTTAGAATTTTGTATGATAAAAATATTTGTTAAAAAATTACATAATGCTAAGATTTATTAATATGAATAAACTAAGTTTTTTAAACATGACTAAACTCATGATTAATAAAAAAAATAAAAATAAAACTAATAGTATCACTTAAATAATAAAATGAAATATATTTATTTCCATTATTTTATTAAATTATATCTATTCCCATGCGGTAGCATGGGTTACATACTAGTTTGTTTAAAGTGAAAACCTCTCATTGATCAAATTCATGCAAACCATCTAATTAAACTTCCATTATAAGAAACTTTTTTTTTTTTTAATTACAAAGTATAGATTACATACATGTTCTATAAACATTACATTTATCAATAATTCCATCAAACATGTGCTAAGAGTTTATAGTTTGGCAAAATTTGACAGCTAAATAAAAATAAATATGACTACAAATTATTATCTAATTTTATTTAGGATTTGTAGGTAATTGCAATTTACCCTTTTTGTAATAGGTCACAAATTCATGATGAGCATGAAAATTAAAATAAAAATGTACCTAAATAACCAAAATCACAAACAATGAAATAGGAAAATTGAGGAAAAAAAGAGAGTTAGACTCACATTTTCTTCAACCAAGCCTTTTTGGCATAATAATTCCTCGCAAAATCTTACCATTTATACCCAAATTCGATTCCATTCACAATTCAACCCCAAGCCCTAAAAAGAGAGTTTAAATCTTAATTTTACTAACCGTAACAATCAAATTTATATTGGAAAAATGAAGAGAGAGAGAGAAGACCTTTTAGCCAATATGAAAACTCTAGTGGATGTCACAGGCCTCCTTGCACTTTTAGTGAAAGCAATCGAGGGCAATGAAAGCGATCGAGGTAAGACCCATATCTCTTGCTATGAAACTATACCCCTAATCAATCAAAAAGAAAAAAAAATCTATAAACCGACAAGGATGGAAACAACTTAAAAAAAAAAAAAAAAAAAATAGAGAGAGAACTTATGCAAATCTAAAAATAAGGTACATAAAATCAAAATCTTTACTCATCGGAAATGTTTTGGAACCCATTATTCTATTATATTGATATATTTTGCTTCGAGGGCAAGCACTATTACATTTATATCATTTGTAATTATGGGCGACCACTATTATGTTTATACCATTTGTGTTTATGGGGTAAGTAAGGAGAAAAAGTGGAAATAAAGAGGCAGGGAACATGAGAAGCTATTTGAATAGGGAATTAAATGAAAGAAAATAAGGAAAAATAATTTTAATGTCTTGGAATGTAAAAATTTATTGGTTTTTTATGGAGGGATGAGGACTCATTCTTTTTTTGGGGGGGGGGGGGGGGGAAGGGGGGCAGGGGAAGGAGAGTAAAGTTGAAGGCACTAGAAGGAAGCCAAAGACATAAGTATCAATTGATCACTACTATTCGATAACATAAAAGAGAATTGAGAGATTTGTGAAGGAAAAATATGAAACAATAAAAGAGTACAAAGAAGGAAAAAAAAATGTTAAATGTGAATAATGGAGGAGAATAAATATAAAGAAAAAAATGCCATAAGGCAATTGAACCGGCTTAATTGAGAGAGGAATAATCAAATTGAGGAAGAAAGGCAATTGAACCAGCTTAAAGAAGAGAAGAATAATCAAATGGAGGAAGAGAAATTAAAGGTGTTAAAGAGGGAAACAAAAAATTGTGCAATCATTAAATAATTAAGAATAATGAAGAAGAAAGGAAAAAAAAAAAAAATGCTATTGGATTCTATGTGACACACTAGTCCGACAAAATAAAATAACAAAATTTTCAAACCATTTATCCCCAACTCATTGATCTACCAAATACTCTTAAAGACCTCTCACAATCAATTAAAGGTTATTAATTTATCTAATTCTCAAGCATTTCGAAGCTTTGCTTTCAAAAAGGTAAAAACCTATTTGCTTTCATTAAAAACACATTGTTTTCAATTTTCATTTCTTGTTTTCTGTTGGGCACCACCACATGAAAATCTATTTGGTTCCATTTTTTGTTCTCAATTATTTGTATTCAGTATCCAAAAATATAAGAAAGAGATCAAATGCTAAGAACAAAATTTTGGAGTTTTCGAATTATGACTTATAAGAATTGAGTTATGGTGACATTCTTGAAATAAAATTGAAATCATTGGGACCCACACGCATGTCTTCGTTTCATTTGAGACAGACTTTGCACTAAAAGCCCCAACGACTATTTCAATTCTCATAAACGACTTAAAGGAAGTCTCTCATCTCTCTTGGTTTTTCATTTTTATTAGACCTGTTGAATAATTATATACTTTACTACTGATCATATAGACACATACCTTTGGTGGAATAGATCACCAAATGCCCAGATCTTGTCCTTTGCTTGCTTTACGAACTCCTCATGATCTCCTTTGTGGAACACCTCCAAGTCGCAAGAGAGGCTACTAGAGTCTCTCCTAATTTCTACGCTCCAAATTCTAGGGAACAATTGATGGTGTCCTAGAGAGATGGCTTGTTTTGAAAGAGCACTCAAAACTATACGTATGTTCACAAAACTATACGTATGTTCACTCACTGTGTCTATCATCTCTTTTCTAACTGATATAGGAGTATTTTAAATACTAGGAGAGACTCACTTACTGTTAGATATATGTAATCCCTAAAAGATCTCATCTGTTAAATTGAAATTACTCCACTACAGATATTGATAACTCATATCAATATTTGTTAAGTTTAAATTACCCTACTACTGATATTGATAACTCATATCGATATCAGTTAGTTTAAATTTAAACTTATTTATCAGATAACCCATGTGGATGATCCATGGGCCATGGTTTATGGGTTGGGTCAAAACCAGCCCAATTTTCAACATCTCCCACTCATCCACACTAGGCACTACAGTAAAAAATGGCTCCTCTCAATCTCTTGTCCAATCCTCTCTTTATACAGAAAAATGGAGTGTGTGACCTGACGAGAAGGTGTAGGGTAGGAGTACTATATTAAGTTAGCATCTAAACTAATATAGTACATCACTCATAATATCTCGTCTATGCCCCAGATTATTTAATCACACCTAATCAAGTTTCTTTAATCCCTCATGAGTTCAAAAAACTCAAAGCAACACTTGATTCTATACCATATAATATGCTCATTATTATGTTGAAAAACAAATTCCCCATAATTGCCTGGGCAATGAACCCTAAAATAAATGGTGTGTTCTAAATAATCTTCTCTAGAGCCTCATGTCAATTCATTCACACTTAACCACTTTCCTAGACATGCTCCACGAGACCGTATATATCATGGCCCTGAGATGACATGCTAAAGTATCGACATCAAGCATTCACTTCATGACATAGTTCTAGGTCAAAAAAAGGGCACAGAATGGACCATATAATGGTTGACCAGGGCTCACATAGTGACGGAGTAGGGTTCTATCCAATCACTCCCTTAATTGGTCGGCTATAGCACATACAGTATAATTTGTATGCTACGGTGGAGCTCCCACTCAATTGGGCTTGTCACACTCAAACACTGTACAAATCTTAGTCCAATTGCCACAGAGGCAACCAACCTGAGTTTCTTAGCACAATTACACACTAAGTTCCTGTCCAAGATCTCACATTTGGCTTTATTCAGGCTTCATGAAGTTGTGGATACACTTTAAGTGCGATGCCCATAAGTCTCATCTTAGCCTAGCTAAGGCGACATTCATTATATTATCTTGCATGCTTCCCTAAGCAACAAGATGATCACTTGATTTACACAAAAACAAAGTGATCACTATGTCTCATCCTGCTTGCTACTCAAGTGCTAGGGTTATCGTCTATGTGAGTAGACCGATCTAAGCCTGGTGACATATTCTTAAATAATGTGTGCTCAGTATGCAATATCAATCACACCACAAGATGAATCAAAATGAATAACATCATTATTGCATAAAGTATGAATAAACATAAATGTCCATAAGGTATCCAAAAACATATCAAATCCTACAAAGTCCCAAACTCCTAACATGAGCTTGAAAGGCATCTCTAGCAATGGCTTTAGTAAGTGGATCAGCCACCATCTTGCTAGTGGAGATATGTTGGAGGATCACCTTTCCTTGTGTAATAGCAAGACGAATGTAGTTATAACGAGTTTGTATGTGTTTGCTTTTGCTAAGATACTTAGGATCTTTAGCATGAGCCAAGGCTACCATACTATCACAATACATCTTTACAGCTTCATCTGCAAGAGATGTCACCTTTAGGCTTTGGAAAAATCTCTTTAACCAAACAGCTTCTTGTACTACTGCTGAACAAGCAACATATTCAGACTCCATTGTGGATAAAGCCATGCAAGACTGTTTCTTACTGCACTAAGAGATAGCTGCACCACTAAGTAGAAATGCATAACCTGTAGTGGACTTGCGCTCATCTCTATCACTAGCCCAATCAACATCAGAATAACCTCTTAATCTCAAATCTCCACCCTGATAGTAAAGAATGAGATCTAATGTCCCACGAAGGTATCGAAAAATCCTCTTTACTGCTTGCCAATGAACAGGTCCTGGATTACTTTGATAACGACTAACCATACCAATTGCAAAACATATGTCTGGTCAATTACACAACATAGCATACATCAGACTTCCAACTGCACTTGCATAGGGAACTCTTACCATTTCTCTCTTTTCCTTTTCTGATTTAGGACAATTTTTAAGGCTTAATGTATGTCCCTTCTTAATTGGAGTGTTTATGGGTTTGGAATTATGAATACAGAATCGCTTTAAGATCATCTTTATGTAAGTTTCTTGAGACAAACCAAGAAGCTTCTTTGAGAGATCCCTGAAGATCTTAACTCCAAGCACATAATTAGCCTTACCCATGCCCTTCATTTCAAAAATAGAGGACAACCACCTTTTGGTGGTGACAATCATCTCCATATCATTTCCAGCCAACAAATTGTCGTCCACATACAAAGATAGGATAAGTAAACTCTTTCCTAATCGTTTGACATACACACAATGGTCTTCTTCCATCATTTCAAAACCAATCGAATAATAGCCTTATGAAATTTGAAATACCATTGTCTAGACGCTTGCTTTAGGCTATAAATGGAATGCTTAAGGTGGCACACTTTGCGCCCTTGTTCCTTGACCTCAAAGACAATAGGTTGATCCATATAGATCTCCTCGTCTAGTTCCTCATTGAGAAATGCAGTCTTCACATCCATTTGAAAGAGTTCCAAATCCAAATGTGCAACAATAGCAAGAATAAGGTGAATAGAGACAAATCTCACTACTGGGAAGAAAGTCTCTTCATAGTCTATCCCTTCTCTTTGGGTATAGCCTTTCGCCATGAGACGAGCCTTATATTTGTCAATTGATCCATCTGCCTTGCACTTTATTTTTAAGACCCACTTGTTTCCAATGGTCTTGCACCAAGGCAGAAGGTCAACTAACTCCTAAACTTGATTCTTTGCCATAGAATCCATCTCATCCCTAATAGCAACTATCCATTCGTGTGAAGTAGGTGAAGCGAATGCTTCCTCATAGGAAGCAGGCTCATCAAGGTCCAGTGAATCACATATTAAAAAATTCCCCCTCAATCACAAAATGATGATAAGGAGTAGTTCCACGTTCACTTTTACGTACCATGGATCCTTGTGTGTCACTATCTAGCAATTTGCTCCCACTAGGAGCCAAATCACTCCCACTATCTTTGGCGATTTCAGGATGAAGTTGTGATTCTCCACCCTCACCCAAAGATGGTATGACACCTTCAAGTTCTTGCAGCTCATAAAGCTAAAGATCTTGTTCTGCTTCACTGATGCTTGGAAAATCATCTTCAATGAAGTTGACATCACGAGACTCTGTCTCAGTCATTTCACTATCATAATGTTCACCATACATTACATACCCCTTTGAGCTTTCTGAATATCTTATAAAGATTTTCTTAGTTGTTCTAGGGCCCAATTTCCCACACTTATGGGCAGTACTATGAACAAAACCTGCACAACGTCAAGGCTGCAAGTTTTCCAAATTGAGTTTTGCACCAGTCCATAACTCATATGGTGTTGTGGGAACTGACTTAGAAGGCACACGGTTAAGGATGTAGGTAGTAGTCAATAATGCATCCCCCTAAAATGAAATTGGAAGGTTAGCTTGCGCCATCATCGATCTAACCATCTCTAATAGATTATGATTCCTTCTCTCTATAACACCATTTTATTGTGGAGTGCCAAGAATCGTCAATCGCTTACGTATCCCTTTTTTCTCACACAGTTCCTGAAATTATTTAGACAAATATTCACGACCCCTATCAGTTCGAAAAACCTTTAGGTTCCTTTCTTTCTAATTCTCAACCTCTGCCATAAAGCGCTTAAAGTAATCTAATGCTTCAAAGCGATGGGAGATCAGATAGACATAACTAAAACGTGAATAGTCATCTATAAATGTGAGAAAATAAGAGGTGCCATGGCGTGCCTTAACATTTATAGGTCCACATATGTCCAAATGGACTAATTCCAAAGGATGAGTTGCCCTTGGAGCCTTACCAAAAGGCTTCCTACAGGCCTTTCCAGCTAGACAAGGTTCACACATAGGTAGGATTACATTAGTGATAGACCCCAATAGGCCTTCTCTAGCTAGTCTAGCCAATCTATCTTTTTCTATGTGTCCAAGTCTAGCATGCCATATTATAGAATCAGAAACATCATCATTATGAGCAATAAAAGAAAAAGAGGAATAATCTAAATCCAACATAAAGAAATTATTAGATAAATAACCATGTCCATACAAGGTTTTATTTAAATAAAAATCCAACTGAGGACTATCGAAACGGAAACTAAATCCAAGTCTAAGCATAGTAAGTACTGAAAATAGATTACATTGGACACCAGGTGCATGAATTACATCATGAAGAAGTAACGTACGTCCCAGACGCAATTTGAGCTGGTAGGTTCCAACTCCTATGACTTCTTCTTAAGCTCTGTTATCCAAAATAATGTACTCTGTGCCTGCTGATATCTTTTTGTAATCCACACACCCAACTTTATCTCTGGCTATATGTTTGGTTGCTCCTGAATCTACAATCCACCCAAGAATAGTATGAGCAACAAAAACATGTGTACAAACATAAGTAATAGTAGAGTTGTTAAGAAAGGAAACCTTCTTTGGCTCAGTGCACTCACGAGCGAAGTGACCCTTCTTACCACAGTTGTAGCACTTGATCTTTGCCTTGTCCTTCTTAACACACTTGCCCTTTTGGCACTTTGCTATCTTGCCTTCTTTAGGCCCAAGGTTGCCAGCTCCTTTGGCATTCCTCCCTTGTCCTTTGTGTTTAGGCCTGAATGCCTTCTGCTGCCCAAATTGGGTGACAAGAAGGGTGTTTTGGTGCACCCCTATGTGCTCTGGCTCAAGCTTGAGATGACGAGAAATATCAGAAAAAGTCTTGATATTCTCACTATGTGTCAAAACAAGTTTCATTTGCCCCCAAGTAGGTTCAGGCAGTGAACGTATCACCGCTGTGACCTGTTGTTCATCAGAAAGATTATTGCCAGCAGCCTTTAGGTCATGGATCAATGCTGACATTGTCCTTAGTTGTTTAGCTATGCTATGTTTTGAATCCATAACATATTGGTCAAACTTCAAAGTAAGAGCTCGCAACCTAGTTGCTGAAGTCCCTCCATAGGCAATCTTAAGCTAGTTCCACATCTTTTGGGCATTTGGGTAGTTCTCAAACTCTCCAATAAGATCATTGTGCATGCTACTCAACATAGTGAAGCGTGCACAACGATTCTTCTTAACCCAAGACTCATAGGCCTTTAAGTCACGGCGACGTTGGGCAGTACTCCCATTTTCAGGTCGCATCATCACATTGGTTATGGTTTCAAGGACCTCTTGTTCATTAAGCAGATATTGAATTTTTCTATGCCACATATCATAGTTGGTTCCATCTAGTTTTTCTCCTTTAGTTAGATCAGCAACTACATTCTTAATGGCCATGTTCACTACATTCATTACACAAGTTGACATTAGAACATACATTTTTAAATTTTATTTCCAAAAATCCAACTAGACCATGATATTCCTTTCTACATAGTGACATCGAAAATTTCACTAAGCTTATAATCATCTCTCACTATGTAAATTGGAATAACACATTTAATTGATTTTTAAATAAAATTTTGTGAAGAATAAAACATCACACCATCCACATATTAAATTATACATATAACATGTGTCCATACATCTTTATGCACAACACATTGTGCATGGGCTCCACTATAAGCCCTATTGGTAATTTCACACAACATGCTAAGACAAAATTTGAAAAATTATAGGTAAACGTGAAACACATCCCCTTACATGGCTTCCAAAAAAAAATAATAATAATAAATTACATAGCCTTAAATTACATTGCCATAAACAATGGCCCAAAAAATTGCCAAAAAACATTGGCCCAAAAAATTAAATATTTAAGTACCCTACTACAAAGATTCTATTTGTAATTAAAAATTGGGGATACCACGTTACCAAATAATTTCAAAAATTGTCTTATCCATCCACAATAACAATAAAAAAAAAAAAAATACATGTTGCATAAATTACCAATATAATCTCTAACTATAGAGATGAGCCAAAAAGTCTCACAAACCCTTTGGACACATATTCATCAATGCATTCATATAATATCAATTCAATCATATCACAATATGTTAAAAAGACATCATAAATTAATTCAAAAAATTAAAACCATGCATAATTATAGAGAAAATTAGAAAACTAATCTCACAATTTTCTCATACTACCACAATTCTATTTTAACATCACAATAAAAATGCCACTACAATTTACATATATGTCATGTTAGAAAAAAAATGTGGTCTAATCAAAATTAAGAATATATAGTGTTTTACTATAAATTAAAATAAATAATAAGAAAACCCATTGTGCATGTTATAACATTTGATTTTGATATAATTTTCTATATTGTTATAACCCAATTCCTTTGTAAACTATGTTACAAATTCACACAGCCACGTAGCACAATTTCCTTATCAAAACAAAACCACACAGGCCACGCAGCAAAATTTCAAGTGTAACTAATACACTAACGTGGGGCCTTTATTTGTGCTCAACTGAAACAAGGACAAAAAAAAAGGAAGATGTGTTCTAGTGTATATAATACACTACATCAACGTAGCTCTCCAGGTAACTACCAATTTCCTTTACAAAAAAAAAAGATGTGTTCCACGTAACTATTATCCTCCTTTTTTTTCTATTATTATTTATTTAGATGACCACTCAAGCTTATTTGGGGCTCTCCAGGACTCTAGCCAAAACAACTTTTGGCCCTTGAATAGTGAATAGTCATTCACTTGGTCCTCTTTTTAGCCAAAGCAATATTACGTGGCTTACAAATTTTACGGTGTTCCATTTAAATCACAACTTTATTATTTAAAGTCTAAATTAAACATGTAAACACTCAAAAAATATTACAGCTTTTTATTTTTCTCTCTATATGCCATAACATGCTTTTAAAAAATTACATATATGAAAATTAAAAATTACTTAAAGTTTTAAATTTTTTAAGTATGCATATAAGATTACATTTATTAGAGATCATGGCATCATTCAAGAGTGAAAACAAGCATAAAATAGCTCTGATACCAATGTTGAATAATTATATACTTTACTACTAATCATATAGACACATATCTTTGGTGGAATAGATCACCAAATGCCCGAATTTTGTCCTTTGCTTGCTTTACGAACTCCTCACGATCTCCTTTGTGGAACACATCCAAGTCGCAAGAGAGGCTACTAGAGTCTCTCCTAATTTCCACGCTCCAAATTCTAGGGAACAATCAGAGAGATGGCTTATTTTGAAAGAGCACTCAAAACTATACGTATGTTCACTCGCTGTGTCTATCATCTTTTTTCTAACTGATATAGGAGTATTTTAAATACAAATAGAGACTCACTTACTATCAGATATATGTGATCCATAAAAGATCTCATTTGTTAAATTTAAATTACTCCACTACAAATATTGATAACTCATATCAATATCTGTTAAGTTTAAATTACCCCAATACTGATATTGATAACTCATATCAATATCAGTTAGTTTAAATTTAAACTTATTTATCAGATAACCCATGTGGACGATCCATGGGCTATGGTTTATGGGTTGGGTCAAAACCAGCCCAATTTCTAACAAGACCAATTGTTCTACCCATATCATCTCAGCTCAGGTTAGTCTCTTTCCCTCTCTCTCTGTCTACGTATTTTGTTCACTTCGGAGTACTTAGATCTCTCTCTCTTTCTCTCTCTCACACACACACACACACACACACACACACACACACAAATTTATTTCTCCCCTTCCTCAGTTCCCTTTTTCTCTTTGTGTGTGACTCTAATATCTTTCTCTTTATTTCACAATCAGTGACTCTTATATATCGACAACTGGGAATGGAGCTTGAATGTGAGTTTAATGGGATTATCTTTTGTGGTATTTTGCTTGGCTATGGGTTTGTGGTATTTCAGTGAGAGGGTTTTGTGCGCTTTTGCTTGTCTATGTGTTTTCATGGTGTTTGGATCCATGGTGATGATAGGTTTTTGCTTGGTTGTGTGTTTATGGTATTTTAGTGGTGGAGCTTTGTGGGTTTTTGTTTAATTATGTTTTCATGGTGTGGTTGTGTTTTCATGGTGGTGGGTTTTGTGGGGTCTTCTGAGTTTTGGTAGTGTTTGATGTTTTATGTTGTCGTTGTGGCTATGGAGTTTGATATATTTGGAGAGAAAATCTTACTATTGGTAGTGCTATTGTTGTGATTAATTTGGTGGTGAATTTTAATTGGAAGATAAAAGGGGGTGGGGGGAAACATACTAGACTAGAAAATTTATGTCAAACAAATGCAAGTGGTTTTTTGAGTTACGAAAATGGATTATAAGAACAAAGTTTTGAAAATGAAAACTAAAAACAAAATTTTGAGGAACCAAACAATGCCTAAGCTTCTAATTCATGAATTTCTATTTTGGCTTCCTTCTCTCCCTTCTCACTTTATACCTCTCTCATATCAAGCTTCTCCTTTCTTCTTCAGTGTACGTGGGTAACTCGTATGAAGCTTAAGTTGGTCTCAAAGGGAAAAGCTCTATAGTGGTTCATGCTTTGACCACAAAGCGTGAATGGTCAAGGTTCACTGATGGTAGTGTGTTTTGGGATAGGCTGGTTAAATATTTAGCATTTGTTGAAGGGGTTGTGTGGCATTGCTGTTACTCAAGGAGCTATGCATAACAATTAAACAAGAATTAGGTAAGCCAGATTTTTGGGTGAGGTGCTTTGGTGGGTTGTTGATTTCAAGCAATGTGCAATGTGGTTGATAAGTATGGGTACTAGTTTAGGGTTAGCATGGGTTAATTCATCTTAGGTTGTTGGTATGGGATGGTTGAGTTAGGTTGGGGTGCTTCCAGATTATCGATGGAAGATTGCAGATTGATGGTTTCAAATGTTGATTATTAATGATTGAGGAAGGAAATGGTTAATGAAGGCAAAAATGATTCATTGTTCGCATTGTTTTTCTTTTACATTTCAACTAGTAGAGATCAACTGTAAAGAGTTTTGGGATGGACGTCCAATAATACAAGAACCATTTGATTACAAGAGCCATTAAAAAATCCAATCAAACAACATCCAATTTAATGTACAATGCTGATAGCTAGTTGTCAAGTGGGAGGATAAATTATGAATTTTGCAATGCTTTGGTTCCTTTTTTAAATATTTTAAAGTTAACTAACGACATTACACATCCAAGGGAGCCCATTGTAAATAGTTTGCATTTAGGGGAGGTAAGTGTTTGATTTCAAACTAGAAAGGTAGTAAGTATAACTATAGCAAACCTTAGAAGAGGTCAATGCAATTTTGACTATGTGTATCTTTGTGTGTGCGTGCACGTGTGTGTGTGGAATGCTATAGTACATATGTGAGTACCTTAAGTTAAACAGTGCAAGCTTGTATAGGCCCATCCTAGATGTAGGCCTGGGAGTATGCCACTAACTCAAGGTTAGGGTAAATAGTGGGATTGGCCACCTAGTTGGGCCGAGCAATTAGTTTGGACCCTTAACCAAATTTCTAATGAACCAATTTATTTAGAGTTCATGTATGGGCTTAGGAAGGTGTTAAAACACCCAAGCTCACCTAACCGAGTCAGCTAGCCTCCACTAGTGTGTTATTAGGTTATTTTTGGACAAGGAATATATTACGAGGATCTTTATCACAATCATGAATTTATTATATAAAATGGAATAAATACAATAAAATATTTATATAGATCACATCACATCACATCACAAAAGAAAATATATTTGAAGTTCAAATTAAATCATATTTTATTAATAAAGAAGGCTGACAATAAGAGTGTCCATGGGTTGGCTCGGGTTGGTTTTAAGGTGAAGTTGTCACTTGACTCAAGCACGTCGTGTTTGGAATTGTGCCACCTGTTGTTGACCGTGGGTATGTAGACACCTCATTTTTTACCCCATGGCGCAGCTTGAGCGCATAGATGCTCGCCTTGATATTCTCACTACTGAGTTGTATTAGGTGAGCACTCGTGTTGGCTGTATCGCTCGACGACGGGCTCAGATGGGTGGCTTTGTTGCTTCTCCCTCCCCTTCACTTGTTGATGAGATGACCTCTCAGTGATGATTTACCCTTTGTCACTCGTGACAGAAAGGGGGAATAGTTTTGGGATGAGAGTAGTCATGTATTTAGGGGGAGAGTTAGCATAGAACCTTTTTGTTAGGGGGAGTGATTACTATTATGAGGGATGTAGTGAGGATTTATATGTACTTTTCTTTTCTTTATCTAGTTACATTATTCTCTTCTACACTAGTTTTGTGACCTTTCAGTTACATACTTACTCTTATTGATATATATATATATATGATGTATGTTTCTTTTTCACCTATCTTTCCATATGTTGTTTATTTTCTCTCCTTCTATACGTGTTTCTTTATGTATGCAATCTCTTTTTTTTTTTATTTCACACTAAGATGCCTTGATGAGTTTTGTTTAACGTGTTTCAGAAAGATAGGTTGCCAAAATCTATCATGCCATAAACTTTCTTCTTACAAAGTTTTTCAAGAGTTTGTGTTAGGAATAGATTTTATTGTATTCAACAAGTGATTATAAGTTTAGTGATTTATGACTTCTCTCATACTTTATTTGTTTGTTGTGGTTTTGTCACGAATTGCCAAAGGGAGAGATTGTTAAGACATATGTGGAACTTGTTAGAACATATGTGATTGTGTATTGGCTAATCCTTTGACAAAATGCACTTTACTTGTACTTGGATAGATCAAGGATGGGTTTAATACTTCATGGAACAAGAGTTTAAGTCTAGTATTGAAGTCATGTAAAATTGTATATGAAACAAGTGAAGAAAGTGATGTTCATTAAAGCTCGACAGATAACTTGACAGATAATATCTATTGAGGTTTAATGCGTTTGCTTGAGAACAACTTGACAAAAATGGTATCTATCGAGAATTATGAAATTCAGATTTTCAGATCTGTTTCACGCATATCCAAGTGTATTTGTGTAGTGTTTATTTTCTCACATCCTTAGACATATATAAGGATATTTTAAAGGCCGTCACGAATGAGTTGCACAAGGAATTAGAGCATCCCTTAATGCATTGTGTGATCAGAGACAAAGTTGACCTAGTTCATCTTTTCATTGAAGAAGCTACTGCGTCTTTGCGCCAAGGGTTTTGTAACCAATGAGCTTTTTGATCTTCACCATTTGGATAAATTGAAGAACTTTGCAGCTAACATCTTCCTCAAGTTGGTGTGTTAGTCACGTACTTGGATTCGTAAAAAAGAGTAAGTCACGTATTAGGATCCGTGCATCAATTGGTTAGTCACGTACTTGGAGCCGTGCATTGAAAGGAGAGGTTGTCACTAAATTACAAGTCCAATCGTGTATTGGGATAAGGGTTCAACTGTAGGTTGGTATAAGATACTGAGATTCTTTACTTGTAACCGCTTGGTTTGATAATAGTGGATTTTCGGGAGTGGTGACCTTAAATTCACATAGTGGGGTTTTGCCTCAATGGTTTTCCCCATTCATAAACAAATCACTCGTGTCAAATTTATTTTCCGCTGTATTTAGTTATGTGGTGATTTATTTGTGCTACCACGCTTATTGCATGTAATTGAATCTAATTAATTAACTTGGCTAATTAATTGATTAATCTACCAAAGGGGTCAATACATTTTTGGCCTATCACCAAGGTTGATTTAGGGTCCCATCTCGTAAAATCTCGACTTCAGGAATTATTTATGGAAACTATAAACTTATTTTTGGAAAAGAAAGGCATAGGAAACCCCAAAGTGTGTGTACGCATACACGTGTATGTGAACGCACACTCAAACCATGCATACGCATGCTTAGGGTATGATCACGCATACCCTAGGTATGCTTACACATCTAGGGTTCCAAAAACTATGAAAGGATTTTTTTTTTTTTTTTTTGCACATAAATTTGTGTGGAATGAATCCTACATTGTTTGGGAGCCGGCCCATACCCCTATTTTACCACTATAAAAAGCCATAAAATGCACTTTTTCAAGAAGAGGGGAAAATACAGAAGATTCACTAGTAAATAGTAAATTAAAGAGGGAGTTTTTCACAAAACATCCTCAAGGCAAGTTTTACTTGTTTAGGGCCTATTTTCATCTTGGCCTTTGAGTTCTAAAGCTTACTAACCTGCTGGTTTTGTTGTTGATTAAATTGACTAAAGGGAACAGTCAAATCAAGCTCTTGAGAGTTCTTGTGTTCATGTCGGGAAACCCAGATCCACTTTCCTCTATTTTTTCTTGTTTTCCTCCACATGTTTAGTCTTTGTTTAGCTTTGTTTTTCATGTTTTTGAGTTCTGGTTTAGGGTTTTAACATGTGCTATTTTGTTCTCTTGCTTAGATGTTTTGTAAGGGTTTTTGTTAGTTGAATTCCATAAACACACATCGATGCATAGGTGTTGTGATGAAGTGAGGTAAGTCATGCATAAACCACATGAACATGCATTTGAATGTTTAAGCATTAAGTTGCTTAATATGCTTGGTTGAATACCATGAGTTTTTGGTTTAATGCTTGAATGTGTGGTTTGTTTCATATGCCTTGTGATGTTGCTACCCTTTTGCTTTGTTGATTAAATGCCATGATAGATGAATGCTAGGCTTGGGGATGATACAACCATGTTGATTTCTTTAGATGCATGATGGAGTGTGTGTGAGTTAGAATAACATGTTAAAAGACCCTTTAATGAAATTAAGATTTGGAATACAATGAGTGGAAGCCAACCCATGGGTTGAGTGGGGTTGGGTGTCTAACACCTTCTCATCCCCATACCTAAACTTCAAACACGTGCCCTAGTAAAAATTAGTCTTTCCATAAGGGCACTATATTCATGGTTCCTAGATTTAATCTAGGTGGTGACTCCATTTACACCTTCCGCCATGGTCCATTCTAGGCCAAGGCATACTTTCCACGAGTAAGAGCCAAAAATGCTTATTGCGGGCGCTTGTGCCCACAGGGTATATGGGTCTTAGACCGCCACAACTTCCCTATTTTTGTAGGCAAATCGGTTGAAACCATCAGTTTTTGTTGAGATATCAACGATTAAGATAGAGCTAATACTTCTAGTAAAGATTTGATGGATTTTGATTTATTTGGATAAGAGGATTTGGTTAGAATCTCCCCAAATTTGACAGAGAAAGCAACATATCAGTGGAACATGATGAAATTATAAAGGAGAATGGCAAAGTCTAATATTGGTTTTTGGTCAAATTGGTTGGAGTAGGTTTCGGGAAAGGAGGCCCAAAACTTGAACCATGGTTGTCATATTTTGTTAGCAAAGACCTGTCGCTGATTGCCACCTTGGTTAGATTAGTCAAACTTCAATTTGGATCCCTTCAAATTAGATGGTTTAGTCAGGTTCTAGTCATAGTTGGACAATTCTAGCTGGCAATTAAATAAGCATGCATTGTGCATTGATAAGGATAGATTTTGTTATGAAAATATTCAAATCAAATTAATTATTAAGGAGTCTCCTAAGCAACTTTTGGAAAGGAGTCACCAAAGCAACTTATGGACAATAATATACTATTACTTTTAGTGTTGGCAAATTTTATGAATTGTATTCTTGATTGAATTCTTATTTAGTCATCCATAGTTGAAGATTAAGTGTCCAATAAGTAGTTCAAAAGAAGGAGAAATTTGTAATTTTAATTATCTTAACTGACAATCAATTGCATAAATTGCAGCCAAAATTGCCAAACTAGCGCCTCTAAACCCTAATTCTACACAACCTAACTGTCTAGCACCACTGATCCACCATAAAGTCTAGTCAATGGCCATAAACCCTAGAGAAAACCGAATCAAATGGACCCTCCTTTGCCCCGATCTCCTTAGTGCTCCTCTCTATCTTTTAGATTTAGACTAATTATACCACCCAACCACTATTGATTTTGGTTTTTGTCCATGGGGAGAGAGAGAGAGAGAGAGCAAGTTAGGCATCAAGGAGATAAGAGATCAATTGGTAGAGCCACTATTAATGGTGGTGGTGGCATGATCTCTGGCTTGACTTGTTCTATCACAATGCTGAGAGAGAGAGAGAGAGAGAGAGAGAGAGAGAGAGAGAGAGAGATAGCTTGATTGGGTCACCAATGGGTTGGTATTTTGATTTGGGGTTTCAAACTGTTTTTGATTAAGTATAGTATTAGGTTGATTTTTGTGTCTATCAAAATTAAAGATTGGTAGATTTAGCATTTTTTTATTTTTTTTTATTTTTTATGTTTTGCTTAGCTGTCATTAAAGCCCAAGCGGAGTTAGGAAAATTACTAAATTTTTTTTCTCTATAAATACCATATTTTGTCTACCGTTGATTTGGGTGCTGGACCCCTAAAAATCCAAAATATTAATTTTTCACCTTGGGACTGCGAAAACATCTAGATTGACGTGGCATAACCTGTTTAGATATTAAAGCACTCAAAGTGCCTTTTCAGGTCAAAATGACCAAAATGCCCTTGGTCAACCCTGAGTTGACAAGAAGTCAAAATTGGTCAAAATCACCCCAAAGCTTCATTTTTCATGTTTTTATATCAAACCTAAGCTATTTAGAGATTTTTGTCAACTTTGACAAAGTTTGACCCGGAGTTGACTACCGTGGGAACCAAAAACCCTAATTTTAACCTTCAATGGGTTGAAACCAACACTATTGGAAAGATCATTGAATTTCCTTTCCAACGACTATTCATAAGTTTAAATCAGAGTTAAAACAATTGAGATATCTTGAAAACCATGCTAAGCATCTGTTCACTTCTCGTGGCCATAACTTTTGATTTGATCGTTAGAATTTAAATGTCTTTAATATTTTGGAAACTAGACATCCATATCTTTCTAGGGTCACCAAGATCAGCTTAATTGGAGACTAGGAAGACCTTTAAATGTGAGTTTGAAGTTAGAACTAAAAAAGACAAAATTACAGATGTTAGCACACTAGCTCGGTGCACCCTAAAGGGCCGTCGGCCAGCTCCAGCGGCCCTTAAGGGTGCACCGGTAGCTGAAGGGTCATTTTTTCAGTGTAAATACCCCTTTACCCCCTTCCAGAACTGGAAAAAAAAAAAAAAGAATTTTGGGCATTTTGGAGCATTTTCAAGGTAGATTCTCCCTCTCTTTCTCTTTAAATTCTCTCCAAACACACACATAAAAACATTTGATTTCATACTTTTACACAACAATCAAGAGGTAGTGTTCTTGCTCCCATCTTCCTATCCTTAGTCTTGGTACCTTGGATTTGAGTTTTAGGGGTGTAGATGTAGCTTTTTAGCTACCATCTACATGCATTTTATTTTATAGCTTTTTATTGCTTTATCTTGCTTCCTAGCATGTTTTATAGCTTTTCCTAGTATATCTCTTGTTTTATCTTGCTTACTAGCATGTTTTATTGCTTTCCTGGCATGTCTACTTGTTTTATAACATGTTTTATTGCTTTGATAATGTTGGCCTAGTCTTCTTGGGCTAAGATATGTCTAAATGCCTTATTTGTTCTTAGATTTACTTGTTTATGTGCTTTTTGCCATGCTGGTGCTTACATCTACATGTTTATGTTCTTTGTGTCATGCTCGTGCTTAGATCTACATGTTTATGTGCTTTTTACAATGCTTGTGCTTGGATTTACATGTTTATGTGCTTTTATTCCATGCTTGTGCTTAGATTTACATGTTTACATGCTTTTTGCTATTTTCATATGTTTAGATCTACATGTTCATGTTCTTAAAGCTTTGCTTGGATGCTATGCCTAGGGCTTTATTGTTTTATATCTCTTGTTTATGCCTCTTTCTCGTGTTTGGCTTTTGGGTGGGGTGTAGATCTAGATCTAGTGGTCTAGGCCTACATCTATATACCCATGTTTCAATTAAGGGTTTTGATTAGTTCCTTTATGCATGTTTGTGCTTTGTTTGCTCTTTTCCATGCCTTTTGCTTTAGATCCATGCTTGTTTGCTTACGTCTAGGCCCTTTGCCATGTTCTTGCTTGTTTTCTCTTTGTGGGTTTGTTGCTTGTTGGTCTTTGGGGTGACTTGCTTGTGTGGTTGCATCTGCCCCTTTGGTGTTTGAATGCAACTATGTTTGGGAGCACATCTTCATGATGTTTGGGCTTGTTTGCCTCTTGCCTTTTTCCTCCTTTTCTTAGTTTTGCATGTTAGGGTTTCTCTTGTTAGCCTTTTGGTATGCCTTATGACATGCTTACCCTTCCCCTTTATGTGATAACATGCTCGCTTTGCTTGCTTTTTGCCATCTTGTTTGGCTTTCTTTGCTTGTTTGCATCTATGCACGCTTGTTTATATGTTCATGCATGTGTCTTTGTATGCTTGTTCATGTCATTAACCCTAGTTCCTACCTATGGTTTTGTGCGGGTTCACACCTATCTTTGTACACAAAATACTGAGTGCCTTTAGGATTTTTGCTTGATGGCACATGTGTTATCCGCACGCCAATATAATGGAACCACAGACACCAAATCCAAACCTACATTTGTCCTTCTAGGACACCCTCTTTTGCTTGTTAACATGGTTGCTTGATAACATGCTTGTTTACATCTTTGTGTGCTTACCTTTGCTTGTTTGTCATTTTTTGTGCTTCCTTTGGTCTTTGTTATCTCTTTTGCTTGTTTGCTAGCTTTTTTTTCTTTGTCGTTGCATGTACATGCTTGGAGTGAGGGCATAACTTCCAAGATGAAAGCTAAGAAAGGCAAGAATGCAAGTAAGAAGACGCAAACCCAAAGAGGGCAATGTTTAGTAGATAGGAGGTTTAGCCTCCCTGAGGGGTTTCTTTCTCTCTCTTAGCCTTTTTCTTTAGAACCATGTATCTAGATTAGGGTTATCTTTCTTGTACCTTGCTTGGGCCGTGTTCCATAGGTATGGCAATGTTTGATTTACATTTCCCATACCTTGTTGGGTCATACCCTTAGAACGTTGACAATGTCTGGTTTATTTTCCTACTTTATATGCTTGCAGTGTGCATGGTGTATGCATGCATGTGTGCGTGTTTGTGTGTGTGTGTGTATGCCTGCTTATGGATGATCGTGCACTTTGTATGATGGACTCTCATGGTCAAGAGAGTAACACCCTCATGATCATGGGTGTTGCTGACCTTTTAGTGTGAGTATGCATTCAAGGTGACTGCTGTTGGTGCATATTCATGTTATATTGTGTGCATGATCATCGCGGTATGTTTGTCTCGATCCATGTCAGCTAGTTACATTGGTTTCCCCATGTATGCGGCACGTATAAACATGCTTGATACTTTGGTGAACTTTGGCTCACCCTAGTATGAACTTGCTGACACGTGCCATATACACAGGCACGAAACCTTGCCGGTGCACCATAGTACACCAAATGCAAAACTTTGCTGGATTTTTGCCGTGAAAATGGAGTACCTTTGTTGCCATATTCTCATAGCGAAAGCTTGGTGAAAATAGTGTTTTATGTGCTATGACACACCTAAGGCAAAATGCTACTGAATTTCTGCCACAAAAATAAGGAGAAATGCAACCGGATTTTCATCATGGACATTTGGCAACAATTCCAAAATATGCTAGTAAAGTATTGATTAAGACCATACCCCTTCCAAAATCAAACCTCATAGCCCAATTATTTTAAAGCCCTAAATGCTAATGCCAATAGTTTGTTTTCAATTGCCAACGTTTGAAAATTAAGGTTTTACTAAAACCAAGGACTGTCTTTGGACATGCATTGGGGGGTGCCTAACACATTCCCTGCACGTAACTAGACTTCTGAACTCAAGAATCATGATTTTTTACCCGTTCGTGTTAGATTAGGAAAAACGACATTTTTCTTAGCCTAGAATTGGTAGTAAAATCAATTAGAGACAGGTGACCAATCACACCTAAAAAAAAACCCAATGATTGGTGACTTCATTACATTTGGTAATAATAGGTTAAAATAGACTCAATTTAAGTCACACACCAAAGGTTTATCCTTTTTCACAACACTCGAGCTCCGAGCCTATGTATACACATACACACATTTAGTGCGCGAGCATTGCCGCGATGGGTGGTTGACCGTCGTGAGGCATTGACACTCTCCATATTTAAAACTAATAAAATATTTTTATTTTTATTTTTTTCAATTTAAATTATAATTGAGAAAGTAAATGTTTTTTTTTTTGTTTTTTTTATTCAATTAAAATGCTTGTGTTATTTTTAAATATTTATTTAAAGTATTTTATTTTAGCTGCATCAATGTTTAATGTGCTAGCAATGCAATCCATGTGCCATGTAAGCTCTTTCCGTTAGCGAGATGACAATCTGGACTACATTGAGAATGAGTTGAAAAATGTAGGGACCAAAATAGGAGCTCTAAAAAGTACGGATCAAAATGGGAACTGTCCCAAAATATAGGGACCAAAAATTTATTTTCACCTTGAATTAAATGATAATCAGTTAATCCATTGCTTTATTGTTTTGGAGTGAAAACCAATCTTTTTAATTTTTATAATGGGCTCTAATTAGTTCAATTGGTAAAGTTTTCGATGGTTGAATAAAAGATTTAGGGTTCAATCTTTGCGTACACCAAAAACCAATTGGTGTCTTGGTCTGATGATATATAGCACAATTATTAGAAGCAGACACCATTGTTCGAAACACTATAAAAAAAAAGTGTAGATATACTTTGTAAAGGATAAATTTCTTTTGTGTGTGTAATCCTTGACCTTTATTTTCATGGATATGTATAAATCTCGAAAATACTCTAAAAATCCAAACAAAAATACCCTGCCTATTCAATGCTCTAGGTGCGCAGGTAATGGACACGTTCAAATTGAATGTCCCAGTTATAAAAAGTCCCAAGTGTAATGTAAAACTATGAAGCTTAACTTGAATAACGATTTAAAAATTGTACTGATGAGAAAGATAAATTGTTGGTTTATATATATATATATATATATATATATATATATATTATTTTAGATACTTTTTGCTTTTATTGCTTCGGTTTGTAGTGGGAATTATGGACTTTTGATGATGAATATAATGACCTTGAGACTGCATATGATGAACTTTCTAGGGTATAAATTTGCTAATAAATCCCTAGAAACAAAATTTTTTTCAAAAGAAAAAAAATCCCAACCAAAAATTTAATGAAGTCAAACAGGAAAAAGAGGCTTTAATTTTAAAATTGACCTAATGAACAATCCCAATACACTAGAAAGTCTAATAAAATAAAATTTTGGAGAAATTACACTTTACTACCCTAAATTATATCTTAGATTACACTTTGCATCCTAAACCTTTTGAATGAATGCTTTGCTCTCTAAACTACGACTTTTGTTGCACTTTGCACATCGACATTAAGTTTGTTATTAACTTGCATGAAATTCTAAAGTTTATGGTGCAAAGTGTAATCAATAGTATAGTTTAAAGTAGTAAAATGTATCTTCTTGTTTGTTTTTAAGGGATTGAGAAGAGGGAACGGGTCTTTTCACTTGATTTCATACTTCACCATCCAAGTTAACGGCAAACTTAATGTCAGGGTGCAAAGCATAACAAAATTAATAATTTAAGGTGCTAAATGTGCATTCAAAAAGTTTATGGTGCAAAATGCAATCTATGATATATTTTAGAGTGGTAAAGTGTTATTCACCCTAAAATTTTTCTTTTTTATTTTTGTAATAGATATGAAATTTAATATCTATGGTAGTTATTCATTGACATTTATTATGATTTTAATAATTATGATAGTTATTTATTAACATTTATTATGATTTTTTTTATATATGAAATATTAAATATGAAATTGGATAATTATGGTACTTATTTTAATAGGCATTTCATTGTAATTTTGTTTTTATATGGAACTATTAAAAATATAATTATGGTAATTATTAATAAGAATTATTGTGATTGTATTTGTATATAGAACTATTTATTCTACTATTTAAAAAAACAATATGACTTGGAAAGATTCTAATTGAGCTTTCAAATATATTAAAGAATATAAACTCAATTTAAAAATATGTAGTAGGTTTAGGATATTGATGTGTAAAATGTGAGGCCTAAAAATTTTATGTGGCAAAATATCATGAGGTCCACAAAAAGTGTAACATCTTTGATCTTATATATATTATTACAAATAATTAGCAACTTGTGCAATGCACACGAATGTTTATTAAAATATAATTTATCCGAAAAAATAATTTCTTCTCTTTTGTTTTGTATATAAATTGATTATTATAGTAGCTATTTATTTAAATTTATTATGATTGTGTTTAAATATGAAATCTTAAATATGAAATTGGATAATTATGATAGTAATTAATACTCAATACTTATTAATTGTTTTTATAAGGAACTATTAAATATATAATTATGGCAATTAATGGTAAGTATTTATTTTGATTTTGTTTGTATATAGAACTATCTATTCTATTATTTAGCACCAATCTATCTATTATTTAAATAAAATATGATGTTGAAAGATTCTAATTGGGCTTTCAAATATATAAAAGAATTTAAACTTAATTTTAAAAAATATATTAGAATATTAATGTGTAAATTGTGAGGCCTAGAAAGTTTATCTAACAAAATATCAAAAGGTCCACCAAAAGTCAAGAGCATTTTCGGCTTTATATATATATTATTAAAAATAACTAGCAACTTGTGCAACGTACATGAAAGTTTAATAAAAAATATGTTTTTATTTGATAAATTGATTTTCTTTGAAAATTTGATTTTTTTTTCTCTTTTGTTTTGTATATAAATATGAAATTTGGTCATTATGATAGTTATTTATTGAAGTTTATTAATATAGTGTTTATATATGAAGTCTTAAATATGAAATTAGATAATTATGATATTTTTTTTTATGGGAAGATAATTATGATAGTTATTAATAGATATTCATTGTAATTTTGATTTTATATGGAAGTATTAAATATATAATTATGGTAATTATTAATAAGTATTTATTTTGAATGTGTTAGTATATAGCACTATCTATTCTATTATTTAAATAATATAATGTGGAAAGATTCTTGTTTTAGAAGAATATGAAAAGATTCCAATCAAGCTTTCAAATATATGAAAGAATTTGAACTTAATTTAAAAATAAATATTAGAATATTGATGGCTAAAATGTGAGGCCTTAAAATTTTATGGGAAAAAAAAATATCATGAGGTCCAACAAAAGTCAAACATCTTCTGCTTTATATATATTATTATAAAGATAATTGACACATTTACAACATTTTCGTAATATTTTCACAATAAATCTTTAGTGGCAAGTTGTTACCGGTTTTATTTGAACCTATCATTGAAATTAACTATTTTCTCATTAGTAATTACTAGTAACAACCTGCCACCTAGGATCTGTTGTGAAAATGTTGTGGACATAACATTTCTTTATTATAAATAGTTGGCAACTTGTGCAATACACATGAAAGTTAAATAAAAAAATGATTTTATCTGAAAATATTTATTTTCTTTCTATTTTTTTATTATATAAATATGTGTTAGGGTACTTTTTTTTTACACATATTTTGGTTAAAATACTGTTGAGGACAAAACTTTTGCGCCACATGGCTTTATTTCATTGGCAGTCCGCATAATATCAACATTATCATGGATTTTGGGAAAATCTCTTTTAAAGCCCAAAAGAGCCGATATTTACACAAAAAGGAGTCAAAGCCTGTGGTCCAAAACCCATGGTGATATTATCTCATCAAAGCCCATGGTTCAAGCATATGGCATAGCATCTCATTTTCAGCTCATGAGTCTCATCGAGGGAATTTTGGGAGTCGTGGTTTGGAGGGCCAAGAAGCAAAAATGACGAGTTACTAATGTAATTACTTCATGTCACGCCCCAAAGTGAACAATATAGATAGGCATGTGACAATGGTCATACTCTTATAAATTTCCGTCTTATAAATGTGGAAGACCTTCTTAGCAACTAAAAATTATCTTCAAAGAAAATTTTATCAATAAATCCACAACCATCCTCAATAATGCAATTATAAGCTCGAATCTATGAAGTTTAAAAAGATTCTATAAGCTCGGATCAGCTATCCAAAAAATCTGTCTATGTACATGTATGCTCTCCAAAAAGCTGTCAAAGTCTTCAATGTCCAAAACAAGGAAAACAACAAAGACTAGAAGATTGTCAAAGTTTGAGGTACATTAGGATCTACTGAAGCCTGCAAAATATGCCACCAAATAAGAATCAGTAAATGAAAAACAAAAACAAATTATAGATAGGAACGTGCAGTAAGGGTTAAAGTTATAACAAGATTCATAACGTCTACGTACACCTCACTGAAACGCACTTTAGTACCATAGGAAATCCACATTAAATTTTCCCAACCACGCCTAATATTCTTCCACAACCCCACCCCATTTGGCCCCCACACATCATCTGTACACCAGTACCCTCCATTGACACCATATTCAGATTTTCAAAACTGGAACCATCCCCATGTTTGTTTTCAATTTCATAGCACCATAGCCACTTACCTAAGAGCCTGATTAAATATCATCATCTTCTTTATCCCCAAACCCCCATGGCACATAGGTGCACGACAAGTATTCCAATTAGGGAACAACCTATTTATGGACAAAGATGAAATCTTCCTTGCTAGAGTCTTCCTGGAAGTTGCTGGTTTTTCTATCGTCAATTTTTAATATTTGTAGCAAAAAGTTTTATCTTTTTAATCATCTAGACAATTTTCATGACCTTGGTATTTGATTGAAGTGCTTTCTACAGTAATAACAGTGAGATAAAAAATTTCTTTATTTTGATAGCATATGTAATCACGGTTGTAGTTGGAAATGTGTGATTGATGAATTTGAGGAGCACGTCTGAAATCTTGTTCTATGCATAACAACACTACACAAATGGTGATGGAAAAAGCCACTATTATGCTACCTGGGTGTGACCATAACCACTGGCTCATAGTCATGGACTTCCCTAAAGACCCAGTAATGTACTAGGGAGCAAATGATTGACACTTACCTTAATACCCTCGCCACTGTCTTGGGTAGGTTCGGTTTTTTTGTTTTCTTCTTCTTATACTATGATATTTTTAGTGTGCCCATGTTTGCGTGTATGTGTATGTGTGTGGAAGAAAAATATGCATTATTATGAAAGTTTGGATTTTTTTTTTTCCCAAGAGATGATACTGAATTGATATATAATTGGGTAAATGAGAAAAGGGTATATTCAAGTTATGATTTTGAGTTTAGTTCAATGAGAAGTTTGGGTTTTTTTTGTTCACCCATTTTCTTGCTAAGAAAGATGTTACTGAAACGATAAGCAATTGGGTAAGTGATAAAAAAGTTATTTAGATGACTTAGAGAATGTATATGACAGGGTCCTAGAGAGGTTATGTGGTGAGTTTTGGAAAATAAATGAGTAGTAAAGTGTATTAAGTTGATTGAGGACATGGATGACAGAGTTGCAAATAGTATGAGAACATGCAGAGGCGACGAGGTGTCATAAGTGAGTTTCCTATCATTATAGGTTTGCATCAAGGATTGCAATTAGGTCCACATCTCTTTGCATTACCAATGGAAGAGCTTACTAAATTGTTCTAAGAGGAACTCCCTAGGTGTACGACCTTTGCAGATGATCTAATCTTAGTGGATGAAACTAGGCATGGAATTAAACTCAATTTAAAATTTTGGCAAGAGGCTTTAGACTATAAGGCTTTCCATTAACTAGGAAAGGTTAGTAAAAGTGGAAATAGAGATAGAGTTGTAAGACTTGATACTCAAGAAATACCAAATGAGAATGTTAAGATGGATAAGTGGAAATGCATGGAAAGATAGCATTCAAATTGAGGAAACTTGCTTAAACATTGGTGTGTCCCCTAATGATGAAAAGATGAGGGAGAGTTGCTTGCGATAATTTAGTCATGTTTAGAGGTGAGCGATTAATGCACCATTGTGAAAGAGTGATTTGATTCAAGTTAAGGGAACGAAAAAAGATATAGGAAGACCAAAGTAGCATTAATGGAAATAAATTTAAAAAAAAAAATGAAATGTCAATAAAGGAAGTGGTCTGTTGAGGATCCATAGCCAATTAGCCAACCATAAAAATTGTGGGGCTAAGGCCTGGGTGTTGTTATTTTAGGAAGGAATATGTTACTAAAACGATAGGTAATTAGGTAAATGACAAAGTTATTTGCAAGTGATTATTTTGAAGGTAACCCAATGAGTTTGGCTCAAATGGGACATCCTTTTATTAGTATGGATAGGGTGGAGGGTAAGCTTTTGGGCTGAAATCCCAATGGCTGTGCATAACTTAACAATAAAAAAGAAAGTGATGATTTTGAAGAAAATTATGAGTTGAAAATGGATTTTGTGGCTGTGTGATTACCTTTTTTTTACATTATTCTCCATTGTTAAAAATTGTTTGAGGAATTTGTTTGTTTACCAGCTACATCGGTTGGTGGATACTAGGTATTTGGGATCCACAGATTTGGAATTTCATCTATTGGTGGATACTAGGTCTTTGTGGTTTAATCTTCTTGACAAAGGTTGGAAGGCGTGAGTTTTGGATCCTAAGTGAAAATACTCAGTAAAAGTTTAGTGGACATGTTGAGTAACGTTATTTGGTGTGATGGTGTGCACAAAAGGGTGAGACAAAATTAGGAAGTGAAATTTAAGTACAATGGCCAAGTCAGCGGGTGTGAAACCTATCTGTGAAATTTCAATAAGGCTTAGTCATATTTTGTATAAAGAATGCATGCTGACTTAGTCTGGTACGTAAACTAGCAATAGAGTGATGTGAAAATGAGAGATGAAAGTATAAAGGGTGAGCAAGTAGCATTAGAGGTTACATGGCTTTTCTCAAGAGAGGAAGTAGCCTATGTTATTTCACTCATTCTGCTCGACATTACAAGAAGTGTTTTTAACTAAAGTACTGAACAAAAATATAGGACTCCTTCCTCTTCCAGGAAATATGGTCATACTTTTTAAGTTTTTTTTTTTATTATAATCATTTTTTATGAATTAGTTGGGATAAATAATTAATTAGACTCTATGTCCAAGCTGATGTTGGGATATGTGTCCTTAAATCCTATTGTATGATGCTATGTATTTTATTATGTAAGACATTATGTATGACTTAATGTTTTGGTTAATAAAGTTGTATTATTATTTGAAAATATTGGTAACATGAATATTGAGACATTATCATATAGTCCATGAGATGCATAGTATGTGATTTATGTGATTTAGTCACAGAAGATATAAATCACAAGTTCTTTGTAAACTCAGAAATATAGTTCGTAGTCGGTGATGAAATTGGGCATTTCATCTGCGAAGACTATAACATATCAACTAAGATGATTTGTCTTGATCATGGAAATGGAGATTTCTAGTTGATATGTTGATATGTTTTAAGAGTTAAGACATATTGAACTGGACCGGTGTGAGATTTATTATTCTCCTAACGACTGTCAATTGAATAATAAACTCACGACATATATTTGCATGAACTCCTAATCCTGAGAGGATAATGGACCTGATCATGAAGTGTAGGTTGCTTTGATATATCAGGAGTGAGATCTATGGTAACGGTCAAAATCTCAGTATGTTGGGCAGCCGCATTTAGTGTTGATGGAACATATATTCTCAAGATGGAATTCATAGTCTCTTAACGGAGATACAAAATATTCCCTTGAGATAAGTTTAATGGGTTTGTTATTCAGAGAGTTGGGCCTAACCACTTTAGTAAGGAGTTACTAAAGTATATATTTATGGAATTGGATTTCATAAATATATGATGAATAACTTAAAGAATTAAACCGGGTACTCAAGGAATTAAGATGTAATAATAAACAAAGTGGCAGTCTACTTTCATGACTTTGTGTTACTATGAATATTTTATGAAGGGGTTGCATGTATAATAAAGTCTTGGGATATAATTTATTAATAAGGCCTAGAATGCAACTATATTTATATAGTGGTATTAAATATAGTTAATGGTAACTTTGGACTTGTCAAGAGTTGACAGAAAAGCCCAAGGCCCATTGGAGCTAATGTCTTATTGGTCCCTTTTGGTCCCACTCCAAGCCACACACTTAAGCCCAATTGGAAAGGCCCAAAAGGCCAGCCCAATTAGATAATCAGTTAGATACAAATGAAGAAATATACAGAATTTTTATGTATGAAAAAGAGAATTCATAGAGAGAGTTTTTGAAAGAACACTCTTGTGAAGTAGTGTTAAAAAGTGTTAGACACCTTTTGACATTCTCCTTTGGAACTGATTGAGAGACCACACATCTTGGGCGTTAGTGGAATTGGAGTGAAGATTGAAAGTATTCCCAAGTGATTCTCATCTTCAAGTTTTGAAATTCACCGCTCTAAGGTACACTCTCTTGTTCTTATATTCTGAAACTTAAACAATGCATGTTAACTTTTATGTATGAAGTAGATCCTTTATACGTTATTTTTCTTCCGCTGCGCTGTGTATGATTCCATCAGCTGAAACGTAGATTTACAGTTGTTACGCATATATTGAATTTGTGTTGTTATAATTTTTGTTGGTTCTGAACTGTAACTAACTTTTGTGATCTTCAAAAACAAAAATAAAGTAAAAAGTCTCTAGATTAGGCAAGGTTTTACCCACATATGCTCCACATCATCAACAGCTGAACGATCTTTTCATTTCCTCACAGCTGCCTTGGCCAGTCGCATCTTACCTGAAATTGAAAGCAGACCATGTTACTTGAATGCAAATATTCACTAATAGCCAAAGTACAGTTTAAAGAGAGGGATCGCACATTCTCTAAGGCCACGATGATGTGGAAAGGAGCTATATAGCATCTCTTTTACTCATCCACTAAATAGACCAAAGAAAATTGTGTGTTTAGGGGTCAACACTCAATAGGCTACATCATTGTGCAGATTCTATAAGGATTTTGTGGAATGAAAAAAGAAAAACCAAATGAGAAAAGTTCTATAGCAATGATTGATCACCCTTGACACCACTAATAAGTTGGGTGATGAATTGGGTTGCCCTCCAATGTCACATGACTACTACAAATTCCACAACCACAAATAATACTATAGAGGATATACTGGGTAAATAAGAGACATTCTACCTCCAAAACTGAGACAGGATTGTTAATTGTGCAAGAATCTAATTAACTCTTAGCAGTTAAGACAGATGCCTTCCTAGCTGTGCAAATAATTACTTTATCACTCTTAAGATATAAGACTTAAACATATAATAGTGGAGGTAGACATAGGAATAATTCCTTTACAAGTTTTATATATGTTTTATAATTGTGCGAATAGCAATCGGATTTCATAAATAAGGGTATAAATCATGGTATTTACCGTCACCGGTCCCACAACCAGGGGGATGTATGTTAGTGCGAAGTGATCTTCGCAAATAAGTCTGTACCGGCTCAATATTTTCACTCTGTATCTGTTCGATCTGTGTAGCCGGTTCGTCGGGGTCAGGAAGTGAAGGGTCCTGGGTGGGCTCAGCCGAAACTACAAGTGGGGTCGGTCGGCCAGGTGTCGGTACAAATATACAGCCACCATCGTGGGCAGAACCGCTAAACAATGGGGGAGAGAGCCGAGTGGGTGGTGGGGACCGAGGGCCTGCTTGAGCACATGATGTGTGTTCAGCACAAACGTCATGGCTAACGGGGTGGGATGGCCTAACAGCAGCATCAGGTGTGCATCGCAATGACCCGGTGCCATCCATGTACATGTCCCAATCACCCTCGAACGCCTCTTCATCTGCACAGACAGAATTGTATTTATTAAGTCAGTTTGATTTAGGATAAGTGAGAATCGTTTCAGTTTTGCTAATAGAGTGGGGTTGAGCCATTGAAATATGTGAAATCAGCAACGTGGGATATCATGTGTGGCTATGATGAAAATATATTGAGCTACTATATTAAAAATTAATTTCATTAATTACAACTGAAAGAACTAGTATTGGAAGATAGTGACAATTGGAGGTATTAAAGGTGGTTTACTTGACTCATCCTCATCCTCACAACTGCGTACGGGCGTAGGCGTAGGCCCATAAGCACCTCTACGACCTCCAACGCCTCGATGCCCTCCCGACCCACCACCTCGCCCGCCACGGCCTGTGGCCTATGTGCTCGCCTCACTCGCCACACGCGCGTTCTCTAATGCCACCCGGCTCAACTCTCCGACAAGATCTAGCGTACGTAGCAGGTGGTTGTACATTTCAGAACCTGGTTTGCATTGTCTTAGTGATGCAACATTGGACTCAACCTATGAAATAAATGAGTCACGTTAAAACTTTTCTAGTTACTTTGGTGCTATGCAAAACTATGCGTTCCTAAACAGATTATACATGATTAGCGGGATCATATATAGCGCACCTATTGGTTGAAATGGCACACCAATACATATTGGTTGTGAAAAATGCATATCTAACACACAAATATTGATTCAATGGCTTCTAAAACTAAATTTTCAGAATTCATGCAGCAACTATGCATGTATTGTTAAAGCATTATTAAAAGAAGCATGGAATTGTTGCCTTACCAAGATTTCCCAATACGCCGACTCACACGTAATGTACCGTCTAGTCAACCTTCGATATGACTCCATGTAAGCAAGAAGGTAAGTCGTGTCCCCATCCAATGTCGGTGCCTCGGCAAGACGTTCCCCTCTATGGGCCCATCGCTCAATGTAGACAGCATGTTCTTGCTCCCAAGTCCTCTCTAGTTTACCTTGCAGGGATATTCTTTAGAGATCAACTGACGTATCAACATGTTCTGGTGGCACTTGCTTCATCCCAAACTGACGAAAGACACGTTCGGATGATGGTCCTCTACTATCTAAAAATAGATCAACGGCACAATGGCCCTCCATATATGTCGACCAGCAGTGCAATATGGAGGCAGCGACTCTAGCACATCCCTATACGGCTCCCAGACAACCTGAATAAACGGTCAACAAAAAACATCCGTGTCAAATACATACTTATGACAAGCTATCCTCAATCTGAACAAATATGTACAAGACCATTGCAGAACCACTTCACTAAAAATACTAAGACAGGTAAGATGCACCCGGATGCTAACCGAGGGAGTAATTTGAAGGGTACACAAGTAAATATGTGTGGAATGAAAACCACAAACATTAATATAAAATTACTAATGAAGGTACTTTATATTGACTGCTCCTGGCATGTGAAATGGTCGTAACTAATTCCCTGTATATATATGGTCTAATCAACCGAAGTTACATTATTAACTATACACATGCAGTACTTGACAACCCTACCAAGTGAAAAACAAAAGTAGGGGGAACTATATCCTAATGACATGAAGAGGTAGAATACCCTGGTGTGCCTGTATACTCGACAATGATGCATAGTACGTAGCTAGCACATGTGTGGCATGCTCTGTCGTGCTCTTCGGCCCTTTCCATCTAGTAAACATACAATATCAGACAATGCGAGCTTACTTAGTGGACTGGATTTTAGAGTAATCTCTATTTTGGCTTAAGAGTTAAGAGTTTTTAGCTCTTGATATGTTGTTAATGACTGTACTTATTAGCTTACGTGAAAAATTCATATTATTCATCCTCCAAAAGAACAACCTCTATTTTTTTGGAGGCTGGAAAGTTAAAGAGAGATTTAATAAGGGAAGTTTAAAAACATTATTAAACTTGCTAACTCTCGGCAAAGAAATGGAATGGGATCAAGGTGATAGCAGGATCACAAGCTAAAGGATGTTAACTGAAGATGAGAAGACTCTACAGAGTGAAAAATGTTTGGAGGGTTCTTTCACATTGAGAATTCTCACAGCAAAAAAGAACAAAAATGAAAGTGGCGAGTTATATTAAAAAGTATAATACATTTTTTACTTAAGATGAAGGAGATCATATGTCAACTATTAGTGCGAATATGGATTTATTATTAAGTCAACTATAGAGACATGCACAGTGAATGACAAATGGGATGACAATTGAATCAAATAGCATACCTCCTAGTGAGGGGACCTGCCTCCACCGGCAGTTGTGGCGGCCTTAAAACAGGGCATATAACTGGGAACCTCGAATACACCCACAGCTGCACCAACATTAGTGCTCCTCCAACCTGCTTCGCCTTCGTCTCAGATGCCTTGCATAGATGCCTGTACAGCCAGGCTAATGCTCCACTGCCCCAACTGTACCTCTTTGCATTGCTAATTAGGTTCAGGAACTGTAGAGGCATGACCGACACCTGGTCTGCTGACTTGTCCATAAACAGAATGGACCCTAGCCAAACCAATATGTGATAGCGCACATGTTGCTACACTACCTCGTTAGTAGCATCCACAGGTAAGGGACCTCTAAACTGTTTGTTTAGCCAGCTAACTCTTAACCTCGCCCCAGCAAGGATGGACATGTTTTCATGACGATGAGGTATCGAGTCTGGAAGACAATGACCTAGTAATTCATGACACAACTCAGGCCACTGTAGCTTCACACTCCCAGTCAGCGGTAACCCATCAACAGTTACCCTAGAATCACCTCAATGTCTTGTAAGGTGATAGTTATCTCTCCATGCGGTAAATGGAACGTATGCGTCTCTAGACGCCAATGCTCAACCAGTGCTGTAATCAATGCGTGATCAACTTCCATGTTTGGAACCTTAAATAACCCTTCGAAACCCGCCTCAGCTATGTAATGGGCAAGCCGTAGGTGTAGCCCATGCCGGGGTAACTGGCAAGATCGACGTCTGCACTTTAGCACGCCTGGCACTACCTGCACACGAAAGAGTGTTGTCTTAGGATAGTGCATAATAATAATATGCAACAAACAGTAGGCTTACTGGTTAATTACGAAAATTTTGCAATATGTTAGTTACAATGTTAGTTGGTTAATTGAGTAAGAATTTCATATCCATGAATAACATTGGCAAAACAGAAAGCATGTATCATATATGGGAAGTCAAAATTAATAATAGTAAGAATCAGGCAAATCAAAATTACTGCTACTAGTAAAAGAAATAAAGACTCGATCAAGATTTTATGAAGCTTGGAAGAAATCATACCACAAATCCTAGAATAAGGTGAAATACCCTCTTGAAATTTTCTCTATAAATATTCGTCTACTTACACTAACCATAGTTTCCATCAAATTAGTTTGTCACATTACCTGATGGTGCAAACCCTTCCTATCCTAAAGTGACCAAGTCTGTGAATTTCCCTAAAACAAATAGACACCAAAGCAAACAATAGCTGAGATGTTATTGCAGACAAATCTGCTTAAACCGAAAATAACCAGCTCTCACTCTACATAGATTAATAACCAAACCTCCCCAAAAATTCTATCACAATTCCAATGCATAACAAATCAACAATTTACTGAACCACTATCAATAACAGTTCCACTAGTGTTGAGAAGATCTTGAAATTTACACGGGTGATGGTGGAGAATATGTGTGGGCAAGTTGCATGTTTGGATAAGCAATTGGTGCAAGTTGATACGAAAATTAGGGATGTTTTGAATATGGAAGAGACAGTTACGGGCTTTGAAAGGAAACTGACTGCTATTGACAAGGCTTTATCTGAGGATTATGTGTATCCAAGTAAAAGTGTTGCTTATGAGGATAAAGAGAAGTTGGTTGACTCTTGTCGAGGGCGAAAAAGTTTTCTTTACGACAAATGAGATTTATATTGGGTCGGGGGCCTAAATCGAAACTCGACGATGGGTTTGATACACAGCCCAAAGGCTATTGGCGAAGATCCAAATAATCCACCATATTTTTATGCCCCGGGCCTAGATTGAGACTTACAAGAACGGCCCTTAAGCGATCCCTACAGCAAACACGTCAGCATGGTTAAAAAGCCTACTGTGAGAAATAACCCAGCAGTAAAGTGTTTCTGCAGAAAATAACCCAGCCGTAAAATATTTCCAGAGAAAAAAGGGTAACCCAGCTGTAAAATACTCCTGCAGAAGAGAGTAATCCAGCTGTAGAGTACTTCTATGGAAAGAGTAACCCAGCTGTAAAATACTCCTGCAGAAGAGAGTAACCCAGCTGTAGAGTACTTCTATGGAAAGAGTAACCCAGCCGTAAAGCACTTTTGCAGAAGAGAGTAACCCAGCTGTGAAAATATTTCTGCAGGAAATACCCCAGCCATAAAAATTGTTCTGCAGAAAAATAACTCAGCAGCATAGTTTTTCAAAGATTGAGGGAAAAATCCATATTTTAGGACTCATCATCCGTTAGTTCTGAAGAAGAATCTTCTAATACGTCAATATAAGGAAAAAATTCTATTATAAGAGTTACATCATAACCATCAATAGTAAAAGAGTAAGTAAATATCATGGGTTCCATGGGAACAAACAATGGAGAAGACTTAGTGTGAGATGAAGGGAGAGAGAGAGATCCCAGCTAGTGCAGCAAGGTCATCATGGTGCCAAAGCATGCTCTTGGGTGTAGTATATGTAATGAGTAAAGAGAGACATTAGTGGGAGTGTATAGAGGGCTGTTGAAACTTTCTGTTGGGGAGGAGCTGTGTGCCTTTTAACTTGAGATATGATAGGTGTTTTTAAGCTAGGAGTGGGGGAATTCAGTTTCCATGTTTTAAAATGAAGGTTTTGTGGCTTAGAACTTTGCTGGGATTTTGAGAAGCTGATACAGAAAGGTTTTTTGAGAGTTTTTCTTTGTGAATATGTTTCTTGGTGTCTTCCTTGTCTCCCCCCCTTGAGGCATTGATAGAGGGTTCTATTTATGGTTGAGATTTAGGGGGCAATTGGCAAATAACTTTTGCTAAATCTCCCCCAATCTTCAAAAAATCCTTAAGGATTCATTCTTAGAATGTTAGCTAAGAATGGTAAGCTTATCCTTTTGGGAGACTTGCTGTTTTGGGGTAATATCAGCTGGGATTCTGACCCAGCATTAATGCTGATTGGTCTTGGCTGATGGGGGTTAGAGCATGCATTGAGCTAATGACCTTGGTTGTGCTGCTTACTAGATTCAGAGCTCCCAAAGGCAGGTTGCATCACCCCAAGCCAGGTGTCAACCTTGGAGCCTTTGCTAGGAACGTTGCTGGGATCCCCTTGGTGCCCTCCAAACCACATTTCCCTAAGTTTCCCCATTAGGGGTTCATGCGCTTGGTCTATGAACCAGAGAATACATATTTTTTAGCATGAAAAATGAGTTGATTTGAGCTTGCTTCAGGAGATTTAATGGTTGCCTTTGCTGTTTGACTAAATGGGTTGGAGAAGAAAGAGGATATGGTTGGCTGAAGTGCTTCAGCTTTATGTCAAGTCTGTTTCAGCTTTATGTCAAGTCTGTTTCAGCTTTATGTCACGCAATAAATGCTAATATTTCAGCTTGTAGAGGAGAGGTTTGACCCCAGATAAACAGGTGTACTGTGCTGACTTGATTGGACAAGTTGGAACCTGATGGGAGTGGGCTCCAGCTGCTGAATTTGTGCTAAGTTTTGACTGGTTGGCTCACATGAGCTCTAGTTGCTGGGATTTGAGTGTGGCCTGGGCTGGCCCCAGCTGGGCTTTATATTTGGGCTGCCTTGGGCTTGATTTTCCTACAACATGAGGAACTTTGCCATGGAGGATATTCATGGGCTTTTATAAACTTTGCAAGAGAAGCATTCCTTAAAAGATGAATACTAATATTTCTCATGAGTAAGGGATTTGATATATGTGAAATAATTGTTAAGATGGTATTTAAATTTTGTAAATATGTGTCAAAATAATATTTGGGCTTTTGCCAAGATAATATTGGGCTTCATGAAATAGTTGCCAAATAAAATTTGGGCTTTAAGAAATAGTTGAAATAGTTGCCAAATAATATTTGTGCTTTAGCCAAGATAATATTGGGCTTCATGAAATAGATGCCAAATAACATTTGGGCTTTTGGAAATAGTGCCAAAATGATATTGGGATTTTAGAAAATAGTTGCCAAATTAGTATTTGGGCTTCGTAAAATAGTTTGCCAAATTAGTATTTGGGCTTTGCAAAATAGTTGCCAAATTAGTATTTGGGCTTTGTAAAATAGTGCCAAAATGGTATTGGGCTTTTAGAAAGTAGTTGCCAAATTAGTATTTGGGCTTCGTAAAATAGTTTGCCAAATTAGTATTTGGGCTTTGTAAAATAGTTTGCCAAATTAGTATTTGGGCTTTGTAAAATAGTGCCAATTTAATATTGGGCTTTATGAAATAGTGCCAAATTAGTATTTGGGCTTCATAAAATAGTTTGCCAAATTAGTATTTGGGCTTTGTAAAATAGTGCGAATTTAACATTGGGCTTTATGAAAATAGTGTCCAATTAGTATTTGGGCTTTAGAAAATAATTGCCAAATTAGTATTTGGGCTTTATAAAATAGTTGCCAAATTAGTATTTGGGCTTCATAAAATAGTTTGCCAAATTAGTATTTGGGTTTTGTAAAATAGTTTAAGATTTTGTTGTAAAAAAATATTGTCGTGTAGCAACGGGCTTGGAGGTGTCGTGTAGCAACGGGCTTAGAGGTGCTGTGTAGCAACAGGCTTTGTAAGGTGCCGTGTAGCAACGGGCTTAGAATGGGTGCTGTGTAGTAACGGGCTTAGAATGGTGCTGTGTAGCAACGGGCTTAGAAAAGTGTCACAACGGGCTTAGAAAAGTGTGGCAACGGGCTTAGAAAAGTACCGTGTAGCAACGGGTTGAGAATGGTGCCATGTAGCAACGGGCTTAGAATGGTGTCGTGTAGCAACAGGCTTAGAAAGGTGTCGTGTAACAACGGGCTTAGAAAGGTGCCGTGTAGCAACGGGCTTAGAATGGTGCCGTGTAGCAACGGGCTTAGAAATGTGTCGTGTAGCAACGGGCTTATAAAGGTGCCGTGTAGTAACGGGCTTAGAATGGTGCCATGTAGCAACGAGCTTAGTAGGGGTTTTGTTGGGCATTTTGGGTCTTGCTCACAAGTTAAATGATTTTGGGCTTTTTGTGGAGGAAGTATAATTTTGTGGCCCAATGTTGGTAGCAAGGTGATGGGCATTTTTTGTGAAAACCCAAGTTGGATAATATGTGGAATATAGTGGGTAATATTTGTGGGAGCCCAATAACATGGAGAATATTTAAGTAATATGTGGGAGATATTTATGTGGGCTTCAAAATAATTCTTGGGCTTGTGTGGGTATTTTGTGAGTGGGTTAAAGAAATTAGAGCCCGAAAATTCGTACCTCAACAACTCTAAATGTACTTCTTCTTTTAAGGCTCTGCCGATCCAAGAAGTTCATTTCACCAAGGGTTCTGTCAGTCCTGCTAAGGGTGTCCCTATTTATTCAGACCTGAATAAAGAGAAGTTGGTTGACTAAAAAATTACTTCTACTCAATCTTGAACAAAAGAGAAATAGAATCAACTTCATATCCTCCTTCATGCTTTAACCCCCTCATCCCATGACAAAAGCATCCATCCAAAAGTTCAATAGTATAAAATACATCCACCCCAAAAAACAGTCCCCATAAGCTATGGATGAATAATTTGTTAATGAACTAACCATATCCCTCACTTTAACTAACATGAGAACCATAAATATTAATTGCATTAATAGCTAGCATAAAACTTAGTCACAACTCACAATGCATAAATGAGAATCCTTGCACAAATGAGAGAGTGATTTAACTCAAGTTAACAGGAGAGTATAACCTTTGATACGATGTAATGATAGGAAAAGATACATATAGTCAACCATGAATTATTTGGGATTAAGACTTAGTCAAGTTGAGTTGAACTGAAATTACAATAAAACGATATCTGTCAAGTGGAATAAGCATAATATCAAGACTATAAGCATGCAAGCAACCAAAATTTATCTTCATTATTATTTTCAATAATATTAAGAAAAAACTTGTCAAAGTATAGCTCAGCTATCACCACAAAACATTTATTTTACAAACTGGCTACAACTGAAAATAGAGGACATGAAGTTCCCAATTCTAGACGAAAAACACAATAAATATCAGATAAGATATAGATTGGATTGTCAAAGAAGAATTGGCCAAAAGCTGATCTGACGTAAAAACCTACTCCTTTCAATAAATTTACATTGCTCAAAGCAACCCACTTGCTCAATTAAAAGATCACAGCATACTATCGATAAAGGTGGTAAACAAGAAATAAAGAGTATACATTCTATCCTAGAAAAATAACCTTCACTACAAAATCCAGGACAAGGGGGAAAATATATATATATGAATAGAAAAAAATCTTCACTACAAAATTTTAGGAGTAAGGCTTTGTTGTTGTTGTAATAATATGAATGGTGGGTTCAAAATGCAATCATATTATGCCGCTGATACACATTTCCCATATAAAAGTATTCATGTGCTAAGGCTTGTAAAAGGATTTCATTATTTGTGTTCACAGCAAATCAGAAGAAGCTTCTAACTTGTGATAATCTCCTGAAAAGATGAGATTGGTGTTGCATGTATATGAGAAGCTCTGACATAGTGGATCATTTATTGTTGCACTGTGACATTACACAGTGGACCATGCTAACAAGATTTAAATGATCAGTGATTAAAATGGAAGTGAAGAAGATAAACAAAGCCACAGGAACTGGCCGCAAACAAGCAAGGTTTTCGATTCTATTCTTTATTGCACGTCTTTGGGGAAGGTATTAAAATACTCATGCTGAAGACATTAGTCCTACCAGGTTTAGGATACCCCACAAAATTGATTTGGATGGGGATGCTTCCATTGGAACTCCTATGGATATCCACACCCATATCATAGATAATTTTGTAACAAGATAAATGCAGAATCTGTAATATGTTAGATTACCGATTGTCTGAAAAACTTAAACTATTAGGAAATGATAAGTTCAATCACTTAACTATAATTTTAACACTACCTCTCACTTGTGGACCTAAACTTCCCCTTAATAAGTGGGAGTCCAACAAGTGGGAATTTAATATTTTAAATGAAAGGTAGAGTGAAGACAGGGATCAAACTCAAAATCTTCAGCTCTGATACCATGTCAAATTACCGATAGTCCCAAAGGGTTAAGCCATTAGGAAATGGTAAGTTTAATCACTTTACTATAATTCTAACATAATACAAACAAGGTCAACTTTTGTTACAAACATCAAAACTCAGAAATGGCGTTCAATAATAATCCAGAGATTAACAAATTGCCTAAACGTTAGTAGCATCTATCGTTCTTTGCTATAAAAAAAAAAAAAAAAAAAAACATTAATAGCAGCAGGAGAAGAATCTAGCAGTATAGCATACTGCATTAAGAATTAAAAAAAGAAGACAACTAACAAGGCAGAAATCACATCCACTCTCTCTCAACAAAAGCGTCCACACCTCCACGCTTTCTTAAGAGAGGAGGAAGTGCCATTTAAGCTACAACTCAGCCACAACATACATCACACTCTTCATAACATAGAAATAGATACTAGTAAATGATACATTATCTTTCAAGAACGGATAATAAGAAAAATGATCACTATAAAATTTAAAAGATGAAAACCAAGTAAAAGTTCCAAAATGCAACAAGCACTTTTCTCTAAACTTCTTTCACATGTAAGACTCACAGTTGGTCTTCAAAACCAAATCTAGTCAGTCTGTACACAAGAAGTTTATTTATAACCTGGTAGTACATTATTGTAAAAGTTTGGGCTTAACTATTCCAAAAAGGAAAACCGAAGTAGCATTCCAGGTATTTTACAATGCTAATGAAACCTCAGATCTTTTGAGTCAAACTGGCTACCACCCTGACTTTATGCAAAGACCGGAGATTAGAAGTTTCAAAATGTGGATTCTTAACGAGGTCAGACAACAAAATGGTAACATATACTTCATAAGTCCTACAATTGTTCTGACCTGAATAGAGCACCTGTAGGACATCCACGTACTTCGTCAAGGTTGAGCAGGAAATCAAAAAGATTTGGAGCATTGCAGAAGGGAAAGGATACAATTCTAAAGAGGAAAAATTGAGGTGTAGTGATTGAGTTATCTGGGGATAAGAAGCTGAAATTTGAGGAGGAAACAAAAAATTTGAGTGCTCTCTTAGCCACTCATTTAGGATCGGCGGATGTTGCTGAGCAACCCCGTTGGGAGCAATGAATCTTTTAAGTTGGAATTGTCGAAAGCTTAAGAACCCTCGTACAGTCAATGCTTTAAAGGAAATGATTACACTAAAAGATCCCATTGTATTGTTTTCTTCATGGAAACTAAGTTAGATAGAGATTGGATGGTTAATGTTCGTGATAGGTGTGGTTTTAAACAAGGTTTAATTGTTCCAAGTAGAGGTAACAGTGGTTGTCTTGCCTTGTTATACTCGATGATGTTCAAGTTTGTTAGGACATATGTAATTCAAGTCTGTGAACATATGTCACTATTTTATGTAATTGGCTTATCCTTAGATAAAATGCACTTTACTTGTAATTGGGTAGATTTAGGATGAGTTTAACACTTCAAGAAACAGTGGTTCAAGGTTAAGTGTTGAAGCCGTCAAAGTCTGTCCAAGAAACAAGCTAGGAAGTGCAAGTTTTTAAAGCTCGACACATTTGCATCTATCGAGCTTTAAAGAAGCTGTTTTGCCCGAGCCTCGACAGCTTCTCGACACCTCTCGACACCTCTATCTGTCGAGAATTAAAGAAAACAGATTTCCAGGTCTGTTTCAAGTCTAATCCGTGAGTGTGTCTTTGGGACTTCTTTTCTCCTAACCCTAGACATATAAAAGGATTATTTTAAGGGCCGTCAAGCAAGAAGCAGAAGATACAAGTTGCACATTCTTTGAGAACTTGTTGTTCATGCAATTTGTGATCAGAAAGACAAAGTTCGTGCCCTAGTTCATCTCTGATGATTTGAAGAACTTTGCAGCCAACTCTCTCTCTCTCTAGTTGGTATTTGAAGTCGCGTACTGGGATCCGCGCATTTGGTTAGTCACGTACTTGGGAGCATTGGTCACTACAGAACAAGTCCAATTGGGTATTGGGGTAAGAGTTCAACTGTAGATTGGTGAGGTACTTGGGATTCCTTTGTGATAATAGTGGAGTTTCGGGAGTGGTGACCTTAAATCACCCAGTGGGGTTTTTGCCGTAAGGGTTTTCCCCATTCGTGAACAAATCACCGTGTTATTTATTTTTTGCTGCTTAACTTAGTTTGGTGATTTGTTTGTGCTGCCACGTGATATTGCATGTTAATTTGATTAATTAAGAACTGGGCTAATTAATTAATCTAAGTTATCACAAGGGGTCAACGCATTTGTGGCCTGTCAAGGTTAATATTATAAAGTATTCCCTTTCCCAGATTGATGCTGAGGTGAATAGTGGTGAGGGGTTTGGCTGGTGGCAGTTAACAAGGTTTTATGGGAATCCTGAAACTTCAAAAAGGGATGAATCTTGGGCTCTCTTGAAACATTTAAGTGGTCTTTCCCAATTACCTTGGATGGTTATAGGTGATTTTAATGAATTGACTAAATTATCTGAGAAAGAAGGTGGTGCAATGAGACCGCCTCATCAAATGAAAAAAATTTGTTGATACTTTAAATTGGTGTGGTCTGAAGGATATGGAGTTTGTTGGTTCAAAGCTTACATGGCTTTATCAAAAATCTGATGGGGCTCAAATTAGGGAGAGGTTGGATAGGGCTTTAGCAAATGTGGATTGGATGATTAAGTTCCCTCAAGCGAAACTTTTCCATAGATCTACTTCAGTTTCTAACCATTGTCCTTTGTCTTTACAATTGGTGAAGAAGCTGAAATCTACGAATTATGGTAAGATTTTTAGATTTGAAGCTATGTGGTTCAAGGATGAGAGTTGTGAGGATGTTGTCAACTCTGCTTGGGAAGAAGGTTTACTTTTAGGGAATGATTTTCCTATTAAACAATGCATGGAAAATTGTAAAACAAAGCTGGAGGTTTGGAATAGAGATGTCTTTGGTCATGTTGGTAAGAAAATTATAGCTTTGAAGAAACACTTACAGTGGTTGGAATTGCAATCCAATCCTCAGAATGTGGCTGCTATGAGGGAAACTCGGGTAGAACTCAACTGCTGGTTAGATAAGGAAGATTCTATGTGGCATCAATGCTCTAGATTGAATTGGATTCAAGCAGGAGACCACAATACAACCTTTTTTCATTCCAAGGCATCATCACGCTATCAAAGAAATATGATTGATGGTCTGTTTGATCAAGATAATGTTTGGAAGAATGAAGATTCTGATGTACAGAATATCATTTTGAACTATTATCATGACTTGTTTAAGACATCCAATCCAGTGGAATTCTCTTAATTAACTCCATCTGTCCAGCCAAAGGTGTCTTCAAAGATGAATGCAATGTTAACAGCTGAAAATGGCATGGTTAAGTTGGGAGAAAGTGTGTGTGCCTAAGTCATGTGGAGGAATGGGGTTCCAGCTTTTAAAACCACTTAATTTGGCTTTATTAGCAAAGCAAGGTTGGCGTCTTCAAGTGGGTCAGAATTCATTGGTGCACAAAGTCTTCAAAGCAAGATATTTTCAAGATTTTGATTTCTACATGCATCTTTAGGGAGTAAGCCTTCTTTTATTTGGAGGAGTATCCATTCGGCCAAGGGGATTGTGGAAAGAGGAGTTCGATGGCGTGTGGGTAATGGTCACTGTATTACGATATGGGATGATAAGTGCATTCCTAGTTCTTCTTCACATCGAATTTTTTGTCCTCAGAATTCATATTCATCTTCATGATACGGTGAGTGATCTTATTGATGTGGATAAGAAGTCATGGGATGCGGATATTCTCAATCAAGTATTTCTTCCTTTTGAGGTTCAAATTATTGAGGGAATTCCTTTAAGTAATCATCTGTCTGTTGATAAACAAATCTGGTCTGAGACTGCTAATGGATTTTTTTTCAGTTAGGAGTGCTTATAAGATTGCTTTGGAAATGCAGGAAGCTAATGTGGGTGTGATTGTTTCAAATGGAGGCAGCTTGCGTGCCTTTTGGAAAAGATTGTGGAAGTTTCAAGTCCCTAATAAGGTTAGACATTTTGTTTGGAGAGCAACCAAAGATATTCTACCAACAAAAACTAATTTAGTCAAGCGGCATGTAACTGTTGATGATTTACATGAGGAGTGTGGGCTGTATGCTGAGTCTCTATTTCATGTGTCAATGGAATGTCTTAAAGCTTGAGAAACTTGGGGCTTTACTCAATTTTCTCACTTACTTTCATCAATGAATTTTCAAAGTTTTATGGACTTTTTATGGTATATTGTAATGGTGACTAAATGGTCAGATGTGGATGTGGCCTTGGCTGTTACTATTGTATGGGCTTTATCGACAAACAAAAATGAAGCACATCATGGTGGGATGAGGAAATCTGCAAACCAGATTTTTCAATGGTGTACCCAATATTTAGATGAATATTGGTCGGCTTGTACTCTACTTGTGAAGAAGACTAGTGCAACAAAGAAGAAATGGGTGCCTCCTACAGGTTTAAACTATAAGGTAAATGTAGATGGTGCTGTGTTTTCAGCCATAGATACATCAGTTGGTGTAGGTGTTTTGATCAGAGACAATGAAGGTCATTTTATTGATGGACTTAGCAAGACGCTTAATCTTCCTTTAGGAGGGATTGAAACTGAGGCTAAGGCATTTGAAATTGGAATTGCTTTTGCTGGGGAGATTAGGATTTGAGATTTTGTTTTGGAAGGTGACTCTCTTATCATGATACAAGCTTTGTGTGATTCTGCCCCAGCACCATCTTCGATGGCTCCTCTGGTTTATGGTATTGCAGTGGCTGCTCATGATTTTAGGATTGTGAAATTCTCTCATGTCTGTCACAATGGAAATATTCCTGCTCATTTGTTAGCTAAACATGCTTTAGGCATTGTTGATTATTGTGCTTGAATTGAAGAAAATCCTTGTTTTATTGAACAAGCTCTTCTCTATGATGTATCTATGGCTTTTACTAATTAATGAAGTTTCAGTTTGTTATCAAAAAAAAAAAAAAAAATCTAAGTATTGCATATAGACTCTATTTTCTCAAGATATAGTTAGCCAGCATCATGCTTCCTCTATAATAAACAATAAGCATATTAGGACATCTTCATATATTGTTATATTCATTAGGAGAAGTCTACATTATTTATTACTGATACTTGGTATTGAGCTTGTGTTGCAGATGTGGATAACTAAAGAAAATAGGACTTCAATATATACATATCATACGGAGTTTCTTGACTATTATAATTATAGGAAATTTGGTTCAGTTTTTAACATGAATATATACATATATCTGATGTGTTTAGATATATGTATATATTGCATGAGAATTTATACATATCATTAGATATTGAATATATATATATCATTAGGACTATTATAATTAATAGACATCCAGAGGAGTTGCTCTGTAAAATTGCATGAGAATTTGATGTGTTTAGATAGCCCATTTGTATTTTACAAATGAGGCATATGCTGCTGGAATAAAACAGTGAACAGTAAAGGACATGCCTAATTTTAAGGATTTAATTCTAAAGTTAGGGTGGATGATTTGAGCTATAATTTATTATGCTCATCATTTAGTATGTCTAGATCATAGATAAATTTTGTAAAACTTGATTCAAGGTTTGATACTCAAAGGGGGGTTCTAAACCATCCGATTGTTATTTTTATGAAGTTGTATTGTTCAATGGGTTGTATATTGCCATGTGAGTGTATATGATTACATGACTATGCTTAAAGGATTTTATGTTTATGCATACTTTATTGCCCTAATCTCAAAGAACATTTTGAAATGAAGTTGGCTCTTCTAGAAACATGAGTTTAATGTGAGAATGTTGGTTTCTCTATGCTTTAGTGCATCATGTTGTGTGATGTATGTATGTTGTGTTTGGGGAACCTCTTGGAGGTGGGATTAGGACTTTCTTGATTTTAAGAGATAGGCTTTGAAATGAATGTGTAAGTTTATTTTAAGGTATAATGGATAGTAACAAGCTTTGATATATTTGGTTTAGGGATTACCAGTACTTAAGTCTAAGCTCCTTCGACTGTTGGCTCTCGGTTCCTTTGCTTTCAGGTAAGGGATAAGTTATATGAGCATTTGGTAAGTCATGAGGTTATTTTAAAGTATATTATGCATTAAAAGGCTTTTGATTAGAGATATGACATATAATCATGTTTTAGACAAAGATATGTTCATGAGCTTTCGAAACCTTATGCATATGATTTAAGCATATTGATGCTATTACTAATTTCCATGAACATGATGTTTAAAGAAAATAATGGAAATGATATTATTGTGAAATGTATGCAAACTATGAATTTCAGTATGATGTATAAGTACAAAATATTTTTGGGGTTATGTCCTCTGGTAATCTAAACTTGATTACAGTATGTACTGAGGATGGCGGTTCGTCCCCACTCAATTAAAGTGTACATTGAGGATGGCAGTTCATCCGCGCTCAATTAAAGTATATATTGAGGATGGCGGTGCGTCCGCGCTCATAAGTGCAGATTTATCAGATATGGACTAACCAATATATTATGAACAGCTATATTATTTTATTGATCATAAGAGAATGAATTGTTTATATGCATTATGAAAAGTTAAAAGCTCTCATGAAAAGAAGTTTATGATGAAAAGAAAAGCTATTCTTTAAAGATAAAAGTTTTCGAAGTTTTGTTATGCTTTAAAGATAAAGAATCTGATGAAAAAGTTTGTGTTTTGTAAAGAAAAAGCTTCTGATGAAAGTACAAGTTTACGTTAAAAAGTTATCAAATACCTGAAGTTTGTAAAGAAAAGTCTTCTTAATTGTTAAAATGTTTCTAGTTTAAGACAAAGTTACCAATTATCTAATTTAAGTTAAAATGATTATTTTGTAACAAGAATATATATATATATATATATATATATACATATATGTATGTATGTATATGATTTTAAACAATCAATATTGTATTTGGTGACTTTGTAAGAAATAAAAGAAATTCAGCCTAAAAGGTTTTGGTAATTTTATTCTGATAAGAAAAAGGAGAACAATATTTTCCTATGAAAAACGTATAAGTTATTATTATGAATAGTATGAAATATTATGCATGAAAGGATGTTCTCCTATCTGAATAACCGTAAAATGAAATGATTTGACTTACATTCATTCTTATTAAATTCTTATGTATCTTACCCTTACTGAGTTGTGTAGCTCACCCCTTCCACCCTTTCAGTCAACAGGTTTTATTTTGGAACAGAGGGAGCCTTAGTCGAGTTTTGGAAGGAGCTGGTTTTAGTTTTAAAAGCATAGACCCCAAACTAGCAATTCGATATTTAGTTTCACAGTATTGTGTATTTTAGGATTTAATGAAAGTTGTGTACCTTAAAGTATTAAGAGATGTATTATGTGAAGTTCACAATTTGAGTAACTGGTGGACTATGCTATTCTTTGAAGTACAATGTAGATGCTCTGAATTTCCAGTGAAAAGTTATATCATTTATGTAAAGAAACAAGAATGAAAAGAAAGAGAAAAGCTTTTGTAAAAGTTTAGTAAAAGTTAAGTTGGTTCTTGTTAATATCAGGTTTAAACTTGATATTAGCATGCCGGTCGTGGTCACAAATCCGGGTATCGGGTTTGGGTCGTGACATGCTGCGTCAACTGTGTACCAACCGTTGGTCCAGGATCCATATTTGGCAGTTGCTGCATATCTGACATACATGCAAATATGTTAATAAACCATTGATCGTAGGCAAACATTAACAATACAGCCAGGACTTGCAATTATAAACATTCATAATGTCCAATACAGCCAAGGCTTGCAAAAAACATAAGACTTGCATATTTTAGACAGAAACAACTTTGTGAAAACATAAAGATATTTAAAAAATTACAAAAGGGTGGGAACGTACAGCTTTTTTTAATTATATTTTTTATTAAGTTTTGGTCCCAAGGGAAGGGAGAAAGGGGAAAAGGAGGGACTCAAACTAATGACCATGTGGTCCCTAACCAACTATGCTACCACAGATAACACCAATCAACTAAATAGAACCCCCTCTTGATTAAGCAATTCATTTTATTTAACCTTTTGAAATCTTCAACAACCAAAAAAAAGGACATCCTTAAATTTCTAAATATTACTTTCTTTCTTTTTTGTAGGTTGTGGCCCCAAGGGAGGGGTATAGAAAGAGTCAAACCAGCGATCTCCATGTATTAGACACAGTAGAGTACTATTCTACTATTAGCAAAATTAATGCTAACTATACTAGTAAACAATTGACCAAACAACTCAGGTTCTTTTTATTCTTCATTTTCAATTTGTAGTAAAGTAAATATTTCGTATTTGCATGTAAGTTATGAAAAAGTTCTATTTGATAAGTTAATTATAAATTTATAAATAATGCATTCTTTAAGAATGATAGCCACCACCACCTTATTTATCATAGGAACCACATCTCCATAACCATACTTTACAACATCTTTAAAATCTCCATTACCATGTCACCATTATTATCACCACCTTCACCAACATAACCACCTACACTAGCGCTACACAATGAAACCATTGCTCCTCTGCCAACACCAAAAATTATCAACAATATCTTTAAAATCTCCATTACTATTATTACATACTATCTACCATCACTATTACAGACCATGCCACACACCATCACCACTACCATCTCTAACACTCCCACTGAAATTATTGCAACCAACAACACCAAAAGATGTTTACCAACATTCCCCTTCATGACAGGTTTTCATCACTGCCACTATCAATGCTACAATGCTAAAAATCTGCACCAGGTTGTTTGCTGAAAATCCCTTCTCAACCATCAATTTGAGATAGGCCCACACTCGACTCATTTACCTCCATTGTTTGACTCTGGTAGCACCTTTTCTTCCTCTTCAAGTTTTTCACGGGTCACATGCGCCGTTGTGGACATGCATATGAGGTGTGTCCCTCTTCTTGAAATGCAAAACATAGCACCTTTGACCCCCAACCATCATTAGAATCAGCTAGATCAGAATTGCTTTGTACTTCATATTGTACTACATCATTTCCCTTTTTAATCCAATCAATATTAGCAAGATTTTCCTCTTCTATTTGGATCATTATAATAGTATGTCAACCAGTCATTTTTGTTACATGGCAGCATGGAACACTTTGAAGTTTACACAACTGTTGAACCCCTTTGTGGTGCACTGTATATACTCTTCCAAACAAAGGTCTCCTCATATCATAATGCAACACCTGACTTTCTCCCATTAAGGAATATTGTTGAGCATCTTCAAGGTTAAACAAATCAACCACTCCTAATTCATCTCTAATGAATTGGTTTAAACCATTAAGTTAACACGATGTTATTTTCTTGTTAGTCTGGTAGATGCCAACTCAAATAGACAGATTTTGTACTTCAAAGTGCATTCTTCCACAAACATTCATCTTTGTTTCAATGTATGGGATCTTTCGCACAATTCCATTGCATAATTAGTTGACCAAAATTATTACTGCTACTTTGCTTTCATGTGCTCGTGTTTGATATTTTTCCTTGCCTTTTCAAGCCTGCTGCTCACCAACTCTCTTCCACCATTGAAGCACAATACCCTTCACTTTAAGCTTCACAAACAACACATTTTATCTTCATTCATGGTATTCTACTCAAGATAAGCCTCCAAACTAGCTTCCTAGTCTAAATAATGCTTTAAGTGCACCAACCGATCCTCCAATCTGCCTCCTATGGTATTCTACGAATTTGGCATCAAGAAAGGGATTTCATCTTCTATATCATGTTTCTCATCTTCAAGCCCACCTTCTTGTATGTTTAAGGTTTCTTGGTTGCCTTTCAAAGTCTTTAATTATACAACTCATCTCAGCCATCTTTGTCTACCAGCCTTGATTTCCTATATCCCCATAACGTCTAAACCAAAGCCTAAAGTTACAACCTTCAACTCAGATTTGAATAGTGTGGCTTAGGTCTAGGCTCTTTTGTTTTTGTCCCATTTTATGTGGAGAGGACAACTTAAGATCCTCTGTGTATCTGATATGATCTAGTTGAAAGATGCCACTTTTCAAGCAAATTGATGTTTACAGAGGGTTAAAATAAATTCTAGTTGTAAAATAAGATTATAGCTATGAGAAGAAAAATGAGATTGAGATTTGAAGTTAGAACACTAAAAAAATTAATTTTTACGCCCAAAGTCTAGGAAATATGAAATTTGAGATATTTCATTGCCTTTGATTTGATACACTTTCAACCTATATGAATTAAAAAGCTATTTTCCCTAACAATGAGCACCATTGACATTCCAACTGTATTTTACATGAATTTCTGCCCTAGTTATGCATTAAAACCCAGTTCAAAACCAAACCCAACAAATCTAAAACAACAACAATAATAATGAATAGAGAACAATCTAACAGAGAAAAACTTAAGAAGTCACACACAAATCAAAGTACATGCACAAGCCACACTTAACTCAGATTAAATGCAAAGGGAGAAAAGATTAACTCAGCATTTACAAATTACCTTAAACGTTTCTAATCCTTTAACTCTGAAGATGGATTGGGTTGCTTCAGCTACAGTGAGGCTTATGGTGAGAGTTTGGGGGTGGGTTTGGGTGTGGGTTTGTGTTCGGCTTCGGCCTACGAGTAGCAATAATAGAACTTCGAATGGCTCTACTCTGAACTTACTGAAGGAGGGAGACAGAACAACGGATTGATGGTGGGAGACGAAACAACAGATTGAGGGTGGCTACTGATCAGACTGAGGGAGGGAGACAAACTGTTTTGGAGACGTTACATTCAAAATCCCAACTTATTCTGCACAAAACTCGGCTTTCCCATTGCCAAGTTGTAAATAAGATCGCGGGAATACTTTATTCCCAAAAGCCACGCTGAACCGCCATCGTGGCAGGCACCTGCATATAACTCGGCCTTGGGATAATCGAGTTACTTTAATAACTCAATTATTTAGAGGCCGAGTATAGAAACAGGGGCACACTCCTATATAGTTTGCAAACAGGGGCATAAAGACAAATCTTTTGCCCAGTAAGGGCAAAAGCGTAGAATCTCCGCTTATTTTCTACCTTGCTGCCCACGCAGAAACAACTGGAGTATTTGGGTTCAAGCATCGGTTATGGGGGACATCATCTCTTAGTAGTGACAACTCCAAGAATTTTGTTCAGGGTATTCCTATTCCACTTTGAAAAAATTTTGGGTCATTTCAGTCTATTTCCGGTGTTTTGGGATGTTTCGGTAAATACCAGCCGAAATTCAAGATTTGGCAAGCATGAAGTTTGTACTTAAAAAAAAAATATATTCTTAAAACCAAAAAAAAATTGCATGTTGTACACCGAAAAAAATAATAATAAAAAGAAATGAAATGAACAAAGATACTTGTACAATAAACTATAAGTTCATTTAAAATATTAATAAAATTATTAATTATTGTTGTTTAGTTGTTTCATAAATTTGTTTGTCTTTTATAAACTATAATTTATTGTATTGTTATTTCATTAATTATTAAATTATTAATTGTTATTTATACTAACATAATTTAATTTGTTTGTCTTTTATAATTTATTATTTAATTAAATTATTAATTATTGGTGTTTAATTGCTTCATTCATTTTCCTTTTACTAACTACTAGGTGTCTAGCACACACCTTATGTGTGCACACACTCCTGCCTTTGCATGACTTTTACTTCCCCAATTCAAATATCCCACTCCTGACCCCACATCACAAGACCCCATGGCCCCATCTACCCCCACTCAACAGATAAGATTCACACAAAAGGAGCCAATCAGATAAATTCACAAATCATAATACACTAAAAGACAAACTCACCAACACGAACTGACCAACACAATGAGACGCCAACAGATAAAGTCAAAAACAAAGGGGCAAATAAATTGAATAATTATAAACATTTAAAGAGAGAGAATCAGTTTAAAAGAAAGAGAGCTCTCTCTCTCTCTCTCTCTCTCTCTCTCTCTCTCTCTCAGAATAGAACAGTCCACACACCACACTACATAGCAAATGAGCAAAACCCAAAGATTAAGAGAGAAAAAGAGAGAGAAGTAAAGTGTAAAATACCTTGAGGGAGGCTTGAGGGGCAGCGCCGAGGGCCATGGCAGAACGTCCAGATGTCAAAGGCAAGGAAGGATTCGAGGCCAAACATCAGCTTCGCAAGCTACAATCCGATCTGACCGATCTCCAACCTCCAATGGCCAATCCAAGCTCTATTGCTCGATTTTCAGGTGGAGGCGCCGTCGCTGCGTCGCGCCTATGTGCTTGATGATGAGGTTTCAGGTAGAGGCGTGTGTTGTCATTGATGAGCCTCATCAGATGAGGTTTTTTTCTCTAGGTTAGGCGTATTTGTATTGGGTTTTGGTTGGTTGGATTTTTTTTTTTTTTTTTTTAGAATACTTTTGGGTTGGGCCTGTTGGGTATTTGTTTAGGATTGATGTTGGGCTTTTTTTTTTGGGCTTGTTCTGTTACAAATTATTTTTTTTTCAAATTCTTTGTTACAATTTTTTTTTTTTTTAGATTTTAGTTCAAAATTTGTTTGGCATAAAAATTTTGAGGGTGTTCCTGATATTGCTTGAGAGTGTTCCTTTTTTTTTATTAGGGTAAACAAATAAAATAAATTTAAATTATTATTATTATTATTATATATATATATATATATATATATATAATTTCAAGTCAAGGTGTCCCTAGGAACACCCTGGACTCTGAGTGGCGTCGCCACTGTCTCTTAAAGGACCAATTACTACTCTTTAATGCTATTGGCTAGCCACAAAATCAACAAAAATGTTCATTACTTTCCACCAATAGGTCCACATACTTTGAGTAACATAACCTTTACTATGCTTACTTGGGATCAAAACACTCTCCTCCCTCTCACGCCAATATCCCATGGCTGAATCATGAAGCACGTGCCTCATTGCCTCTTGAATGTGATAATCCATATTATTGGCCACATGGACATCTTGATCAAGCCCTAATTGGCGTGACACTCTATGAGGATTGTATTTCATAATGTTAAATCCCGAACTATTGAGACAAGGGGTCAATGATGGTGAAGTAATAAGCAGAAAATTCAAGACCTTGCTACCTTCACCTAAGTTAAACATTTGAGAATCACGCCTAGCACACTGAAACGGGGATGGAGAAAAGAATTTGTCAGCATGATAGGCATAAGGTCTCCAAATGAATGTGTCTTGTAAACCAATCACGGGCAAACCCCATACCTTCAAGGCCATCCACTTCATCAACAAAGGAAGGTCGTGCTCAAACCCAAAAAACCTATCTTTGCCATCAGGATTTCCAATCATAATTACTCTTTCAATTTCACGGATTTCACTTATACTCTTGCCTACATTAAGGCAACTTCTTGAACACTCCGAAGAAAAAGCTTGCAGTATCACTATGTTTACCCCATAATCAACAATATGGTATGGAGGACCAACTAATTCATTATGATGAAGTTGGTCTAATTCTGAGTAAAGACAGCCCAAAAATAAAACACCCAAGGGGTGGAGCTAGGAATTTTTGTTTGGGGGGGCCAAGTTGTGATGCTAATATATTTATCAAGACAACTTCCACACACACACACACACACATATATACAACATGCTTTTTTATATATATACACACTTTTTTATTTGATAAGTTATATATATACACACATCCAACAAAAAATAAAGAGTATAGTATTTTCAATCAAAATTATTTTTGACTGCGATCTTTCATAAAATAAAATTCATTTTTTCCATTTCATTGTCAAATTCTTAAAATGATTCATTTTAGATACAAATTATCAAATTTTATGCTAAAGTAAGTAAAAAATCTTTCAATTGAATTAATGAAATTTTAAAAAACATGAATGACCCAAAACTTGGAGGAATAAGTTAGGCTCCAAACATTTTTAAAGCTACCTTGCTTTAACTCATTATTTGACAACTAAAGACACATTTCATGTGTAGTTTTAGTGACAAAATTTTATAATGTGTCAATGACTTGTTAATCGTCACATAATGGGTTGAAAAAGATAGATTCAAACATGTTTGATATCAAATTTTATCAAATATTTAACAGATATAAGAGCACATTTTACAATAAAAAAAAAAAAAAAGAATTGCGAAAAATAAAGTTATCTTTAACTATTAGACCAATTTTTTTTTTTTTAAGAGCATTATTAGACTAATTCAAATATTTGAGGGGGCCAACCCTTATTTTTGTAGACTAAATTTTGAAAACATTAAAATAATTGTATATATATTTTAAAAAATTCAAAATTTGGGGGGCGGGGGGGGGGGGGGGCGCCCTTATACATACCTCTGCCCCTACACCCAGCAGTAGAGACATACCTTGGGATAGTTTTATGGCAAGACCAAAATTGAAGGGCTTCATCAATTCAACGTGATCACAATTGAAAATGCACTTACTTAGCCACATTGACAAGAACGCAGCCCCCTTAATTGCACGATTACCAGGCTTTTTAAATGTAGAAATCCATGAAGAAACTTAGCCCTTTAACCATTGGGCAATGTCCTATGGCCTCCAAATTCCTTATAGAGCGTCTTTTCAATCTTAGTCTCCTCTCCATTCAACTCCAACTTCATTGGATTCAGCCTCCCCATACTCGGCAGTAAGAATCATCTCTCTACATCTTCAAGGGTGATAGGGATTTCGCCCCAAGAGAAAAAGAGGGCGTGTGTTTCAGGGCTCTAGCAATGAATCAAATACTGGAGCGCTATGATGTCCCTAAATACATGCCAACCTCGAGACATCAATACCGCTTCAAAAATGTTGGCGTTGTGAAGAGACTGATAAAACCCATCATCCTTAATTTCTTTATTAAGCCAATTAGACCTGCCATTGACTAATCGGCTGGGACACAAAAATTGCACCAGTGAAGGCAAAAGCTCCTTCCGCTAGAGGCATAAATCCATAACTTTGAATGTCGTTGGTGATGGTTAAATATATGTTTGTATGGCATACAAAATATACGTAGCAAAAAATTAACAAATCTACTTCATTCGCAATTGATAACATGTACTATGTAAATTTCAAAATATAAGAACAAGTGAGTGTACCTTGGTGTGATGAATTTCAAAACAAAGATTAGAAGTACTTGGGAGCACTTTTAATCTTCACTCCAATTCCATTAATGCCCAAGAAGTGTGGTCTCTCAATCAGTTATATGTGTATGTTCAAGTGAGAATTAGAGAGTGTCCAACACTCACAAACAAACCATTTCATGTTCTTGTCTCTCTCATTAAAAATTCTGTATGTTTCTCTCTTGATAACTAATTATCTAATTGGATTAGCCTTTTGGGTCTTTCCAATTAAGCTTTAGTGTGTGGCTTGGAGTGGGACCAAAAGAGAACAAATAAGACACTAGTTCCAATGGGCCTTGCGCGTTTCTTTCAACTCTTAACAAGTCCAAAGTTACCATTAACTATATTTAATACCACTATATAAATATAGTTACACTTAGGTCTTATTAATAAATTATATCCCAAGACTTTATTGTACATGCAACCCCTTCATAAAATATTCGTAATAATACAAAGTTATTAATGTAGACTGCCAATTTGTAGATTACTACATCTTAATCCTTAAGTACACAGTTTAATCCTTTAAAGTTATTCATCATATATTTATGAAATTGGTAATAATATAAAGTTATTAATGTAGACTGCCAATTTGTAGATTACTACATCTTAATCCTTGAGTACACAGTTTAATCCTTTAAAGTTATTCATCATATATTTATGAAATCCAATTTCATAAATATATACTTTAGTAACTTCTTACCAAGGTGGTTAGGCCTAACTCTCTAAATGACTGAATTCATTAAACTTATCTTCAGGGAATATTTTATATATTCGTTAAAAGACTATGAATTCCATCTTGAGAATGTATGTTCCATCAACACTAAATGTAGTTGCCCAAGATACTGAAGTTTTAACCGTTACTATAGATTTCACTCCTGATATATCAAAGTAACCTACACTTCGTGATCAGGTCCATTATCCTTTCAGGATTAAGAGTTCATGTAAATAAAAGTCATGAGATTTATTATTCATTTGACAGTCGTTAGGAGAATAACAAATCTCACAGCAGTCCAGTTCAATATGTCTTAACTCTTAAAATATATCAACATACCAACTAGAAGTCTCCACTTCCATGATCAAGACAAATCATCTTAGTTGATATGTTATAGTCTTCGCAGATGAAATACCCAATTTCATCACTAACTAGCTATAATTCTGAGGTTATAAAGAACTTGTGATTTATATCTTCTGTGACTTTTCAAATAAATCACAAACTAGCATCTCATGGACTATATGATAATTTCTAAATATTCATGTTACTATTATGTTAGATAACAATAAAACAACTCTATTAATCACAATATTAAGTCATACATAATGCCATACATAATGCCATACATAATACAATACATAGCTTCATACAATAGGATTTAAGGACACTAATCCTAACAGTCGGTACCCACACAGTCCTAGGATTAGGGGCTTCACCTCTTATATTCCATTGAGGTGGAGCATCAAGTAGACTAATGTCAATAAGAACCATAGGAAATAATGCCATGGATCTTGCAATGGTAAGAGCGACTTGTTTGCAACTTCAAAACTAATGGCAATAGGCAGCTCCTCTTCTTCAGCCATGAACACAACTCAATGATGAATTTTTTCTCAAATACTAACAAAAAAAAGGGGGAAAGGAAGCAACAAAGGAAGAACAAACCACTTCCTCCTTTTCTCACAGCGACTTAAAGTAAAAGAAAAAAAAATTCCTCTCCCTCCCTCTTTGTTGTTGAAAATCAAAAGAAAAAAAGTAAAGTGATGAGTTTATCTCTCTTAACCTCTTTGTATTGTCAAAACAAGTAGGAATAAGGTGAGTCTCTCTTTTTCTTTATTTTCTTTCTTCTATCTCTCTCTCTCTTTATTTTTCGGCCTTGACAGTGAATATTGAGAGAAGGGCAAAACTTATTCTTTTAATTGCACTGAGAAACATGAAACCCAACCTTGAAAAGACATGAAAGGGGGTTGCAGTTATTATGAGGTAACAGTAACCATCCTAGTGTCTAAGATGTAGTTTTGCAAGGGTTCACGCATAATACCCCAAAAGGCCACTATTTTTCAAAGAAAAAAAAAAACTCTCGCACGTGCGATCCAAATATATATAAGAGCATAATAATAATTTGATCACATGTGAGTTGGGAGGCTAAATGTTAGGGTACATTTTTTTTACACCTATTTTGGTTTAAAAACCACCTATTTATTTTCAAACATTACTAACAAATTATTGGGCTTTCCTAAATATTTTTGGCTATTATTATGCTAGCCCATAACTATTCTTCTTTCCACCACAAAATTAGGCTACAAATATAAAACGTTATAAGACCTAATACTTTTGTAAAGCCTATAATTTAGGCTCATCCCCAAATTATTTCTATTATTGAGCAATTTAAAATCTCATTCTTTTTAAAGCCCAAGAATACTTATACCTAGCTAAATGTTCAAAAAGTGTGTAAAATACCTATGAACGTTTAAACTCCCAATACAATCTAAATGGAAATTAATTATAACCACAGTAGACATTAAAAGGTAAAGATTAAGGGAAGAGAGATGCAAACACAAAGACAACACAGCGATGTGTTATCGAAAGGGAAACCGAAGTCCTCGGCGTAAAACCTCTCCGTCGCCCTCCAAGCGGCCAATAATCCACTAGAGAATGAAGTTGGGATATATGAATAGTAGAAGACCCTCTAAGCCTAATGTACCCAGTGTACCTAAGCCCTCCAAGCTTCTTGCTCCAACGAGGTTACATCGAACCTTTGTCTTCTCTAGCTTACCGGATTCTGCTATAGCCTATAGCATCAACTAATATCAATTGGTCCCTTCCTAACTGCTTCCTAAGCACCAAATAACCTCCTCACAAATATGAGTATGGTGAGAAAAGGATTTGGATAAATGCACCTCTTAAGGATGTAATAATGGAGAGGGTGAGAGTAGAGGTATTTGGAGAATCAAAGGATGAAGACTGTGGATGAGTCAATCTTGTTTTTCTCTGGGGTTTCTCTTTCAAAATTATCTCTGGAAGCTCTCTACAATACGTGGGTATAAGGGGTATTTATACTGGTGAGTGTTTGGAATGTGAAAAATCGATTTCAGCCAAACAGGGCATTCTGGCGACTCAAGCTCACGACTGGAACGAGTCGCGAGTTTGAGTCGCGACCTAACTGCCTGGCCAGCTGGAGGTTTTGTCCTATAGTGTGACAGTTGGTGTGACCCTTCAGCTCCCTCTGCATGCTTCACACGTGTGCCTCTTTTAACGACTTGCCAGCTGTGAGCTAGCCGCGATATCGAGCCGCGAGGCCCTGCTTAAGTGCACACTCTTGAGATTTTATTCACACTATCTCACACACTACCCTTATATGATTCCCACCTAAAGATAAGGTTTCTAAATGCTAAATTACAAGCAAATTGGCACGAAATAAAGCCAACAAAATGATTGAATAAATTCAATCTTACAATCTCCCCCTTTGGATATTCCATGACAAAACCCTAAAACAAACTATAGACTTAACATATGAGTTGGGAACAGTTGAACAAAACTCACTCACACCTAACTCTAGAATATGTGAAGCTCTTGAACCATACAGACAAGTATTTTCTTAAAACAACAACACAATACGATCATTGTAAGTAGAAAACTTGAAAAGCATATGGAGCAAGCACAATGCGATCAAGCAATAATGAATAACAACAGTAAAACATGGCTTAACTAAAAATGAGCAATCACTATAAATAGTGACTACAATGGTCATTCTCACAAGGAATGAACATTCGGACATACAGACAAATAAGCTTAATACAAAGTATCATTTGCATGTCCAACACTCAACCGATACAACAACATAAGGTAATTGCATCAAGGATAAAAAATCCAACAAGGGCATAAGAGTGATTTACTCTTAAAGAAATGCATAGCATTAACAGCAAGTACTAAGCTATAAAGCATGGGTACAAAACACAAGAACTGAATAACAACTTAAATATATAAACCAAAGTACCCAAAAGCACAATAAATAACCAAAAGATATATGAGCTATAAACAGATTCAAAGATTTTTAAGCTATAAACAGTAAGACAAAATTATTTGTGTATGTATCCTTTTGAGCTCACATAACTCCCCCTTTCAATATGCACACTTCCCATTTTTGTGTTGTTCTCCCCCTTACTGTATGCCATCATCCAAAACTATGCAATGAACAAAAGAGTTTGCTCTCCCCCTTTTTGGCACGAATAGCTAAAGGTTGTCCTTGAGCCTTTGTTGAATAGCATCCAATTGTGTCTCAATGGTTGTTAGACGCATTTAAACCTGGTTGTTGGTGGAGTAGATAACCCTTTCAATTTTGGAAATATGCTAGTACACACCCTCTATCAAGGTGCTTAACCTGTCAGCTTGAGAGCTAAAAGATATAGTATGAGTGTTAGCGGTCTGCAACTTAGGGGCGATAGGAGATGCAGTCTCGGTATGTATAGGTGTTGCTGATCCATGTCCGGATGGAGTGGCAAGAGTGAAAGATTAACTCTTAGGTGCTTTAGAGGAGTGACTCTTACTTGCTTGAAGAGATATCATGGATATTGGTCAAAGACGTGCTTGTATTTTTCCATCAGTTGGTGGATGAACACCTTCAAGAACCATGATCTTTATGATTAGACTACAAAAAGATAGGCATGTTCTTGCTACTGTACTAGATGATGTTTTCCCTATTAACTGGAAGATGTGGGCAGAGATGTCAATTTGAACTCCGGTGATGAGATCACATAGAAATTGTGCTCTTTCGAGGTTGATGACTGCAGTGTTTGAGAGTGGATAGAGGTTGAAGAACATGATCAATTAGAGAGTCATTAGATCAGGTGCAAACTTTGCTATTCCAAAGGACGTGCCTTTGGATGAAATCTCAAGATCTGGCCTAAGAATTTGAAGAATATCTTAACCAATTCATCAATCGGGTCTTCGAAGTTCCCGAACAGGTTAGCGTAATCTTTTGCTTCAAATATCTGAGGAATAAATGATGTTCTTAAGGTAACAAATTTTACAACTCGCTCCACCGCAGTAGGAGCATCTTCAAAAATGCTTGAGAAAGTCTGTGAATCGAGGGGAGTCCTGAATCTCTCACTATTTGAAACTTGAGATGAACATCGAGTCCATTTTGCAGGGGATGACGTAACATCAATTATAGGTTCTTTTCCTCAAGAGGAACGACGAGACATCTGCAAAAGAGCATACATACAGCAGAGAACCAAGTGCAAAACCACAAGCCATAAACATAAACTTGATTAGATTTAAGTTAGTCCATGAAATGAACATCCATAGTTAAAACAGAACTTATTACTCAATCATGGTAAATGAACCAAGTATGCAGTATTTAGGCATGTATATGAGCATGAACAACACAGGTGCGTGTGGTGTGCAAATGTGATGATTGTGCAGACACAGCAAAGCACAATGTAATCAATGAAATCCATAGAAACACAACTGTTCCTAAAACAATTTTCTATAAGGATGACATGCACAACATAGCACAAACATGATACACTACTCAAAAATGAGACACAAACATGAACACATGTATAACAAGCAGCAAATAATAAAAAACAACACAACCCATTCAAGCAAACTCAACAAAAATTATACCCAAACCATATCCGAATCATCATATATATCAAATGCTCAACAATAACTCAAAATCCAAGAAATCGGGTCTATAAACATGAAATACTTAGAGAAAGATAGAAAACCGATACCTTTTCTTGAAGATTGAGGTTGAGATGATGAAGAAAAATGGAGGTTTTTGACGGAGAAACACGGTGAGTTTGTGAGAGAGAAGACAGTGAACAGTAAAAAAAGTTTGAGGCAAAACTGTCCTTAATGTGCAAATCACGCGTTTTTCATGACTTGATTGAGTTGTGAACAAGTTGCCAAAACAAGCTGCCAAAAACCCTTGAGACAAAATTTTGAAAATTTTGTTAAGTGTTTTTCACAATTGGAAGTTCTACCCTCGAGTAAGTCGTGACAGGAGTCGCCAAACCTTCTAAGTAAACTCGCAACTGAAGCTTCAACTTGTGAACAAGTCGCCAAACTGAGTCGTGAGAAATTTAAAAACTCAGATTTTTGAGAATTTTTCTAAGTCTTTTTCACGACTAGGACTTTGACTTGCCTGGGAGTCGCAAAAACCTTATAAGTAAGCTCGCAACTGAGGCATGCGATTGGCTTGACTCGTGAGGCAAGTTGCTAAAACAGGGTTGCACAGTTTTTTAAAATTTTTGATATTTTTAAAAACAAAAATACTTTCCAAAACAACTAAAACACTCAAAAATCTTTTTGTGTTTGATCAACATATAGTTGAGCATGTACAAAACATTTAATCAAGTACAATCACAAAATGAATAAGGCTTCATTGAATCATAGACAAGTGTGATGTGTATGGGTACCAAAAATGAGATAGTCCTTAGTCTAATGTGAAGTTTCAATGATCATTCAACCAAGGCATACACAATTAGCACGAGGAGAAGTGATCCATCTCAATTATAGAAATATGCATCTATGACCTCCCACAAAACTTGATAACATTATTTTGAAGCTTTTCATTTGGTTCCATTTACATCATAACATTTGATCTTTTTGAATCAATACATCTCATTTAGAGATCGATACCTGAAATTTTTGATATTTCAAAATGATGAGCAAGCCTTTGGCTTTTTGGGCATCATACATTTTTCACAAAAGTTGCTTTCCCTTTTTCCTAGTCAAATACTAGTATGTGCGAAGGCTTTTTCAGTTTATTATCTCTTTTCATTTTGAGATTTACATTTGATGAGCTTTTTAAACAAAAAAAAAAAAGAGTGGGAAGATATATAGGCACAAGTCTATGCAAGTTTCAAGATCAACAAAACCATTAACTAGTCATGAGAAGTTCAAAGATCTATTTACAATAGTCACATAGATGTCAAGATTTCTCCCACAATGATATGAGTGCACAGACAACAAGCTACGCTCTTAAATGCACAAAGCCATTAGTACAAAGGTACAAAGCAAAATATGCTCGTGACAAAACACAACAATGCCGATCAAACTTTTTGGATTTTCTATTTTTTATGTGTTTTTGCATTTTTGATATAAAAGCAAGAAAAGATTGATAAAAAACAAGTAAAAACATTCAAAGTGAAAAAGCAAACAAAACAGAATTTTTAACACATGTTGGAATGATAAGAAAAAGTGCACAACCAAACAAAGCCACCAAACATAGGAAGTATTAATGCATGGACATGTTGTAATGCTTATGCATGAGTACCTTTCTTCACCCACACGATACTTGCGTTTAGGGTGATATCCCTAGAGGATTGGGTACCATTGTTCTAAATTTCGAACCTGTTAGGACATATGTAGTTGTTCAAGCTTGTGAACATATGTCGCTATTTTATGTAATTGGCTTATCCTCAGACAAAACGCACTTTACTTGTAATTGGGTAGATCTAGGATGGGTTATACACTTCAAGAAACAGTGGTTCAAGATTAAGTGTTGAAGCCGTCAAAGTCTGTCCAAGCTACAAGCAAGGAAATGCTGGTTTTTAAATCTCGACACCTACCTCGACAGATACATCTATCGAGATTTAAAGAAGCTGTTAAGCCCGAGCCTCGACAGCTGTCTCGACACCTCTCGACACCTCTATCTGTCGAGAATTAAAGAAAACAGAATTCCAAGTCTGTTTCAAGTCCAATCCGTGTGTGTGTCTTTGGGACTTCTTTTCTCCTAACCCTAGACATATAAAAGGATTATTTTAAGGGCCGTCAAAGTAAGCAACAAGCAGAATTCACAAGATACAAGTTGCTTCTTCTCTGTCATGCAAATTGTGATCTGTGAGACAAAGTTCGTGCCCTAGTTCATCTCTGATGATTTGAAGAACTTTGCAGCCAACATTCTTTCTTCCTTAAGTTGGTGAGTGAGTCACGTACTTGGATTCGTGCAAAAGGAGTAAGACGCGTACTGGGATCCGCGCATCACATTGGTTAGTCACGTACTGGGAGCCGTGCATTTAACTGGAGAAATTGTCACTACAGAACAAGTCCAATTGGGTATTGGGGTAAGAGTTCAACTGTAGGTTGGTGAGGTACTGGGATTCCTTACTTGTAACTGCTTGGTGTGATAATAGTGGAGTTTCGGGAGTGGTGACCTTAAATCACCCGGTGGGGTTTTTGCCTTAGGGTTTTCCCCATTCGTGAACAAATCACCGTGTTGTTTATTTTTCACTGCATAACTTAGTTTGGTGATTTGTTTGTGCTGCCACGTGATTGCATGTTAATTTGATTAATTAATAACTGGGCTAATTTAATTAATCTAAATTATCACAAGGGGTCAACGCGTTTGTGGCCTGTTAGAACCTTTTGGTGAAGCTTGTCAAACATGTGGTGAAAGCATCAATCATCTTCATCATATCCCTCATTCTGGGATTAATTTCTTTACCTTTAGACTCCTTAGTAATCCAATTTCCTTTGCCATGTCTTGGTCCTCTTGATCTTTGACCACTTAAATTCTTCAATACTTGGAGCTTATGACAATTTGGTCTGGTGTGTCTTGAAATTCCACAGTGATGGCAAAAATGTTTAGTTCTAGGACCTCTTTGTGACTTTGGGGGAGATTTCTCTTTACCCTTAGGTTTGACCACTGATTGGTTAGGAGGTTTAGTCAAAAACCTTTGGTTAGTCATGTTTCGCTTCTTTTCAGGCTTCACTTTCTCAACAACAGAAGTTTATACCACTTGTTCCTTAGCTTTCACAAATTTCATTTCTTTGGATATATTAACAACCGAACTACTCTCTCCATTGTATCCCAATCCACTTTTATTGGAAAAAAGTTTTTGGTGAGCAAGCATTTCATCAACCTTCTTAGAGGAGACTCGCTCTATTTTAGCATTAGCTTAAACCACCTCAAGCTCAAGAAATTTTTTCTTTGAGTACGCTTCAATCAGCTCTCCATTCAGCGTCTCGACTTCACACTTGGTCTCCTTGTATCGAACTAGAAGACTCTTGTAGTCTTGCTCTGCTCTCTTCATTTTCTTAATGGCTGCATTAGCCACTTTTGCATATTCACCGGTCTTCTCAAGGAGAGAGTTGTAGGTCTCTTGCAATCCCTCTGCTCTTTCATCTTTCTCATCATCAGATTCTTCTGCTATCCCCACTGACTCCAATTCAGTGTACTCACCAAGCTCTTTCACCAACACACTTAAATCACCCGAAGATTCCACATGAGCAATGGTCATGAATGCAGAGAAGTTTCCCTCTCCATCACAGCTTTCATCTTAATCTGAATCAGAGTCAGAATCAGTAAGAGTGGTGGCATACACTTTGCCCTTCCCTCTCAAATAATTAGGACAGTCGTTCTTGACATGTCTATGTCCATTGCATTTGAAGCATGTGATTCCTTGAGAGGATTGAGACTCTTTCCCATCTTTCCTCTTAAGTTCCTTTTTATCTTTTCAGAAACTTGAGAATTTTCCCTTCTTAGCAAATTTTTCAGTCTTCTTGAATCTCAAGAACTTTCAAAAATTCTTTACAAGATATGCCACATCTTTCTCGACCTTATCCTCATCCGATGAGTCATGAGTTTCCACCCTCTCATTGATTGTCTTTAAAGCAAGGGATTTGCTCTTCTTTTGTGATGGCAATGATAGCTCATAAGTGTAAAGTGAACCAACTAATTCTTGAACTTTGATATCATCAAGGTCCTTGCTCTCTTCAATAGCTGTAACCTTCACACGAAAGCTATCCGGCAATGATCAAAGTATTTTCCTCACTATCTTTGAGTCCTCTGTGTTTTCACCCAAGTTGAACTTGCCGATAATTGCCTCATTCAGCTTGCCATAGAATGAGTCAAATGACTCGTCATCACTCATTTTCAACTCTTCAAATCGAGTGGTTAGCATCTGCAATTTAGTGTCCTTGACTTTCTTTGTTCCTTCATAGTGATCTCCAATATTTGTCATGCCTCCTTGGCAATTGTTACGTGAGAAATCCTATGAAACTAATCTGGAGAAACACCTCCTTGGCATGCAGTGCCTTGCTATTTGCATTGGCTACCGCAAGTGCCGCCTTATCCAATGTGGATTTAGTAGCCTCCGGCCTAGTCCATCCTACATCTGCAGTATCCCAAATAGTCTCATCAATTGAACACAAGAATGCCCTCATGCGAACTTTCCAAAAAGCATAGTTGCTTCCATCAAAATATGGTGGTGCATTGAGAGATTGAGATTGATCCATCTCAAAAGGGGTCAAGGATCGTACTTAGGTAATTAAACCACAACAAGTGCCTCCACTCTTGATACAAATTGAATGTTCAAAAAGTGTATAAAACACCTATGAACGTTTAGACCCCCAATTTACAAATTACCAAGACAAACTTATTATCAAACAATGTATGTGTGGAATATGAAAATAAGCTAAATCAAAATTGGTAATACAATCTAAACCAAAATTAATCACAACCACAGCAACAATTAAAAGGTAAAGATTAAGGGAAGAGAGACGCAAACACAAAGACAATATAGCGATGTGTTATCGAAGAGGAAACCGAAGTCCTCGGTGTAAAACCTCTCTGCCCTCCAAGAGGTTAATAATCTGCTAGAAAATAAAGTTGGGATACATGAACAGTAGAAGACCCTCCAAGCCTAACGTACCCAGTGTACCTAAGCCCTCCAAGCTTCTTGCTCCAATGAGGTTACGCCGAACCTTTGTTCTCTCTAGCTTACAGGATTCCGCTATAACCCAAAGCATCAACCAATATCAATTGGTCCCTTCCTAATTGCTTCCTAAGTACCAAATAACCTTCTCACAGATATGAGTATGGTGAGAAAAGGATTTGGCTAAATGTACCTTTCAAGGATGTAACAATGGAGAGGGTGAGAGTAGAGGTATTTGGAGAATCAAAGGATGAAGATTGTAGATGAGTCAATCTTATTTTTTTCTAGGGTTTCTCTCTCAAAATTCTCTCTAGAAGCTCTCTACAATACATGGGTATAAGGGGTATTTATACTAGTGTGTGTTTGGAATGTGAAAAGTCAGTTTCAGCCAAACAGGGCATTCTCGCGACTCGAGCTCATGACTGGAACGAGTCACGAGTTTTAGTCGCGAGCTAATTGCTGGCCAGCTAAAGGTTTTATGCTATAGTACAACAGCTGGCATAACCCTTCAGCTCCCCCTTCATGCTTCACACATGTACCTCTTTTGGCGACTTGCTAGCTGCGAGCCAGTCGTGAGGCCCTGCTTGAGTGCACATTCTTGAGCTTTTCTTCACACTCTCTCACACACTACCCTTACATGATTCCCACCTAAATACAGGGTTTTTAAATGCTGAATTACAAGCAAATTGGTATGGAATAAATCCAAGAATATGATTGAATAAATTCAATCTTACACTAGCAATATTTGAAAAACCCATGATTCAAATCCATGACAAAATAATTTTATCAATAATCAAAGCCCTTAATTCAAATCCATGGCAAAACAATTTTATGAATGGAATTTGAATCCATCAATCAAAGCTCATGATTCAATCTCATGGGAAGTTATTTAAAAGCCCAATTCTCACTTAGAAATACCAAAAAGCCCAATTCTCATTGGCAACATTAAAAGCCCAATTCTCACTAGCAATATAAAAAAAGCCCAGTTCTAACTAGCGATATCAAAAAGCCAAATTCTCATTTGCAATATTAAAAGTCCAATTCTCACTAGCAATATCAAAAAACCCAATTCTCATTGGTAACATTAAAAACCCTATTCTTATTGGCAACATTAAAAGCCTAGTTCTCACTGGCAATATCAAAAAGCCCAATTCTCATTGGCAACATTAAAAACGCAGTTCTCACTAGCAATATCAAAAAACTCAACTCATATTAATCCTATTTAATGAAAAACCCATTGTTGCTGATACTTGGGAAATAACATATGATTGAATTACCTATGCCTACAACCATAATTGTTTTGAAAAAGTTTGAATGCTCATACATATCCAAATTCATGGGAAATTATGATTATTCTACAGTCATTATTCATAGTTCTATTTTAATTATTCGTCCTACAGGCTCACCATTTAAATTATGACATGATTATTAGGAACCATAAACATTACTTATGATATGGAATTCATCATTTCAAAAATAGTAAATATTATCCAAATATGCTATAAAAAGAGAAGAAGCCTAAGTGAAAAGGAGATAAGCACAGCCTAGCCAAAGGGTCCAACCCACGTGAGCAAGCCCAATCCAAAAATCCCAGTAAAGATAGAGGACTAAAATGGACAACCAGCTTCCTTCTTGTCCATCCTTGACCAAGGTTCAACTGGAGACCTCCACAAGAGAACCAAATCTCTAAGAATGAACTAAGGGCTGTCCTATCAACTTTCTATCACTCTTTCCCTGACATGAACAATGCCCAGAGTTTGTACTAGCAGCTAAAATCTAATGGGTAATGGCATTTCATCATTGTCCTCAAAGTTTTATCTCTAGTGGAAGGAAGCCTTAACCAAGTTACTCAAATCTCAACAAATCAATGCTATAAATGTCAAAATGTTCAAGAATTAGTTCATGTGCCAAGCCCATGAATCTTAGAGGGGAAATTTTGGGAAAATATGGTTTGGAAGGCATAAAGGGATCGCTAGCAAAACCCTCTGAATTGGGCTTAGAATTTGACTCCTAACTTAGGGTGTTGAATCCTACTTCCTAGGGTCAAAATCTCAGTTGTAGCACCAAGATTCTTTCTTAACACTTGCATTAATCCTATTTGTTGAACACAACCTTAGAAATCTCAACATTTTATGCCAGATTACCCAAATATTGACCCTTTTGTCATATTGCCCAAAGAAGCAAGGCAGCCCCAAAAGAAGATCAGCCATTTATAGCCAACTCCTAGGATGAACAGTTTTCCATTTTGCCTTTTGACCATCCTTATTTTTTTGAATTTTCGCTAATCACCTCCCTAAGATCCACTATATTAGGGTAATCACATCAGCCCCACAAACACACACCAACCCCTCTAAAAATTTTGTTATTCTTGTTACTTTGCCAGATTTTAGCTTGTAGTTTAGCTCTCCCCAGCTCATAAATCATCCCCCTTAGCCTACACTCCCTTAGCCTCAAACATTCCTTTTCCCTTGTTTGCATATCCTAAGTTTATAAATACTTCTTAATCAATCATAAACAACCATTTTCCCATTAAAGACTTAGTTTTAGCATTATTTCTACCATACCATTACAAGATTACACATTCACTCACTCAAAACAGCCTTTACTACCCCATTTACCCCCACATACATATTCCACAAGAATCTTGGTTCAATATCTGTTGCACTGAGCTAGAATCTCTCTCTCCCTTCACACCCTGACAAATAACCCCTTTCTTCTCACCATAGAGCCATTAATCTTTACTTTTTGCTTTTCTACTGAAGGATATAATGTGTTTGTAACATTGGAATTTCTCCTTCATATTGGTGTAGTAGTAGCAGAAAAGTTCCCTAGACCCTTTTGACCAAGACACATAAGGACTGCCTGAAGTGAACACCTTCTTAAATTTGTTCAATAATTGACTGATGGACTATAAGTTTAATTTTACCCTACCGCTAGAGAATTTTATTTCTTGTATTATTGTAACAGGACCACTAATTTATTAATTAACTATCATAAAGTGTTTTATTGGACCTTAATGTTGATCTTACTAAGGTGCAGCTTTTATTTCTTGCTTGGAAAGGCTTATCACTACACCAAAAGCCTTTGGGTATCATCTTAGAGCCCAACGTTGAGTTTCGGCTTGACTTTCCCATATTTCATTCAAGGGCATCAATTTCCCCCTCAACACTATGAAATTTGATCACTATGATAGTTATTTATTGAAATTTATTATTATTGTTTTTATAAATGAAATCTTAAATATGAAATTATATAATTATGGTAGTTATTAATAAGTACTCCTTCTAATTTTGTTTTTATAAGGAACTATTAAATATTTAATTGTGGTGATAATTAATAAGAATTTATTATGATTGCTTTTGTATATAAAACTATCTATTGTATTATTTAAATAAAATATGATGTGGAAATATTCTAATAGAGGTTTTAAATACGTAATTGAATTAAAATTTATATATATATATATATATTAGAATATTGATGTGTAAAAATGTGAGGCGTCAAAAGCTTCTACGGTAAAAAATATGAGGTCAACTAAAATTCAAATATCTTTGGTTTTATAGATTATAGATTTAACCTCAATTAGGAAATATAGATTAGAATATTGCTGAGTAAAATATATTGTGAGGCCTCAAAAACTTATGTGAAAAAAAATCATAGAGTGTCGACACCAAATTTTGATGGTCAACCCCTCCAATTAATGCTAAATTTTAGCTTTGGGGGGTTTCTTGGAAAAACATGTGAATGTGTGTGATAAGTGGACACTTGGGTGCGTATGTGTGAGTTTAGTGAGTTCATTTTTATCTTTCCATTTTCTAAGGTGTGATTGGTTGCCTATCTCTAATCCCTCTATTAACTAATTAACTAAGGAATTTCCGGAGGCTTTGTTGGTGCAAACACAATAATAATGGAAATAACACAAAAGAAACTACATAATACTTCAAAATATTACTAATTTGAGATTAGAAAATACACTACACTATCTGGACTAAGGTGCGACACTTACTCTCTTTAAAGAGATTCAAGCCCTTGGTTGGCTAAACTTTGTAACCGGTGTAGACCTTCTCTAACTTGTCTCCCCCAGGATACAACAACTCAACAAATATCATATGGTTAGAACAACCTCTGCACAAAGTGTTCAAGCCCAAAACTCCACTAAAAAGAACACCCTTTCTTGCCAAAAACCTTTCTATTTTTTTTAAGTGTATATTGCAGTAACTTGGATTAGGTCTGAATGAGTCTATTTATAAGCTCAATGGGTCTCACGAAATTACTACCAAAATTAATCTGATTAAGTAGGTCCATTATTTTGATGTAGTGAGTGTTACAAGATTAATTGCTGAATATCAATCTGATGGGATGGAGTTACACAATTAATAGATGAGATAAGGAGTTTCTGAAGAATAAAAATGCCCAAACGGGTGGTCCATTAAATGGGTTAATGGCTCTTCATTTTCCATAATAAAAATGGAGTATTAGTTTGGGCCATTTACTAATCAACGGATATGGTAATTATTTTGAATGGGCTGTCAAGTTAGAGGATCCAAGAGGTTGATTCATTTCCATTTTTGACATCTCCTCCCTTCACCTCCCCTTTACGCACGTATTTAACCCAATATCTGAGTCAATTCATATTAGCTCATTAATCACCGTAATTAAAAAGAATAAAATAGTCTCTCTCCTTTTCAATGTGGGATTAAACATTTTTACTAACTCCTTATCTTCCATATTAACTCCCACATCTTTATGTTGTAATATAAATCAATTTTAATTAATTGATATTAAAATGCTCCAACAATCACCCACTCAATTTAATATTATATTTTTTTAGTTAAAAAGAGATTACCAGGCAGAGATGAGTCACTATGCATCATGAAGGTGTGCTCTGTATTAAATCTTCACTTAGTAAAACAACAATCTTAACTTCAGAGTCGTAGTGGTCTCCAACTTGAACTAAGATTGCTTTGGGAAAATTAAGCGTCACTACTTACACATAATAACCCATGTGTTGACATAAGCTTTTATAGCTTGCACTTTACGGCCGTGTGCTGATCCCAATTTCATGAGTGTATTTGAGATTAAGTCCAAATCTAATAGGGAACGGCCCTACCTCTACACTCATATAGGTGAAATTTTGTCAAGGGTGCTTATGTAATTTTGATACCCCACTCATACAAGTTACAAATTTCATTAAGAGTTTTTTACCCAACCTCTCCACATTGTAGGATATATGTACTTACATCATAGGGATAAAAAATTAAAAATTATTTACAAAATAAATAATTAAAGAAAAAAATAGTACATTTCTTACTACTATTGTATGGTTCGTTTTTCCCATTGAACCCAATTCTCATGATCTTTGGTCCTTAGGTTGGGTATCCTATACATGACTCATGAATCTATGGACTTTAGTCTCATCTCCCTCGATGTATTCCAAACTCTATCTTTTGCCAAGGTCTTGGAAAATGGATCTGCAAGATTATTATTAGATTAAATATAATCCATACTTATGATGCCACTACTCAAATAAGATCGCACGGTACCGTACTTTCTTCTTATAGGTCTGGATTTACCGTTGTAATAACGGTTTTTAACTCTACCAATTACGGCAGTACTATCACAATGAATTAATATAGGTGGAATTGGCTTTTTCCAAAGTGAAATTTCATATAACAAATCTCTAAGCCAATTTGCCTCTTCACTAGTTGAAGCTAGTGCTATTAATTCAACTTCCATTGTTCATTAGCAGTTATTTTTTGCTTTTTAGATTTCCAACAAATAGCACTGCTACCTAAGGTAAAAATGTAACCAATGGTAGAGAGAGAATCAACTAACAATGTATTCCAATCGACGTCACTAAAATCTTCAATCACAATAGGATTTTTTTAATGAAATAAGGCATAGCTTTTGGTACTAGTTAAATATCTCATGACTCGCTCAATAGCTAGCCAATGATCTTTACTAAGCTTGCCAGTAAATCTACTAAACACTCTTACAGCATATGCAATGATAGGTCTAGTACAATCAGTAGCATAACACAAACTACCAATGATGCTAACATAATCCGTTTGATTAAAAATCTCATCATCATTATTCACAAGAAATAAATGAACACTAGAATTAAAAGGAGTAGCTACACTTTTGTGATCATGAAAATTATATTTTCTCAATATTTTCTCAACATAATGTGATTGATCAAGAAATATTCCATCACATGTTTTTTTAATTTTCATGCCCAAAATAAAATTAACCTCACCAAGATCTTTCATATCAAAATGGTTTTTAAGCATATATTTTGTCTCATTTATAACATGCATATTTGAGCCAAAAATCAACATATCATCCACATAGAGGCTAATTATAACATGTAAATTATGCCATGATTTAGAATAAATACATTTGTCACATTCATTTGATTTATAACCGTTCTCAATTATGTAGGAATCAAACTTTTAATGCCACTGCTTAGGTGCTTGTTTAAGCCATATAGGGATTTAGTTAGCTTACATACATTGCTTTCTTGTCTAGGCTCTACAAAGCCTTCAAGTTGATCCGTATAAATCTCTTCCTCTAGGTCCCCATTTAGGGAATTAGTTTTTACATCCATTTGATGAATTTTCCAATAAAAAATTGTAGCAATAGCAATTAACAATGTAATAGATGTAATTCCTGTTACATGAGAAAATGTATCAAAAAAATCATGATCAGCTTTTTATTTAAAGATTTTTGCAGCACGCCTAGCTTTAAACTTATCTATTGATCCATCATTTACAGACTCATCAATTACAGACTCTTTCCAAAATATAGCATCTGGTGATGTTAAAGCCTCTTTTAAATTTTAAGGATTTTTCTCAATGTTAACAACATAATAATCAGGACCAAAATCCTTTTCAAATCTAACTCTTTTACTCCTTCTAGGTTCCATTTCAAAATTTTCTTGATTTTGTAAATGAGAAGTAGAAGAAATAGGTTGTGACAAAATATTTTCTTCACCCCTACTATTTTTCAAATTAAAAGGAAATTTTTCTTCATGAAACTTGCATCACCAAATTCAATTTTTTTTTTTCAAGATAAAAAAATCTATAGGCTGCACTATTAATCGCATAACCAAGAAAAGTACAGGTAGTAGCTATTATACCTAATTTAGATATTTTAGGATCAGTAAGTCTTACATAAGCAAGACAACCCCATACTCTCAAATATCCCAAATTTGGCTTATGTCCTTTCCACATCTCAAAATGTTTGGTATGTGACTTTTATGTGGCACCCTATTCAAAACATGACATGCAATTAAAAAAGCTTCACCCCAAAAATGTATAGGTGCACCATATTCAACTAACATGGCATTTGTTAATTCAATTAGAGTTTTATTTTTTCTTTCAACCACACCATTAGAAGTAGGTGAATATGGTGTAGTAGTTTCATGGATAACTCCCAAAAACTAAACAAATGAGTTGAATGCACTTGATTCATACTCATGGCCTCTATCATTTCTTATTCTTTTTATTTTTCCACTGAATTGATTTTCAACTTCTTTTAAAAAATCTTGAAATTTTTCAAAAGCATCACTTTTATTTTTCAACAAATAAATAGTTGTAAATTTTGAGAAATCATCAATAAAAGTGATAATATATCTATTTCCCCCATGAGTTAAAATTCTCTAAAATTCACATAAATCGGAGTGAATTAACTCAAGCAATTCGGTATTTCTTACAACACTTTTATGAGGCCTTTTTGTGATCTTAGCTTGACTACAAGTTTCACATTTTTCAAAATCTTCTGATATTCTTGGAATTAATCCTAAACTACTCATGATTCCCACATATCTACTATTTATATGACACAAACCAACATGCCAAAAATCAATAAAAGAAAGCATGTAAACTGAACTGGTAGATGTTTTATTATTCTCAACATTCAATTTAAACATTTAATCACAAGTATAACCCTTGCCCACAAATAATCCCTTTTTAGTGATTACATACTTATCAAATTTCATAGTTTGCTTGAAGCCAACCTTCTTAAGAAAAAAACCTGACATCAAATTTGTCCTCATGAACGGAGTGTAAAGTACATCTTTCAATCTTAGCACACGTCCAAAGGTGAGTTTCAAATCAACCTCACCACCCCCAAGAATCTTGGTGTTGCTAGAGTCACCAAGCATAATTGTTTTTTCTTCTTCAAAGGGAGGTACAACTTGAACCAATTTTTGTCATAGCAGATGTGCCTATTAGCACCAGAATCGGCCCACCACCCTTCAACATATTGTACTATATTAATGCCTGTAATTGTAGCCACTAAAGGCTCTTCGGTTACATTAGCCTGCATGACAGATTCACATTTCTCAAATTTGCAAAATCGAGCAACATACCCACTCTTGTCACAGACAAAACAGGATCTATTAAATTAATCTTATGAAAGGGGTCCTTGGTTCTTATTATAATTTTTAATCGGGTTTCCCCTTCCTTAAGGTCTATTGTTATTTTTAAAGGCTTTCTTTTTAGGCTTCAATTGACCATTTCTAGGAAAATGATTTTTAGGCATATTATTATTGGTTGAAATAAGGTTTATGTTAGGAACCTAGAGGTTCCTAATGGGGATGGGTATGGGTATGGGTATGAATTATAGAAGGATTGATGGGAATTGTAGGGAAATTAACTTAATTCAAGGTAGTCACGATTCATAGAGAAATAGAGATTAAAAGAGAGAGAGATGCACTAATGCACTAAGAAGTTGGTTTATTCTTCAATTCATATCTAATGTTGAATTACAATCATGTATTTATAGGATACTAGCTATAATCTTATTGGCCCACATGGCTCAAGATAATTGGCTAATTAATTCAACATGTGCTCTATGAATTAAACCACATGTTAAATGAGCTACATGTGCTAAAATTCTAACTAACTCATCATAATCTCAAATAACTAACTAACTAAAGGGACTACAACAATTATTTTATATTCCTAACATTTCCCTCATCTTGAAAACACCTTGCCCACAAGGTGTTGTTGTAATCTTCATGAGGGGTAACCGGCCACCACACCAATACCTTAAGGCATCTGGACCGTTGAACACGCCAACATTTCCAAAACAATTAATCACAACCCAAAATTTGAGTAAACAAGTTTCATTTCGAATTAGATCAGCAAACCGAATCAGACCAGCAAATGAACATTCCCAACAAAACCTTGACCTTTGATTTGTTGGATGATTAAAGCCATGCACAACAATCCCAACAAGAAAGTTAACTAGTACACCATCACATATGAGAGTGTGTCCCTCTAGACCAATAAGACTGAATTTTATCATTTTTTGTTGTCCATAGTACACATCATCTTCTTTTTCTACGTAAACCATAGCCAAAGCACCAAGGAACTTGAAGCATTTTATACCTTTCCCCGTAGCCAAATTTCCTTGTCCTTTGAAACAAATTCACCACTCCATTTTGTAATTACGAAAGCCAACTTCTCAGAAACTTCATACCCACACATCATTCTCAATGCCAAGGGGTGTTCAAATGAATGGTTGGTGAATGGGAAGTACATATCAATCCAAAACATTTCCATAGTACCAACTATATCACAAGGTTCAGAATTTCTCACCTTTGGACAAATCTCCTTCCCATGCAATGGACCACAAGCACCCGGTGTGATTTTGATCTCTAAGTGATCTGCATTGACGAAGAATGTTGGATTTATACCAAAATGATAACCCACGACGGAACTATTATTCAATTTTCTTTGTTCACTATATGCAGTCGGTTTACTATTCTTAAGAACCATTGTTTGTTCTTTGAGCTTCTCAGGACTTTTGCTTAATGACCAACAAAGATTATCACATGGATCTTCAAAATCATGGGCAAGTTTAGTTGATTCATGAAGCTTTAACTTGTCACTTGTACCTTCAAGAAGCTGTATCTCTTCTTCGAATTCCATTGAATTAAGAGATTGTAAGCCTTCTTCGAATATGTTCTTAAGATCCTCTTGCACTCTTGAAAGTTCTTCCTTCGTGGCCATGTTAGATTCAGCCAAGGCCTTCATCTTCTTGGAAATATCCATGACTTCTTCAAAGGCTTTGTTCAACATTTGTTGTATTTCTTTCAAAAGTTTTCTTTGGTCACAATTGCTTGTCTCCGGATCAACGGCTTTGATACCAAATGTTAGGAACCTAGAGAGGTTCCTAATGGGGATGGGTATGAATTATAGGAGGATTGATGGAGATTGTAGGAAAATTGACTTAATTTGAGGTAGTCACCCTCCATAGAGAAATAGAGATTAAAAGAGAGAGAGAGATGCACTAATGCACTAAGAAGTTGGTTTATTCTTTAATTCATATCTAATGTTGAAATACAATCATGTATTTATAGGAGACTAACTATAATTTCATTGGTCCACATGGCTCAAGATATTTGGTTAATTAATTCAACATATACTCTATGAATTAAACCACATGTTAAATGAGCTACATGTGCTAAAATCCTAACCAACTCATCGTAATCTCAACTAACTAACTAACAAACTAAAGGGGTTACAATAATTATTTCATATTCCTAACATATGTTAGGAACCTAGAGGTTCCTAATGGGGATGGGTATGGGTATGAATTATAGGATGATAGATGAGAATTGTAGGGAAATTGACTTAATTCGAGGTAGTCACCCTCCATAGAGAAATAGAGATTAAAAGAAAGAGAAATGCACTAATGCACAAAAAAGTTGATTTATTCTTCAATTCATATCTAATGTTGAATTACAATAATGTATTTATAGGAGTTTAGATATAATCTCATTAGCCCACATAGTTCAAGATAATTGGCTAATTAATGTGCTCTATGAAGTAAACCACACGTTAAATGAGCTACATGTGCTAAAATCCTAACTAACTCATCCAAATCTCAACTAACTAACTAACTAACTAAAGGGATTACAATAATTATTTCATATTCCTAACAGTTTACCTTTATGGTGGAATTATCATTGCTTTCTTGTGTCATGAGAGCATCTTGTCCTCTTGTCTCCTCCTCCTCCTCACAAATGCGTGTGATCAAAGTCTCCAAGGATGTCTCCTTTTGTTTGTGCCGCAAAGTCTTTTGGAACTCCCTACAAGATTGTGGCAGTTTGTTAGCTATGCCAGCTACCAACAAATTATTTCCAATCTTTATGCCTTCGGATCTTAATTCTGCCACGATCATCTGGAAGTCTTGTGCTTGATCCACCACCAATTTTCCATTCACCATTTGATAACAGAAAAATCTACTAGCAACATACTTCTTTGCACCAGCCTCCTCAGTATCATACTTGTTTTGTAAAGCTTTCCAAATTTTCTTGGTAGAATTATAAGTTGTATCATAATAATCATAGAAATGATCGGCAAGACAATTCAAAAGATAAGAGCGACAATTATATTCATCTTTTGTATACTAATCTATTTTTTCTTGATGTAGACTAAATTCTTCCTCACTCATCTTATCAGTAGAAACCTTTGATGGATTCTTGTCAGTGGGGATGTAGGCGACTTTGAGAAGACTCAAGTAGAAGAGAACCTTTCACCTATTGAAGTGGGCACCTTGCAAAAGGGCTTGTTAGGATCTCCAATAATCTCATTTGGTTTCTCTTGTGTAGGCTCCATGTGTAATGAATCTCCTTAAAATTGTTTGTGCAAACACAATAATAATGGAAATAATACAAAGAGAAACAAAATAATGTTAGATAAATACATGTTTGTATTGCATACAAAACATACACAGTGAAAAATTAACGGATTTACTTCATTCGCAATTGATAACATGCACTATACAAATTTCAAAATTTAAGAACAAGAGAGTGTACTTTGGTGCGGCAAATTTCAAAAATGAAGATTAGAAGCACTTGGGAACATTTTTAATCTTCATTACAATTCTACTAACGCCCAAAAAGTATGGTCTCTCAATCAGTTTTCCAAGAGAGAATGTCAAAGTGTCTAACACTTCTTACACCATTTCACAATGGCGTTATATTTTTCACATCTAAAAAATTTTGTATATTTCTCCTTTTGTATCTAACTGATTATCTAATTGGGCTGACTTTTTGGGCCTTTCAAATTAGGCTTAAGTGTTTGGCTTGGAGTGGGACCAAAAGGAATCAATAAGACACTAGCTCCAATGGGCCTTAGGCTTTTATGTCAACTCTTGACAAGTCAAAAGTTACTATTAATTATATTTAATACCACTATATAAATATAATTGCACTCTAGGCCTTATTTATAAATTATATCCCAAGACTTTATTGTACATGCAACATCTTTAGGAAATATTCATAGTAATACAAAGTCATGAATATAGGCTACCACTTTGAAGATTATTGCATCTTAATTCTTTGAGTACTCAGTTTAATCCTTTAAAATTATTCATCATATTTATGAAATCTAATTCCATAAATATATACTTTAGTAACTCCTTAGTAAAGTGGTTAGGCCTAACACTCTGAATAATCAAACCCATTAAACTTATCTCAAAGGAATATTTTGTATTTCCGTTAAGAGATTATGACTTCCATCTTGAGAATATATGTTCCATCAATACTAAATGCAGTTGCCCAATATACTGAGGCTTTGATCATATCTTTAAATCTCACTCTTGATTATCAAAACAACCTACACTTCATGATCAGGTCTATTATCTTCTCAAAATTAAGAGTTCATGTAAATATAATTCGTGAGTTTATTATTCATTTGACAGTCATTAGAAGAATAATATATCTCACAGCGATCCAGTTCAATATGTCTTAACTCTTAAAACATGTCAACATACCAACTAGAAATCTCCATTTTCATGATCAAGACAAATCATCTTAGTTGATACGTTATAGTGTTCACAGATGAAATACCTAATTTCATCACCGACTACGAACTACAATTCTGAGTTTACAAAGAACTTGTGATTTATATTTTTTGTGACTAAATCACATACTATGCATCTCATGGACTATATGATAATGTCCTAATATTCATGTTACCATTATTTTAGATAATAATAAAACAACTTTATTAACCACAACACTAAGTCATACATAGCATCATACAATAGCATTTAAGGGTACACATTCTAACAACCTCACACTTGCCATAAAGACTATTGTGCACTAATCTAACTCTCATTTCGTCCAAATGTGACTCAAAAGTCCTTTGAAGCAAGGCTTTGGTAAAAGGATCCACTAGATTTTTAGCACTATCAATCTTTGCTACTACTACATCTCCACGAGCAACAACGTCTTGAATGACGTGGTATTTTCTCTTTATGTGCTTTCCTTTCTTGTGATTCCTTAGATCCTTGGATTGTGCAACCGCTCCACTATTGTCGCAGAACAATGTAATAAGAGCTTGATCATTTCTCACAACACCAAGATCAGAAAGGAATTTCTTAAGCCAAACAGCCTCCTTTGCCGCTTTACAAGTAGCAACATATTCAGCTTCCATGGTGGAGTCGGCAATATAAGATTGCTAAACACTCCTCCAACTTATGACTCCACCTCCTATGGTAAATACATAACCTTAAGTGGACTTTCTAAAATCAAGATCTGACTAAAAATCTGAATCTGTATAGCTAATGGGAATCAAATTCTCACACTAATAAACAAGCATATAATCTCTCATTCTCCTTAGATACTTGAGAATATGCTTCACAACTTGCCAATGTTTTGTACCTAGATTTGATTGATATCGGTTGACTATGCCAACCGAATAATAGATATCTGGTCGAGTACGAAGCATGGCATTTATGAGACTTCCCACTGTAGAAGCATAAGGAACTTGTCTTATCATATTTTCTTCCTCTTGAGACTTAGGCCTTTGGTCTTCAGACAGAGGAACTCCATGTCTAAAAGGAAGTAATCTTTTTTTGGAGTTTTTCTTGTTAAACCGTTCTATAACCTTATCTATATATTCAGCTTGTGATAAGCTTAATATCTTATTCTTGCGATTTCGCCAAAGCTTGACCCCTAGAATAAAGTTAGCCTCATCCAAGTCCTTCATATCAAATTGGCTTGACAACCAAACTTTAACCGATGACATTACCCCTACATCATTCCAATAAGTAGAATATCATCAACATAAAGCACTAGGAGCATTACTACTTTATCTCGATGTCTTTTGTACACACATGGTTCATCAAGATTTTGTTCAAAACCAAATGACTTGATTGCTTGATCAAATCTAATGTTCCATTACCTAGATGCTTGTTTAAGTCCATAAATGGACATTTTCAACTTACATACCATATGCTCTTAGTTCTTTACTATGAAACCTTCCGGTTGCATCATGTAAATTTCTTCTTCAAAATTGCCATTAAGAAATGCAGTCTTGACATCCATTTGTCAAATCTCATAATCGTAATGAGCAGCAATAGATAAGAGAATTCTGATAGACTTAAGCATGGCTACTGGCGAACAAGTTTCATCATATTCAATTCCTTCTTTTTGTGTTTACCCTTTCGCCACTAGCCTTGCTTTAAAGGTTTCAACCTTTCCATCTATCCCTCTTTTCCTCTTGTAAACCCATTTGCAACCAACAAATTTAATGCCGTTAGGCACCTTTATAAGATAACATACATGATTGGAATACATAGAATCCAATTCAGATTTCATAACTTAGACCCAATGATGTTCATCTATATCATACATTACCTCCTCATAAGTGTAAGGATCCAATTCAGCCTTTTCTAAGATAGCTTTATAAGTTTCTCCCAAACTTATAAATCTTATAGGAGGTCGAACAATTCTCCCACTACGACGAGGCACTTATGTACTAGATATCTCATAAGTAGTATTTTGTGGTGTATCTCATTCTGAAACTTACATAGTACATATTATTAATTGCTATGAAGTAGTTCTGTTAATTTTTCGCTGCGCATGTTTTGTATGAAATACAAACACGTATTTTCCATGTGTTTTTCCAACACAAAAAACTAATGGTTCTAAAAGCCCATCTTTCACCAGTCTAGAATATCATTTAGATTAATAAGACCTAGACTTAAGTGCCAAAACATACATTACTAAATGATGGAAACTTTCTCTTTAAAAGTAAAACATGTTAATTTCCATCTATATTACAATTATGGACAATGCTTAGCATTACTATAATGGAAACACTTACATTTTGGTCATGCTTTTAAGTCTAATTTCATTTTTGGCAACTCCTAGGACAACTAGCTTGCCCAACTGTTTGGTATTATTATTCTTCTTCTTACCCTTACCTTTCGGTTAAGGCTTAGAATTTCAATTAAGTCATATTGATCTTAGCCTTAGCTTTTAGGATGTCTTCCATTATGTAAAACTCACTTATCAACTCAGATAATATAAAAACATATTATTTATTTTCAAAACAATCTAAATTGATGAAATGATTCTAACAAGAACTTGTGGATTATATCCATATGAGATTAACAATTAATCTCTACATCCAAGAATTCAAATTCATTTAAAGACGAAAATTTTTCATAAAATGACATAGAATTGGAACTCCTTAAGTCTTTTGTAGCACTTAATATGATTCATACCAAACATCTCATTTAGACTTAATATAAAGCCTAAACCTAGTGCTAACTTTTGCATCTCATGCTGTAGCATAACTGAGATAGAAGCCAATGTAACATGTTAGCATCTTAATGACACTATGATCACATCATAAGCTATCTTCCAAAAATGCATTATGTATAAGAAATTATGACAATGCTGAATCAAAAATTTATGTACTTCAGCTCCTTTAAGCACAGTGTCCAAAATTGTTTCTTTGTCAATGTTGTTCAATTAAAATAGTAGCTAGAGAACAAAATTTAAGACATCTTTAATTTAAGACAATGAGCATAATTACAAGGACATTATAATTTTGCATCAACAACCATATAATATGGAACCCATAAAACCATATTATATTAGGTGCAACAACAGCCCAATCCCGCAATTAATATCCCTCAGCATGGAGTGAATGCTGACCACTATAATTAGGTGAGAACTATTCTCATTATTAATGCTATCATGGTAACTCTTACCAAACAAAAATAATTTGCCGCTCTTCCATTAGCCTCTAAATAATAATAGTAAGAACTCAGCATAAAGGATACTATCAAACTTAGTCTAGTGTACACCATTGCCTAGACTCATGTGTAGCCACATAACTCTACCCATGTAAGGCTTAATCTTGTAGTACCATGATGCAAAACACCCCCGCATGGAACACAAAGCTCGAGGCTAAGATGAGGTGCTTACCCACACTACTATAAACCGGGAAGTTCAATCTTGTAGTACCATGAAATAACACCCTCTGACTGGAACGAAAGGCTTGAGGCCAAGACAAGATGTTTATCCCACACCACTATGAACCGACAATTGAGGCCATGAGACTCAACCCTTGAATCTCTCTCCCATTAGAAATTTTAAAACAAGTAGATTGTCTCATTGTGATCTTATCACAATTTTAACCCTACACATCAGATGTGTTTCACTGTTTAAATTTGATGTGATTTGACTAAGTCACATCACAATAGCGTAACAAGAATTCACATAATCACAAAGAGGTTTAACCATGTAATCCATGAAGTAAATACCCTCCGCGTGGAATGCAAGGCTTAAGGCCCAAGGCCCAAGGACAAGACAAGATACTTATTCACATTAAAATAAACTTAACAAAAGGGTTATTTTGAATCCAACACTTTTACTTGTTATTTGGGATTTTCTTTAGATTATTGTGATCTCATTACAATTTATAACCTTGCACTTGTTAAAGACTCTAATCTCATTAGAATCACTAACAAAAATGGAAGTCCTAAACTATTTAGGATTCCATATACTAATGGATCAAAGATAAGTTATATAGAACTCTATCCTTAACATACTTGATAAAGAATTCTAATTTCATTTGAAACTATATAACTTTTAATTAGAGTTTTAATCTCATTAAAAAACTTTTAATTAAATAAGTTAAGGACTTTCAATCATATAACAATTCCAATCTCATTAGAACGTTTCTTAAAAGACAAGTCCAAAACATTTTAGGACTAAGAGTTCCATTTAACTAATATCTTTTAATCTCATTAGGTCTTTTAGTTAGATAATGATTAATAAATGTCCTTAACTTTTAAGGACTATAAAATTAATCACTTTATATAGAATTATGTGTAATCGCATCACACATAGCCTTGCTTTTTATCAAAGTTTTAACACTTAGTCAAAAACAAGTGAAAATTAAAAAAAAAAAAAAAAAAAAAACAGTGCATTCACGAATTTTTTGCCCAATTCAATTGATTCTCAATTGTTATTCGATCAGTCGAAAAAGAGCATTCGATTGATCTAAAACAATTCTCGATTGATCGATAATATGAAGAATAGTTTCTGTCCAATTCGATTGGTACTTGATTGCTATTCAATCAGTCGAAAAAAATTCAATTGGTACTCAATTGCTATTTCGATCAATCAAAAAAAATGAAGAAATAGCTTCGGCCCAATTCGATTGGTATTCGATCAGTCGAAAGTAGTGAAACCAACTTTTTTCAGCATTTTTCATGAAGCCATTTTTGATGTTTTTACTATTTTCCATAAAAAACACTTTTGATTTTATAAAAAAAAGATTTATAGATCAAACATTAAGGTTTTCAAGATGAAGATCAAGAACCCTAATATGCTAGAAACCCTTGAAAACAAAATCTGAATCCCATTAGGAATAAATTTCATTAAAGGATTTCAATTAGTAATCATGATACTTTAATTCTAGTATTAACACAAACTGTTTGGTCATAAAAATATAATGCAAGATTAACAACAGTACACGTTTACCATTGAAGAATGAAAAACATACAATCATACATGTACGTCCAGCCAAAAATCAAACGCTAATTGCAATATAATACCCAAGCTTTAATTAAAACATATGAACAAAAGCATGTTAACGGGCCATCGCACACCCTTGGTGCGGTGGTCACTCCACAAGTATAAGTGCTTGTGAGGTGTGGGGGGGCAAGTCTCTAGGAGGGGAGTTCAAGTCTCTAGGAGGGAGCTTCACACACATATACACTTAGATTAGACTAGAGTAGAAATTCTATCTTCTATAAATAAAAAATAAAAAAAAGCATGTTAATGGCAAAGTTGAATATGCCAATGGGTCCACGATATACATTTATGAAAAAATATCATGCCAAGATAGATATGTATTAATAACATCAATGATAGTTATTGAATGTGTTAAGGACATATTTTATGTAATTGGCTAATTATTTGACAAAACGCACTTTACTTGTAATTAGGTAAATCTAGGATATGTTTAATACTTCAAGAAACATGTTTTCCGTGCCAAGTATTAAAGCCATGAAGATTGGACCAAGAAACAAGTGAAGAAGGGCTGTCCATTAAAGTTGGACAGATTCCTGATAACTCTTGACAGATTCTATTTATCAAGGTCTCGACAGATTCTATTTATCAAGAATTAAAAAAATCAGTTTTTCAAATCTGATTTTCTGCCCATGCTTATGTATTTGTGTAAGGTTTCTTTTCTCACAACCCTATACCTATATGAGGCTTATTTTAAAGGACATCACATAAAAGAATACAAGGAGAACACATGCAAAAGGCGACCGATACCTTATTCTCTCTAAAAGAAGCTACTATGTCTTTGCGCCTTAGGGTTTTGTAACCAAAAGCTTCTTGATCTTCTTTGTTGATGAAGTGAAGAACTTTGTAGCTAATATTCTTCTTCCTCAAGTTGGTGAGTGAGTCACGTACTAGGATTCGTGCAAAGGAGTTAGTCATATACTGGAATCCGTGCATCAAAGGGTGGCATTCATATATTGAAGAGTTCAGAATTTCTGAAGAGGTAGAAGGTTTCTACTGTAAATTTATCTACGGAGATTGAGAGTCTAGGGACAAAGGTTTTGTACTAAATCTGAAACTTCTCTTTACTATAATAAATTGCTTTTCAGGAAGGTTTCCTCCCAAGTTTTTTACTATGAAACAATTTGTTTCATTGGTTTTCTGGGTCACCATATTTTGTCTTATTTATTTTTTCCGCTGCATGATATTGACATGATTTTGATTTTTTCGGGAAGGTTTCCCTCTAGGTTTTTTACTATGAAACTAGTTTGTTTCATTAGTTTTCCTAGGTCATCATATTGGGCCAGCCTATTGGGCCTTTTCAATTGGGCTTTAGTGTGCGGCTTGGAGTGGGACCAAAAGGGACCAATAAGTCACTAGCTCCAATAGGCCTTGGGCTTTTCCATCAACTCTTGACAAGTCCAAAGTTACCATTAATTATATTTAATACCACTATATAAATATAATTGCACTCTAGGCCTTATTAATAAATTATATCCCAAGACTTTATTATACAAACAACCCCTTCATAAAATATTCGTAGTAATACAAAGTCATGAATATAGACTGCCACTTTGAATATTACTACATCTTATCCTTGAGTATCCGGTTTAATCCTTTAAAAATATTCATCATATATTTATGAAATCCAATTTCATAAATATATACTTTAGTAATTTCTTACCAAAGTGGTTAGGCCTAACTCTCTGAATAACCAAACCCATCAAACTTATCTCAAGAGAATATTTTGTACCTCTGTTAAGAGACTATGAATTCCATCTTAAGAATATATGTTCTATCAACACTAAATGTGGTTGCCCAACATACTGAGGTTTTGACCGTTACTTTAGATCTCACTCTTGATATATCAAAGCAACCTACACGTCATGATCAGATCTATTATTCTCTCAGGATTAAGAGTTCATGTAAATAGAAGTCGTGAGATTTATTATTCATTTGACAGTCGTTAGGAAAATAATAAATCTCACAGCGGTCCAGTTCAATATGTCTTCACTCTTAAAACATATCAGCATATCAACTAGAAGTCACCACTTCCATGATCAAGACAAATCATCTTAGTTGATACGTTATAGTCTTCGCAAATAAAATGCCCAATTTCATCACCGATTACGAACTATAAATTCTGAGTTTACAAAGAACTTGTGATTTATATCTTCTGTGACTCAATCACATAAATCACATACTATGCATCTCCTGGACTATATGATAATGTCCAAATATTCATGTTACCATTATTTTAGATAAAAATAAAACAACTTTATTAAACACAACATTAAGTCATACATAATATCACACATAGTATCATACAATAAGATTTAAGAGCACACGTCCTAACAATCTCCCACTTGCACTAAAGACTATTGTGCACTAATCTAACTCTCATTCCCTCCAAATGTGACTCGAAATTCCTTTAAGGCAAGGCTTTAGTAAAAGGATCTGCTAGATTATTTACACTTTCAATCTTTGCTACCACAATATCTCCACGAGTAACAATGTCTCGAATGATGTGGTACTTCCTCTCAATGTGCTTTCCTTTCTTGTGATTTCTTGGATCTTTGGATTGTGCAACCGCTCCACTATTGTCGCAAAACAATGTAATGGGAACATGCTCTATTCTTATAACGCCAAGATCAGAAAGGAATTTCTTGAGCCAAATAGCCTCTTTTGCTGCTTCACAAGCAGCAATATACTCAGCTTCCATGGTGGAGTCAGCAATACATGATTGCTTAACACTCTTTTAACTTATGGCTCCACCTCCCAAAGTGAAAATACATCCTGAAGTGGATTTTTTGAAATCTAGATCCGATTGAAAATCTGAATCTGTATAGCCAATGGGAATCAAATCCTCACAATGGTAAACAAGCATATAATTTCTCGTTCTCCTAAGATACTTGAGAATATGCTTTACAACTTGCCAATGTTTTGGTCCTGGATTTGATTGATATTGACTGACCATGCCAACTGAATAACAAATATCTGGTCTAGTACAAAGCATGGCATACATGAGACTTCCCACTACAGAAGCATAAGGAACTTGTCTCGTCATATTTTCTTCCCTCAGGCCTTTGGTCATCAGACAGAGGAACTCCATGTCTAAAAGGAAGCAATCTTTTCTTAGAGTTTTGTATGCTAAACCGTTCTAGAACCTTATCTATATATCCAGTTGTGATAAGCCTAACATCTTATTCTTGCGATCTCGCCAAAGCTTGATCCCTAGAATAAAGTTAGCCTCACCCAAGTCCTTCATATCAAATTGGCTAGATAACCAAACTTTAACCGATGACATTACCCCTACATCATTTCCAATGAGTAGAATATCATCAACATAAAGCACTAGGAACATTACTACTTTATCTCGATGTCTTTTATACACACATGGTTCATCAAGATTTTGTTCAAAACCAAATGATTTAATTGCTTGATCAAACCTGATGTTCCATGACCCAGATGCTTGCTTAAGTCCATAAATGAACCTATTCAACTTGCATACCATATGCTCTTGGTTCTTTGCTATGAAACCTTCTGGTTACAACATGTATATTTCTTCTTCAAGATTGCCATTAAGAAATGCAGTCTTGACATCCATTGTCAAATCTCATAATCAAATGAACAGCAATGGATAAGAGAATTCTGATAGACTTAAGCATGGCTACTGGCGAAAAAGTTTTATCATAATCAATACCTTCTTTTTGTGTATACCCTTTCGCCACTAGTCTTGCTTTAAAGGTTTCAACCTTTCCATCTATCTCTCTCTTCCTCTTGTAAACCCATTTGCAACCAACAGGTTTAATGCCGTTAGGCGCCTTTACAAGATCCCATACATGATTGGAATACATAGAATCTAATTCAAATTTCATAGCTAAGACCCAATGATGTGCATCTATATCATTCATTGCCTCTTCATAAATGTAAGGATCCGATTCAGCCTCTTCTAAGATAGCTACATAAGTTTCTCCCAAACCTTTAAATCTCATAGGAGGCCGAATAATTCTCTCACTGCGACGAGGCATCTGTGTACTAGACATCTCATAAGTAATATCTTGTGGTGTATCCAATACATCCACATCATCCCTAATTTCATCCATTGGTTGTTCAACTACAGGTTCATCTATTTCAGCCAATACAACTTTACTTCTAGGATTAAAATTATTCATATAATCATCTTCCAAAAATTTGGCATGGATGCTAACAAACACTTTGTTATCCTTATGATTATAGAATAACTAACCCTTGGTTTCTTTTGTATATCCTAAAAACATGCATACTTCCATTTTAGCTTCCAACTTATCAGACTTCCCTTTCAACACATGTACTAGACATCCCCAAATATGGAGATATTTCATATTAGGCTTGTGCCCACTTCACAATTCCTTACGTGTGTTGGGAATAGATTTTGATGGAACTAAATTCAAAACATGCATAGCAGTTTTTAGTGCATATCCCCAAAAAAAAATTGGTAAAGTTGAGTAACTCATCATGGACCTAACCATTTCCAAAAGAGTCTTATTCCTTCTTTCTGCTGCACCATTTTGTTGGGGAGTTCCTGGTGCAGTTAATTGGGAGACAATCCCATTTTGAATTAGGTAATCCTTGAAATCCCCAAGAATGTATTCGCCACCTCGATCAGATCAAATGGCCTTTATGCGTCTACCCAATTAATTTTCAACTTCAGCCCTAAACTCTTTGAACTTGTCAAAGGCTTCGGACTTCCGTCTCGTTAGGTACACATAACCATATCTTAAGTAATCATCCGTAAAAGTGATGAAATACTCATAACCTCCTTTTGCTTGGGTTGACATAGGACCACATACATCTGTATGAACTAATTCAAGCAACTCTTGGGCTCTTCTACCTTTTGCAATAAAATGTCATTTGGTCATTTTACCTTCCAAACAAAATTCACATACTGGAAATCCATCAAAGTCCATGGGCTGTAAAAGTCCATCTTTAATTAGTCTTTGAATTCTATTTGAATTAATATGACCCAAACGCAAGTGCCATAGATGTGCATCACTAGTAGAAGGAAACTTTCTCTTTAATGATTTTACATGAGAGCTACTATCTATTTCAGAATTGTATAATTCATGCATGTCAGGAGTTAAAATATAAAGACCATCCACAATATTGCTAGAACAAATAAACATTTTATCCTTCTTTATTACAACATTATCTTTAAAGATAACACAATATCCATGCTTACCTAAGTAAGTTGCAGAAATCAAATTCCTACGAACATTAGGTACATACAAATAGTCTTCCAATATTAAAACTCTAGATTTAAAGCATAAATTAAACACTCCAGCCGCTACAACCAGAATCCTGCTCCCATCAGCCAAAGTAAGAAATAGTTCTCCCTCATTCAACTTTCTGGTCTCTTGGAACCCCTGCAAAAAATTGCAGATATGATTAATACAACCTGAATCCACACACCAGGAATCCTTAGGATTCTGTACCAAACATATTTCAAGAAGAAAGGAACTTTTCATGCCCTTATTCTTGACAGCTTTGAACTTTGGACAATTCCTCTTCCAATGTCCTTTCTAACCACAATGGAAACACTTTTCTTTAGTTTTCTTTCCTTTTTCGGCAACCCCTAGGGCAATTTGTTTACCATTTTTCTTAGTGAAGTCTTTCTTCTTCTTCTTGCCCTTACCTTTCGACTTAAATTGAGAAGTAGAAGCTTCACCCACATTGGCTTTAACACTAGAAATACCAAGGATGTCTTCCGCCACCACTAACTCATTCATTAATTCAGACAAAGAATAAATCTTTTTGTTCATGTTATAATTCAGTCTGAATTTCTTAAATGATTCCGGTAATGACTAGAGTATCATATCCACTTGGGATTCTCTATCAATGTCGGCACCTAAATCTTCTAATGTGTTCAGATTAACAATCATCCTAAGACAATGCTCCCTCACTGAACTTCCTGGAACCATTTTGGTATTATAAATTTGCCTCATGGTTTCTTGCCTTGCAGAACGGCCTTACTCACCAAACATCTCCTTCAGACTAAGTATGATATCCGAAACTAGTTCTACATCCTGCATTTAATGCTGTAAAACATTTGAGATAGATGCTAGGATGTAGCACTTGGCCATTTTATTAGATTTCTTCCAACAATCGTATCGCTATTTTTCCTCAAAAGGAGCATCTAATGAAGGAAAGCTAGGACATGGTTGAGTAAGCACATATTTGTGCTCTTCAGCAGTAATAACAATATCCAAATTTCTTTTCTAGTCAACATAATTGGATCCAGTCAGTTTATTTTGGTTAAGAATAGCAACAAGTAGGCTAAATGATGCCATGATTTAAATCTGAAAATAATAAACATGAATATAATAAGTAAAGTAGATATTATCAATTTAGCATGTAAGCATATAATATGGAACCTTAATAAAAACCATAAAATAATATATGCAACAACAACCCAATCCATGTCTATAATTCCTTAGTAGCAAGTTTATTATAAACACATTAATTGGTTGAGAACTATTCTCATTATTAGTGTTATCATGATAACTCTTATCAAACACTAACAATATGTCGTATTACCTTTAGCCTCTAAGTAATAATGATATAGCTCCTTTGGGAGGTTAACATTACATTTAGTCTAGTGTACACTATTATCTAGAGTCATGTGTAGCCACATTTCATCTCCTTTTTATAGTGTTTAAACTTGTAGTACCATGAAACAAAACACCATCCTTTGGGATTGCGAGGCATATATGCCAAGATGAGGTGTTTGTCCACACTACTTTAAACGGGTAAGTTCAACCTTGTAGTACTATGAAGTAAACACTCTCCTTCGGGATCGCGAGGCATATACGCCAAGATAAGGTGTTTACCCACACTACTATGAACTGATAATGGAGGCCATGAGATCCAACCCTTGTATCTCTCTCCCACTAGATATTTTAAAAATAAAGATTTTTAAGGTCAAGAACCATAATAATACTAGACACTTAGAAAGCATAATCCTAATCTCATTAGGAATAAATTTCATAATCCTAGTATTAATATATATAAATATATATAACGCAATATAAACCCATATTACATTTAAAAATCCATATTATAATATATATAATATAATATAATATATGGATTAATATATGTAATATATAATTATTATATTATATTATATTATATATATATATATATATAACCTTTGAAAAGTTGAATCCATACAATAAGGATTCCAACCATTTGTACCCTACGGATTCAACTTTTTAGACTTGGATTCTTTTAATATCAATTGCATGCAAAGAAACTCCAAGCCATGCATTAATGAAGCCATGCAATTCATGCAAGCCATACGTGAAAGACCAAATGGTGCATTCAAACCATGCAATTAATTTCCAAACGGTACAAGCATAACTACCCCATTTCAATAACTACCTACCCCATTCGAATGAGATATATTGAATTGAATATGTATTCATCATATGAATTCGTACAGATTGCGTTAAATGGTTTGCAATTTGTATAGCAACAGTAACCAAATTATTGTCATGAAAAATAAAAACATGACACAACATCATAACTTGATGCAGAAAATTGAAACACAAAGATAACGGTTTTCTTAAATTCTAAAATTCAATCATACATTATACAATCATGATATGAAAACCTGGCTCTGATACCAATTGTTGGTAAAAAATCTGGTTTTGTATCTCATACAAAACATATAACAGAAGCAACAAACAAGGATCTATTTCATTCATGATTGATAACATGCACTATGTAAATTTCAGAATTTAAGAACAAGATAGTGTACCTTGGTGTGGAGAAATTCACAACAAAGATTAGAAGCACTTGGGAACACTTTTAATCTTCACTGCAATTCCACTTTACGCTCAAGATGTGTGGTCTCTCAATCAGTTTCCAAAGAGAGAATGAAAGTGTATCTCACACTCTTTTTTTTTTTTCTACAATTCTTTATATATATATATATATATATATATATAATTCTGTATGTTTCTCCCTTTATAACTAACTGATTATCTAATTGGGCTGGCCTATTGGGCCTTTCCAATTGGGCTTTAGTGTGTGGCTTGGAGTGGGACCAAAAGGGACCAATAAGACACTAGCTCCAATGGGCCTTGGGCTTTTCCGTCAACTCTTAACAAGTCCAAAATTACCATTAATTATATTTAATACCACTATATAAATATAATTGCACTCTAGGCCTTATTAATAAATTATATCCCAAGACTTTATTATATAAGCAACCCTTTCATAAAATATTCGTAGTAATACAAAATCATGAATATAGACTGCCACTTTGAAAATTACTACATCTTATCCTTGAGTACCTGGTGTAATCCTTTAAAGTTATTCATCATATATTTAGGAAATCCAATTTTATAAATATATACTTTAGTAATTTCTTACCAAAGTGGTTAGGCCTAATTCTCTGAATAACCAAACCCATCAAACTTATCTCAAGGGAATATTTTGTATCTCCGTTAAGAGACTATGAATTCCATCTTGGGAATATATGTTCCATCAATACTCAATGTGGTTGTCCAACATATTGAGGTTTTGACCGTTACTTTAGATCTCACTCTTGATATATCAAAGCAACTTACACGTCATTTGACACTCAGGTCCATTATTCTCTCAGGATTAAGAGTTCATGTAAATAGAAGTCGTGAAATTTATTATTCATTTGACAGTCGTTAGAAGAATAATAAATCTCACAGCGGTCCAGTTCAATATATCTTAACTCTTAAAACATATCAACATATCAATTAGAAGTCACCACTTCCACGATCAAGATAAATCATCTTAGTTGATACGTTATAATTTTTGCAGATGAAATGCCCAATTTCATCACCGACTACGAACTATAAATTCTGAGTTTACAATTGTGATTTATATCTTTTGTGACTAAATCACATAAATCACATACTATACATCTCATGGACTATATGATAATGTCTAAATATTCATGTTACCATTATTTTAGATAAAAATAAAACAACTTTATTAAACACAACATTAAGTCATACATAATGTCACACATAGCATCATACAATAAGATTTAAGGGCACACATCCTAACAATTATCACATATGTTTAAATAAAGAAATGATCACCTATGAAATGCATTTAGACACTTAGTAAATTTTAAGCATTGAATAACTATCCCACTGCTTTTATTCCACACACACACACACACACACACCACACACACACATATATATATATATATATAGGATTTTGCTAATGTGTGCCCAGTGTGCCCCAAGAGTACACAATAGTTAATCATTTTTAGAAAAAAATTTCTCAAGAATTGAAAAAGTTGTCAAAACTTTTTCAATTTCTAATAAAATGTTTCAAAAAATAGATGGTTTAATGTGTGTCGTAAGGGCACACATTAACCGAACCTATATATATATATATATATATATATATAATATAGCCGAATAGCCAGTATCCACAAGAAATGTTTAGAGTAAGCAATATCTATAACCATAAGCAATTATTATCAACGAAAAGATAAAGACAACAAAGATCATTCCCATTTGGCTGTCTAAATACTGAATGGCCTTTTGTTTTATTATTATTATTTTTTTTAAACCAAATCATAGCTATTCATGATAAATAAATAAATAAAACTTCCATTTCCTACTAGATATCATTCTTCTTCTTTTTTTTTAATAGTGAAAACCCTTAATCATCTTTTTTTTCATTTTTTTATATATATTTTGGGTAAAACAAATGACCAAATTTTAAAGATGGGATGCAAATGCTCTTCAGCTATATTTGGTATTTCATTTGCGAAAATTTTAAAAAGTCATTGTATTTTATGATTTTTTATATTTAATTTCATTTTTTATACTTTAATAATTGATGGATTTGGAGTTTGAATTCTAGACGTCTCTATTAAAAACACCAAATTGTACTGGTTGAGATATAAGGCTCTTGGCTTATCACAATTTTTATAGTCTTACTCTTTCCTAAGTATAACTTAGTTTAATGTAAGCTAAAATAAGACACAAGAGAAAAAAAAAAATGAAAAGAAAAAAAAAGGGGAAAATGATTAGGTCTGGCTACTTAACGAATCAATCTTAGGACCTCATTCTCACTTGCCCGTTCACTTGTTCAATTTAGGTTTTCTTTTACTGTTCTTCTAAAACCACATCATTTGTCTTAACATTTATCACAATTAATCATCTGTGAGTATTAGATAATTATTTACTCGTGGACCTACTATTATCTTCACCGCTAGCAATTGACAAGTTGTCCTAAACTTTGTTTTTCTTTTATGGGAGAGATGAGTCATATTTGTGGATCTCACGTAGAGAAACAGGGGACTAAACTCACTAAAGTGCTTGTTTGGCAAATGTTATGTCAAATCATACTTTTTGTTTTCTCTTTTAATTTTTTTTTTTTTTTTTGATAACAATTCATTCCATTCAAATGACCAAACTGTGATTCAAGTTTACAACATCATTGCGCACGAGGTCAGCAATCATGGGTGGAGTATCTTCCACCCATATTTTACAATCCAAAAGGGATTTTGCCTTCCTAGCCATCACGTGGGCAGCACCATTTCCATTTCTGCTAACATGAGAAGCACTCCACGCTTTGAAGCTGCTAAGGCACTGCAACGAGCCCTCCACAACCTTCAGAATAGACCACGGACAAGCCACTGGATTCAGCAGGGCCTTGATGACAACTTGAGCGTCCCCTTCAATAATGATCTCCCTCAGCCAAATTAGTTGAGAAGACTTCAGACAAATTGCTTTGCTATAAAGTACGATATTTTAAACTTTATTTTTTCTAATAAAGGATACAATAATTTTTTCAAAATAGTCTTCTTATCTTATATAATTAGAGTAACATCAATTTTTTTTTTTCTGCTACTAGCATCAATTGTACTATGCCAAATGCTAATATAACACACAAAAACCTAATTTTGCTACTTTACTCTTTATTAAATATTCCATTTTAACATTATAAAAAATTAAAATAATATAAACAATCAATAGAAAATTATTTATACTTAACTCAAAACCTTTATTTCGTGAATTTTAGTTAGCTCAATTGGTAAAGTTTCTGATAATTAAATAAAAAATTTAAAACTCAATCTCTGCTTACACCAATATCGACTTGTATCTTGATATGATAAACAGCCGATGGATGAAACTCTGTCTTAAAAAAACCATTATCGCTCTTCTCTCTTTTTTATTAAAAGAAAATTAAATATTGTTTACAACAAAAGTAAAAAATTGAGATATCTACTAAAAATTTCAGCATTTGAAATACACGATGATGTATTAGGCTGGGTTTGGATCCAGGTTTCACGTTTTGTGTTCACGTTTTGCTTTTTTTTTTTTTTTTTTTTTATTCTGCTAGGGTACAAGAGGGGCAGGCGCGTACTATGCGCGTATCATGTAAGTACTGTGTGCATACTGTTCACGTACTTTTTTTAACAATTTTTTATTAAAAATGAATCTTGTAGTACTATTTATACATTTAAAAATTATTTTATTACAGTATTTTTAATTTTTAATTTTTAACAATAAATTCTGTCCAAATGAACACTTAATATGAATTGCATCATCAAAATCAGCGAAACGGATCTAATAATATTAATATTCCCGAATAAAGAGGTTTGACAATCGAGTGGCAGCCGGTAGGCATCGCAATCAAATCAATCATACAAAGTTGGCTCACGAAACTGTCATGACCTCGTGAATCATATGATTAATAGTGTATCAAAAAAATTTGAACATGTTTAAACTGAAAATCGTTGCACGTGTTACGTGTACGCCACTAAGTGGGCTCAGATTTGAGAAAATTATTATTTATTTATTATTATTATAATTATTATACTACGGGCTAAACACGGCAAGGATAGGAACACTAGAATGACATTGTACTCCATTTTTTATTTTTATATTAGTAATAAATAAGTCGGACTTTGTTGTAGTTTGCATTTGTACTCGCGGTATGTTAGGTTGGGGTAGGTAAAAATCTGTTCTAGGGGACAAATGAGAACCAATTACGCCTTTGCTAATTATTGTTTATACGCTTTCGCTAATTATTGATAACACATTTTTCATCCAAACCTAATCATACACAGATAACAAAATATTGTAAACAACTTAAGTTGAAATTGTATTTTCAAATCGTGATTTTACCATTTTTCAAATTATATCTGAAATTATATTTTCAAAATATGATTTTAGATGTGTCACTACCCAATGTAATTATCACAATTTGTAAGCTTTATTATAAAAGATTCATGCTAACGAATACTTTTAAGGTAATTGTTAACAATTCATTTTAAAAAAATCTTGACATCATTTTTATGAAAAGTGAAAAAAACTATTAAAACATTAATAGCTTTTTTTTTTTCTCATAAAAACTTTTTTTAAATGAATTGTTAACCATTATCTAAAAGGCATCTCTTAGCACTTTTCATTATTATAAAAATGTTGTAATCTTAACACTACTCTTCTTATTTGAATAAAGTTACTGATACAATTTTTTCACAATAATTTTACAACAAATTTTAATGGTAAAAAGTAATGCCAAGTAGCACTATTTTTCCTCTCTAAGTGTTCGTTTGGATAACTTATTTTTTGCCAGCTTATTTTACTATTCAATTAATTTTTACTATTATTTATGAACCTTATTATATTTTTTGGTACCATTCATAGGTTTCACTATATTATTTCAGTAAAAAAATTTCAATTTCAATAAAATAAATAAATCTCAAACAAACTCTAAATAAAGTAAACGAGTAACTAAGTTTGAGATTATGGGTCCGTTTAGATAGAGCTTATTTTTGCTGAACTGAAAACTGAAACTGAAAACACTGTAGTAAAATAATTTTTTAATGTGTAAATAGTACTGCGAGACCCATTTTTAATAAAAAATTGCTGAAAAAGAACGTGAACAGTGTGCACACAGTGCACGCACAGTGCGCGCACTGCCTCTTGTCCCCTAGCAGAACCGGAAAAAAAAAAAAAAAAGTAAAACTTGAAAAACACAAACGCTGAAAGGAAAAGCTGTATCCAAACGGATACTATATTAGCGTGGTGCTACGTCATCTCATGTACACCTTGAATCCCAGTACTTCAATTGGAGTAGTTAATAATTTTCCAAACATATTACAGTAGATTACCAAAAAAAAAAAACATATTACAGTAAAAATCTTAGGCGGCACCTAATAATAATAATAATAATAATAATATTTGGACGCTATCCCATCAGTAGTTCAGGCATTTTGTCTAGATTGCATTGCTAGCCACTGGTGAAAAGACATCTCCCTCTCTTGCACGCAACAAAACACAACACATGACTTCAGTTCTCTCTCTCTCTGCTGCTCTGTACGTGTTAGCGTTATTATTATTTTGAATTAAAACAACCTTGCTATCTTTTATGGGTCCAGTTAGGGCATACATTAAACAACTTATTTTTAAAAATATTATTTTAGAAATTAAAAAAATTATCAACATTTTTTCAATTTCTAATAAAAAATTTTAAAAAATAATTGCTTAATGTGTGTCCTAAAGACACACATTAATAAAATTCATCTTTTATTATAAGTCATCCTCTTCGTCATCATAGTCAACACAATCTGGAGCACGATAGTGTGAACAAAAATAAAATTTCCCTTCAATTTATTTTTTTTATTTTTCTATCCCATTTAACTTTCTTCAATCTGTTTGTGTTTTTAAAAACTAGGGATCCTCCTACATGTATTTAAATAACAATTTTAGTTTTTAAACAATATTAAATATGAATTTTTCAATATTTCTAAAAAATACAAACAATACTAGAAGTTACCAATCTACCCTCGATGCGCTTCCAAATTGAAATTGATGTTTCATTTGAATGAAGATCCCTTATTGCAATTACTCAAATTCCTTTATGATTAGTGTGTGTACTTTCCAAATTGAGTCCTTCATAAAGATCTTCTTCTTGTGACTGCGATTGTGACTGTGACTGTGACTGTAAGCCTCCCCCAAACCATGGATTGTAAGCCTCCCCCATGTTATTAACTCCTTGTTGTTCTTATTATAGTATTAACTGTTAGGTATATTTCAATAATTTATTTTTGTGATAAAGTAAAAGGAACATAACATAGATCTAAGAAAAAGTAATAACACAAATAGATGTACAAGGCAATAGTAATAAACAAACACTGAATAAATATATAAAGAGAAATATGAAATTAATTAAAACTCACAGACTAGATGCGTGAAGGATGAACAAGTCAGATCAAGTCTTGTGTTTAACACAATCTCCTTAAAGCAGATTTCGCTCTTCACACAATCGCTGTGGTGCTTTGAGACTTACGAATGTCTGCCTCCCAAGATAAAATGATCTACAACACAAAAATGAAGCACACAAGGTCGTACTATGTGAACTACTCAATGTCTCTTGCTCTCTCTTTGACACAGAATAAATGCACAAAAATTTCTCACTGGAGAGTTTTTTCTAAAAAGTAATTTTTTTACGAATGAAGGACAATACAAAATTATACGTTACTGAACAGGTACTCTGTTTCAATAATAACTGCTGTGCACAGACTAACTAACTCAAAAATTAAAATAATAAAATATTATTATTTGGACAAGTAGGCCCAGTCCACATATACCAAAAGCCCAACCCAATGTCTAACTCATGAGCATATAAACTCATATATTATCTATTTCCTTTCCTATGTGGACTCAAAATTTTTACCACTTTTAATAGCATTTTCAAGTGAATATAGAAATATCAATTTCTTATTCACTCCATGCTATTTTTCCAACAATCCCCCACATGAATAGAAATTGATAAACACAATGCAAATGATGATACAGGCATAGAGAGAGTAGAAGAAAAGTTACTGTATTGGGAGAAGTAACTTGTGGCTTTGAACTTTCCCTTGTGAAAGACTATCAGATATACTAGCTAACCAGTGAACATGATGTCTTGAACTGTTTAGCCGTTTGTGTATACCAAGACAATAGAATTCACACAGCTCCTTTTCAAACATTTTTCGATTCTTATAGTTGTGTTCATTTCAGTCCTGAACGTATCCTTGTAAATTCATAAAGTGCTTTAGAGAATTCAGCCTTGAAACTCTCATAGAAGCGGCCCATTTCACACTCATATAGGTGATTCTTATTAAGAGTATCCTATTATACCCCACTCGGAATTCCAAGATATAAGAATCATTAAAAGCAAAACTTACCCTGAACATCGCTTACAGGCATCACTATTTCATCATAAGAATAGGAGGAAGATGTAATCTCCATAGTGATAAAAATAGTCTCCATAATTTTGCTGTCCCTTTGAAAACCTAGATCTTGGGATCTCCAGTCAATTAGGCGGGGTAACTGTCATGAAAACTTTAGGTTATACGCTTTAACCTCATTCCCCTCGATGAGCAGTTTACTTGCTCTCCATTTAAACAACTAATTATAGATCCGTTTTATAATCTGGAAATACTTCCATTTGAGAGCAACTGCCTCATGGTATTGTCTCCAACAAATATGTTGAGACCTACCATAATGTTGTGCCCTACCAATATACACAAATAGGAGACACAAGTATCCAACAATGCATATCTGTTTAGATTTATTAACTTCCCAAAAAATTCATATGCTCTTTGCATAAGGTATTCTCACTAGACTGTCGTCACATTTCTCACGTGATTGAGATAAGACAAGTCCATTAGATGTATTAGAAATTTTCATTTCTTGCATCACATCTACAACACTTACATGAGCATATTTCACAACAACATAGCCTCTTGTGATATATTTCATATCACACACTAGTTGCATTAAATCTAAACTCATTTGACATCATCTCATTGTCAAATTTCTTATGTCATCAGATTGAAACTTGCTTCAATCTATACAAAGATTTAACAAGTTTAAGCACTTTGTTTCCTTGTACAAGAACCATAAACCCCTTTAGTTTATTGTGTATCAAGAAAACTCACATCTTCTTTTTATTTGTAGCCTTTTATAATAAGTCCCACATTGTAATAGTCAATAATTCTATCAACTCTCAAATTCCCAAGTGGTAGATCTACCAACTACTATGCAAAAATTTCTAAGATGGATTTATTGCACTATTGACAATCTCTTTTCCAAGAAGGCACTTTAACATTTTGCTTCTTTGAAGCTTTAAGTTCATCTTCTAATATATAAATTAGAAAAATTTGGACCAAACAACCATGACATTTGTCCTTTTACTATGCTTAAGCTCAACCTCTCTTCCATCAACTCTTGATCATGAGAGATACTAAACATGGACTCAAACTTTCTTTAAGAAAGTTTAACACTTGAAATATATTCTAATTAATTTTCATACATATAAAAATAATAGATTCATAAATTAGAAAGCACTATGCATTACTGTTATGACCATAACCAATGAAAACATAAACAATGGTTCTTTATCATTTACAAATAAGAACCACCACCTTCATCAAACACCCCCACATTTGAAGAATTTATAGAAAGGCAATCACTCTTTCCATAATTTACAAGGTGTCTTAGTGGTTTCTTTTAAGGCATTTTATTAAGAATATAATTGGCGGAAAGAATAGCTTCCCCCCATAAATTATGTGGTAAACCAGAACTTATCAACATTGCATTCATCATTTCTTTTAAGGTTCTATTTTTCCTTTCAGCAACTCCATTTTGCTGAGGTGAATAAGGTGCAGTGGTTTGATGAACAATACCATGCTGTAAACAGAACTCACCAAACGGTGATTCATATTCCCCACCTCTATCACTCCTTAGAACCTTAATCTTTTTGTTGAGTTGATTCTCAACCTCATTCTTATATTGCATGAATGCTTCAATTGCCTCATCCTTACTCCTTAGCAAGTACACATAACAGTATCTAGTGCAATCATCTATGAAAGTGATGAAATATTTCTTACCACCTCTAGTTTGTATAGATTTCATGTCACATACATCACTATGTATCAGATCTAGAGGTTCAGTGCTTCTTTCAACTGATTTAAAATATGCTCTTGCCATCTTAATTTCCACACAAGTTTCACATTTATGATCAAAATCAATTTCAAATTTAGGTAATAAATTTAAATTAATTAGTCTATGTAAAGTATGATAATTAACATGACCCAATCTACCATGCCATACATTAGATGACTCAAGCATGTAAACAAAAGATTTACCATTATTATAATCAATAACAGCCATTGCATTCATCTTAAACAGACCATTGCTCAAATATCCTTTTCCCACATACAATCCACTCTTAAAGAGTGAAAATTTATCAAACTCAAAAACCAACTTAAAAGTATTTTTGTTCAACAATGAGCCAGATACAAGGTTTTTTTGAATTTCTGGCACATGCAGTACATCTTTCAAAGTAAGAAACTTGCCCGTAGTCATTTTGAGCACAACCTTTCCAATTCCTTCAATCTTAGAGGTTGAGGAATTTCCCATAAAAATTTTTCTTCCGTTACCCATAGGATTATATGTAAAAAAAACATTTTCTTTTCTGAACATACATGGCGTGTAGCCCTAATGTCCACCCACCATTCCTTGGTATTTTCTTCTACCAAATTCACTTTAGAAATCACAACAGAAATGTTTATGTTGGTTTCAGCCATAACTGGATTCACAACAATTTTGTTTGACATCTGTGTTAAACCAAATTTAAACAAATTGAATCTTCAAAACCAGCCAAATTTAAGAAATAAATGCAAATATTTACTTCTAAATATTACTGTGCAAAGAAGAAGTCAAGCCAATTATTATAATTATTATTGTAACTCCACCGAATTGCAGAAAAAGCAACACAGTAAGGATCCGTTTGGATAGAGCTTATTTTGCTGAAAACTGAAAATACTGTAGTAAATAAGTGAAAAATGTGGGTGGATTATTTTTGGGTCGAGCACTGTAGCTTAGCTGAAAACGCGTTTTTGCTCCTTTTTTTTTTTTTTTTCCTCTGTCTCTTCTGTTAACTCCTCACTCACCCCACCTTAATCCTGTGTCTAGAGAGTTCCACGCCCACCAGGAAGACCTACATCTCAGCTACGCCGGTGAAGAGTCGAGGAAGACAACCTAGTCCGACGCTGGCGAAGATCGGGTTCCCTCGGTGGTGCTAGATGGGTTGATTGGCGGTGGGTTTGATTTGCATTTCCTAGGTAGATTCGTTTGATCAGTTGCTGGGTAGATCCGTTTGATCGGTTGCTGGGTTTGATCGGTTCTGTTTGCTGGGGTTGATCAGTTCCATTTGCTGGGTAGATCCGTTTGATTTGCTGGGTAGATCCGTTTGCTGGGTAGATCTGCTTGATCGATTGTGTTTGCTGGGTTTGATCGTTTGATGAGTTTGATTTTTTTTCACATGGGTTTGATTCGTATGGTTTTAGTTTTGCTGTTTTGATCTTCTATTTTGATGGGTTTGCTAAATTTCAAGAACATGAATAGTCATGTTCTGAGAAGAACATGAAGAAAACGCATGCATTTGAACATCTTGGTGGCACTGTTGATTGGTGTGGTGTTGGTGGTGGTGCACGCCGCAATGAGAAGAAAGGGAAAAATATAAGTGTTTCATCAGTTCTTAGAATGCAAAAGAAAAGGAATAGTACATGCGTTTCATCAATTCTCAGCTCGCGTTTCATCAATTCTCAAACTTGCATTTTTCTTCGTTACTGTTTGCATGGGTCCCACCTTAATCCAAATGCTAATGCTGAAACGCTCCTTAAAACTGGAATCCAAACGCAGCCTAAACCCAAACTGACAAAAGAACTCAAAACCAGCCAAGCAATAAATGGAAAGAGACAAAATAAGTCCAATATAATATAATATAAACCAAAGATATTTAAAATTGATAGACTACTACACAGTACGAGAGAGCCCCAAAAAAAAAAAACCAAGAAGGCAAATATCCTAATATAAAGTATTAAAGACCAACTATTCTACAAAAACAACACTGCCGACACAAACCCAAAACAAAGCCAGTTTCAGAGAATCACGTGAAACAAAAGGAAGAAAGCAAGTTTCACTAATAACGCAACAAATTCAGTCAAACACACAACCGTCTTTATCAAGATATTCAAGTACACGACAAACACAAACCAGTTTTCTAACTTTCACGCAGTTGCCGATTCAGTGTTTTACAGCAAACCCAAATTCCTTTGACCGTTAAATCACAAATATTAATTAAAGCATATTTTTAAAATCTGCCTTAAGATTATTGAGTATATTTCATACATTTATTTTTGTGATAAAGTAAAAGAAACGCAATACAGGTCTAAAAAAAAGTAATAATATAAATAGATGTACAAGGTAATAGTAACAAATAAATATTAAATAAATATATAAAGAGAAATATGAAATTAATTAAAACTCATTGACCAGATGCGTGAAGGATGAACAAATATCAGATCAAGTCTTGTATTTGACATAATTTTCTTAAAGCTGTGGTGCTTTGAGACTTACAAATGTCTCATTGGAGAGTTTTTTCTAAAAAGTAATTTTTTATGAATGAGGGACAATGTAAAATTATACTGTTTCAGTAATAACTACTGTGCACAGACTAACTGACTCAAAAATTAAAATAATAAAATATTATTATTTAGATAAATAGGCCTAATCTACATATACCCAAAGTCCAACCTAATGTCCAATTCATGAGCATATAAACTTATATATTATCTATTTTATTTCTCATATAAGACTCAAAATTTTTACCACTTTTAATAATGTCTTCAAGTGAACAGAGACAAATTAGTTTCTTATTCCACCCATTCTATTTTTCCAGAATTAACTAACTAATTTCTCTGTTTTTTGCATATGGAATTGTTTTTGAAAATTTTATTGCTGTAATGGAAGCAGGACTAAATAAAAATGACATGATACTAATCACTGCAATGATTGAGTCCACAAAACAAAACCAAAAATAAACAGCAAGATTTCTTGGTTGGCAATAACCATAGACAAAGACTTCTGTATAAATGTAAAAAGTCATAACCAGTGCACAAAGATCCCATTTTAGCGGGTCTTGGAGAGCTCATTGGTAGTGGTAGATCTTCTTCTTCTTCTTCTTCTAGAGACTTTTTCATTACTCAGACAGACCCACTCTACACATATCATGTATAGTTGATATAAGGTAGTGCGTATTAGATACTTGAACTCGCGCCTTTGTCATGCAATCCCTATCTTTTGCATATAATCATATAAATATTTGTGATCATTACTCCGTTCCTGTTTGTTGTGGATCTGTTCATCAGGGAGTATGGAAATTGTTTGTAGTTATTTAAGTTTTGAATTTGCCATCTGAATTTCTTAATTATGATTATGATTTTGCGGATTTTGCTTGCAGATAGATTTACTAAGTAAGTTTTATACTAAGTTGCCGAAAATCTCAAACAAGAATAGACAGCAAGGGAATGGATCAAGAAAAAAATGTGGACCAAAGTGATGATGTGCATGACATTGAAAATGAGGGTCTGTTGGATGGGAAGACGATTGAGAGGCACAGGTCAGCGGTATCGGACAAAAACTTATCATACACAGAGCCGCTTCTGGTGAAGAGGACCAACACCACCTCCCAGCTTGCCATTGTTGGTGCCAATGTTTGCCCCGTTGAGAGCCTTGACTATGAGTAAGTTCTGTTTCAAATTTTTTAAATTTATTTTCATGAATAATTTCACCATGCAAAACAAAGTCATCTAAAGCCATTTATCGAAAAAGAACAGTTTCTAGTATGCATGTGTTATGTCACCATTTTTATTTTAAGCATGTTCTCCTTTAATGAAAGGTGATTATAAGGGAAGTGGTCTTTGAAATTTGAGTTGGGGTTAATTTATTATGATTGGATGTAGATTTGAAAGCAGTAATTTTCATTTGGGGTCTTGAATTTGATTATGGAAGAGATATTCCAGTTCTTTGCCTATAACATGCGGATTCACTGAGGATTGAAGGAGTGGATTGTGCCTAATTAGCACGACCATTTGAATTCATAAAGAGGACTTACTAATTTATATGGACGAATTTCCACTGAAGTTCTGCTGTTGATTGATGTATAACAAGCAGATGATACTACATTGTGTATAGAGTTATACTTTAAAAGATGCATTTTAATGATTAATGATTTTGATTATGGTACTCCTTACTATTGAGCCCCTTTAACAATTAAGTTTTCAACACACATGTGATTCAGTTGTAAAAGCTGCAAGCCGTTACACTGACAAATTTCTGTTTACAGCCTTGTTTTCTTTCTTACTTTTAAATTAGCCTCTTTCGTGCATCTGGGTGCATAGGTGTTTGATGTATGTACTTATATTTATTTTTCATCTTCATATACAAACAAAAAGCTTTTCTTCTTTTCTGTTTTACAATGCATTCACAAATTTATGAGTATGTTTGTGTCACAGTTTTATTTCCAAGCTGACCAGAATGAAATATCATAACTTTAGGAATGACCTCACTTTTATCTGAGAGTCTGTTTTACTGATATCAGGACTGAAGGCTAAGGCGATTAGAGATTTACTTGTTTGTGCCATTTCAGGATTATTGAAAATGAATTATTTAAGCAGGACTGGAGGTCACGGAAGAAGATTCAGATATTTCAGTACGTTTTACTCAAGTGGGCATTTGCACTTCTTATTGGGATAGGCACTGGACTAGTTGGCTTCTTCAACAATATTGCAGTTGAGAATATAGCTGGTTTCAAGTTGTTGCTGACTAGCAATCTCATGTCTGAGGACAGGTAAGACAACTCCTATTTCTTTTCTCTTCTTTCCTTCACTAAATTTTATTTTGTAGAATGTGAATGAACAGGAAGATTTGTGTTGATTTTCTTTAAGCATATAGTTCTCTGATTGTTTTCTTAGTTTTAAAAAAAAACCATGGGTGTTTTGGTAATTTCTAAAATTACTAGAATGGATTATACATATACCCTGGATTTAGAATTTTATTTTGTTCTGTATAGTTTTAACTGCTTTCATTTAATATAGGAATTGTAGTCATATTAGGAAAAGATGTTGCAGCCCCCTGCATACAGAGTATGTATTCTGTAATGAAAGGTTGTAAGGTTTCAATAACTTTATTGCTTCTTCTGAAACTGTCATCACTTTCTATCAGAGGTGTGCTTGACCAAGGAAATGTAAAGGAGATTGTTTGGGTTTTACCTCCTTTCTTCTTTCTTTTCTCTCTCTCTGTCTCTCTCTCTGTTTTAAATAATCTTAGGAATTATTTGTTGCTTACTGTATACCAGACTTAAAATCAAGCATAGTTACTTATAAATTTCCCTAATTAGCCCCATCAAACCCCAATTTCCCAGAATTTCCCCATTCCTACTTCAGCCATTTTTATTTTTCTGGATTGTGATTTACACTTGTACTCAATGGGCCTTATACTCATGAGTCATGAACTCAACGTCCATCCATTCTCATGGGAGGGAAGAGGTACTGTTTGAGCTACAGTTCGTTGGCCTTGAGTAATGAAAGATATAGTGTCAAATTCAAAGATCCTCTGTCCTTTAGTACACAAGCTGTTTAAAGGCTGTTAATTTCAGCACCATCGTGGATTTCTTGATTGTGGTTAGATTGTGTCATAGGTGTAGGGATAATTTGGGGTTCCCACAACTGGAATTTGAAATTTAAATATAGTGTGTTTATATGTTCAACTAAAAGACTTCATGGCTAGTGGTTTGAAAATTGGGTGTTTCTAATTAGGGCTTGTTAGGAAAATGAGTTTGGAACATTAGCAAGGACAAAAGCCATCTTTGGTGTTCCTCTTGGGCATGAGGATAAATTGCCTAGCCCGTTAACGATGAAAAGCCCTTGGATTATTCGGTAACTGGTTCTGGTGGGTGGGGTTAACTGACTGTAGGGGTTGGAAGCATGTATGCAATGGGCAATGAGTTTAGTTAGAGGTACTAGTTTATGGAGGAGTATTAGGGTGGAGTGGGAGAGATTTTCAGTTTTATAATTGTATTCACTATGTGTGGTATGATATATGGTGTGAGAATCAAGCTTTGAACAAACTGTTTCCAAAACTATTTTCCATTATTGTTGATTAGGATTTTTCTATTTATTCCTAATTTGGGATGTCGAATTAAGAGGGGACACATTCATAGAACATCATCTTGTTCGGGATTTAGGTGATTAGGAATTTGAATCAATGAATTTGATAACTTATCACTTTTCTAGGGTTTTTTTAATTTTAAATGTTTATTAAAATAGTAGGTAGAGTCAAGACATAATTTGAACTTAGTACCACCTTCTCTTTTACCATTTGTCACAACCTATGGAAGCAATATCACTATCTATGCTATCTTCAAAAGGATTAATTAAGTTATGATTAGGGTTCCTCATGGTAGTTTATAAAACTCATATCGACCTAGTAAACATTCAATAAGGGGCTCAATACATGCCTACACAACACCTTCAAATCCAAATCCACACATAAATCTAGAAAATTCAGAGTATCACAATCTTTTCCACTCAAATCTCTAATGCCAGTGATTTTTGGGGTTGGTTGGGCAAGATTTGGCTCTTATGCCATTTTACCATAGCTGACGTGAGATCTCTAATGACTAATTCGTGCAATATTGAGGGAGAGGGAGAGCAAAAACATTAAGCGTAAATCTTCATTTTTGACTGCATTCTACTGTGGATTTCATAGATTAGGGAGAGAGAGAGAGAGAGAGAGAGAGAGAGAGAGAGAGAGAGAGAGAGAGAGAGAGCAAAAACATTAAGCGTAAATCTTCATTTTTGACTGCATTCTACTGTGGATTTCATAGATTATCTTATATAGAGTATACAATCTTTTCATCCTAATTCTTTAGGAGGACTTTGTGTATTCTCTCAGCCTTTTTTAATTAAAGCTATTATTTATCGACAAAAAATAAGAAGGGAGATTTCGGGTATGCTTTGCTGGAGGTAGCAAATATGATCTGTGTTAAACAGAAGAAGAGGAAGAAGAAGAAGAAGATAAGCCTATGTAATCACACCTAGCCTAGGTTTTCCATAGCAATCACCTAAGGAAGAAGACTGACACAACGTATCACAGAGCATCAAAAAAAGCAGCTATAGGCTCTTCATATTCAATTTTATCTATATAGATAGGCTATTACAAATACATATTTATATACGTACATAGGCTATTTGGACTAGGATTACTGCATCAAAATGGAAAACAATAATGAAACTAGTAATCTTAGCTGAAAACAAAGTACTTAGAGGGTCCAAAAACTCAAAATAAGACTCATGGGCCACTTATTAAACGCATTCCACTAAATATTGAAATTTCACAAACACCCAGAGTCTAAAAACTAAGAAAACATGAACCAGCAGCAAATGGCTAGAAAATTCCAAGTGGCCCTTGCATTGGATTTAAACCAAATTCCTAATTATTTTTCTTTCTTTGAACTTACTTTCCATGAACTTTTTGCCACCTGCATCAATTCCTTTTCTCTCCTTAAATCATTCAGAATTGATGAAATACAAATTTTACAATTGCCCAGCTCTTAAAGCATGAGAAGATTACTCGAAGCAGTGTCATGCCTATCCCTATCCCTACCCCCACCCAATCATGCAATATTCTTTTTCGAATATGTTCAGAAGTTTGTGCTTTAAAGCAACAAAAGAAAAATAAGGTTACTTGGATAGTCGCTTCTCTCTGCCATTGTCTACATGTGATTGTGTGTATGATTGTGTATGTGAATGTCTGCCAGAGCATGTATGTGTCCGTAGGTGTGCATATGCAACTTTGTGCTATTGGCTAGATAGGTTGGTGTGTGCATGTGCGAAAGTGCATGTGAGTGTGTACATGTGCATGCATGTGCATGTGTCCATGGAGAGTCTTTGAAGGAATTGATCTCCTTGCTGCCCTTATATCATATTGAGAGATGTCATACTCTGACACTCACATTTTTCTTCTTTGCTAATTGGGATGGGAGAGTCTCATAAAGGGTATTTTGAAGTTATTGGATAGGATGGCAATGAGGCAGGGCAGGCTGGATCATGGGTGCTTTGTAGGGTAGTTGCCTTGTCCTATCCCCTCCCTGCCCCACCCTTGCAGGGCCCCTCCCTGCCCTGCAAGGCTTCACTTTGTGTTGAACTGCCTTGCCTTGCCCTACACTATTACAATAATATGAAAACAAATTAAAATTGCAATTAAATAGACCACATCAAATCAAACTAATTTTACCATGCAATTCAATAATAAAAACTTAAGTATTGAACAAGACAAAAAATAGTCTTAACATCCAAGTATTATAATACGTAATAAAATAAGTTAGTAAGAAACCTGGGGTATTTTTAAAGTATAAATAAAGTAAAGGTATTTTGGTAAATATATGTGAGGCGGGGCGGGGCAGGGCCACCTAAATCTGTCCTTGCTGGGTAAAATCTGGCCCCATTCCCACCTCACCACCTCTGCGGGGAGGGGAAAATCTGAGAGAGGTGAGGAAAAATGAAGCAGGTTGGAGCAGCATGGAGCAAAATTGCCATCCCTATAATCTTGGATGAAACACATTTTAGCCATACATGTAAAACATCTCATGCTAGTGGGACTCATAGGGGCTGCATACTTCACATATTTTCTGGGCTTTTCCTTTGTTCTTTACAATATATATAACTAAAAAATTCTAAATTTTAATTATATGAGCATGGAAAATAGTGATCGGTTTAAGATTTAAATTTCCTGCTTTCAGTTTATACAATGAAATGAGTGAATAATAAAATCTTTTTCAAATTTAATAGGAAACTCATATTTAGCTATGCAGTCTTGTATTTTCTTTCCTCTTGTTTCCTTTAAAAAAAAAAAAAAATTCATTGAAAAAATTGAATACTTGAGGTGCATCTAAATATACTATCGCATATGTACTGTAGTGTGACAACAATTATTGTTTTTTCTTCTTGTTGAATTACATCACTTTACTGAGCATGTGCTGGGAGAATACATAATTTCTAACCATCTTGAATGCATGTGAGATCCATATTTAAATTCTCATGTCATTTCTCTATTATAGCGTTGACACTGTAATGGTTCCAGTGCAGATATTTCAGGGCTTTCGCAGCATATGCTGGTTGCAATGTAGGTTTAGCTGCTGCTGCTGCAGCTCTTTGTGCTTTCATTGCTCCAGCAGCAGCAGGATCTGGTATTCCTGAGGTGAAAGCCTATCTCAATGGTGTGGACGCTTATTCAATACTAGCTCCAAGCACTCTCTTTGTAAAGGTGAAAAGTTTGTGTTCCCTCTACCTCTGTGTAAACATGAAAGAAATAAAATGGAAATGAGTCAAATTATTCATCATGTTTCCTTAACAATAGAGCTAGCAAATGGAGTATCTATTGAGTATCACAGATCAGATGTTTGAGTCCTGAGATAGGTTTGAATGGTGAAACAAAATGATTTATACTAGTTTAAGATAATTCATTTTTTCTAAAGGAAAGAATCATTCAAAGTTATGGAGAAGGATGTCTTAGATTTCTTTACGTGCTGTTTTGAGAAATCTTTTAATGCTTTATAACCCTAGTGCCAAAGAAAAATGAAGCCTGAAGCCTAAGAGACTTTAAACCAATTTGTTTGGTTGGAAGCATTTATATAATTTTTGCAAAGGTACTAGAAATCAGACTAAGGTTGCGTTTGGCATTGGCTGAAAAAGACAACTTTTTTACTATTTAGCTTATTTTTGGCACTATTCATGATTCCCAATGCATTTTTTGATACTATTTATGGATCTCACTGTACTATTTCAGCTAGCTTTTAGCTTTATCTATAGCACTTTCAACAAAAAGTTTTCAGTTTCAGTTAAATAAGTTGTTCCCAAGCGGACTCTAACAATAGTGATGGGGAAAGCTAGTGTTGAAATATCAGAATGCATTTGTCGGAGGTTGACAAATCTTAGATTTAGATTTAATAGCACATGGATGTTTGGATGGCAGGCTTAGGGACTAGATACTGGGGTTATAGTTAAACTTGATGTCGAGAAAGCCTTTGACCATGTGAATTAGGATTGCTTGATATTCTTGAACTGTTTGGGTTAGGTGAGAGATGGAAGAAGTGGATAACTTTTTTTTTTTTGTTTTCAAAGTTAGTTTTTTTGGTGTTGGTGAATGGCACCCCTGTTCTTTTTGACAGCTTCGGAGGGTTGAGAAAAGGGGATCCATTATCCACTTTGTTATTTATCCATCCTATTGAGATCAAATCTTCCATTTTATGTTTTTATTTTTTATTTTTTATGTTATACTTGATTTTAGGGGGCTAGTATCTAGTAACTCTTTTGTATTTCCTGGTTTGCTTAATCCTTACATTGTAGAAGGCTCTGATTTGAGCTTCCCTATTCTTTAGTATATTTTTAAAATTTTTTATTAGAAAACAATTAAAGGAAAAAAAATCCAGGTAAATCTGTGTCTGTAATGTTTACAATTTTGGTTTTGGCAGATTTTTGGATCTGTTCTTGGTGTTTCTGCTGGCTTTGTGGTGGGTAAAGAAGGGCCTATGGTCCACACAGGTGCTTGCATAGCCAATTTACTGGGGCAGGGGGGTTCTCGCAAGTACCATTTGACTTGGAAATGGCTAAGATACTTCAAAAATGACCGGGACCGGCGAGACATGATCACTTGTGGTGCAGCTGCTGGTGTGGCTGCTGCTTTTCGTGCTCCAGTCGGTGGTGTCCTATTTGCCCTAGAAGAGGCAGCTTCATGGTATCCCTCTCTCTCTTGTACACATTTAACTTTTTTTTTCTTTCCTTTCCCCTGTTAATTAGGATTTATATTTTCAAGCTTTGCACATGTCAAAGCATGGCCAGACATTTAGAAAGTAATTTCTCAGATTGCCATATAGGGTAAAAGTCTTCTCAACTTCAGTAATTTAAAAGGATGGAGAATGCTTAAATATATGGTGTATGTGGACAGGGAAAAGGTCCAGGACTAGAAAGTTATATAGCTCCGTTAGATGACTTTGTATACTTGATGTACTAATAAACTTGATTTGACTGCAGACTCTGTAGTTTCTTTTCCATTGGAACATATAAAATGTACATAATCCTGTGGAAAATGATATAACAGCTCCTTGAAATATTAAATTCTGAAGTATAAATTTGTGAGTTTGGAGAAATATTATGTGTGTTTGTGTGTTTCTTGATAGAAACTTCTTGATGATAGTTAACTTAGAAGGAATTATGTGGGGTCCAATACTGCATGTTAAGTAAGATAGTGTAAGGATCTGCGTATTTTTTTTTTTCCTTTCATTATTTTGTTTAAAATTTTGTCTCCTTTGGTTTGTTTAATTTTGTAAAAATTTAGAGTGTATTAGATGGTGTAAAAGGGGTTTTAATGTTTATCATGCTGTGCCTGGAAAATTTTTACCCTGAAAATTTTGGCTTGTAATGGCATTAAGTAAGCGTATTTATCTTCTCAAAAAAAAAAAAAAAGTAAGCGTGATTAGTTGTCACTTGTCAGTCAATAACCCATCATACATACAAAGGAACTGTCCTACGGTGTATGTGAATAGACAGCGCACAATATAACAGCATACGGGAAGTACTCCCAACCTTTTTAACTTTACCCGCAACTACAAAGGACAACTAAGGCTTCCTCTCACAAAACACTCACAAGGGATTCTACCATAGTCTAAACTAGTCACCATGGCTTACAAGATATGCACAGATTACACTAATCCTACATTTCCCAATCCAGTGACTGCTTTAAGCCATGCTGTTGACAACCCAACAGCCTAAGAGAACGTGTTTTGTCTTACACAGAACTCACCCCTGCTGCCTAAATGTCTCTCATGCATCTCTTCTTCAAGATGTTGCCTCCCTCAACACTTTTGATCAAAGTGCCCATGGCATTTACTTTATACTTTTAGTAACAATCTGGAATTACTCTTTGGAACCAACAGATTGTTGTCTTGGAGGCTTTCCATGCTGCCAGAACATCTCCATATCTGCATACCAACTACTTGGTAATTGTCAAACCAAGATGTTTCCACTTGTTCTACACATATCACTACCTGTGCACATGTCCCGGCCCACCATAGGCTATGCAAACCCATCTGGCAACCCAAGCATATGCTCAATTACACAACTTAGCCAATGCACACAATGGAGGGCACCTGTGCCAATGCCACCCTAAATCTGGCCACACAGCCCCACTGCCTCACACCACCCATATGCAGCACAACCTTGCTTTTGTAAAACATTCCACAGACCAAACTCGTTTCCCACATTCATAAATATGCCAACATACTTAGTAGCTCAACCCTGACTTGCATGTGAACAATCTACCCACTGCCCATCAACCTGCCCATGGCTTCATCCTCTTAACGCCTTCTTTTTTCTTCTCATTGGAGTTATTTCATAGAGACTTGCCATGGCAAGGAAGGAGGGGAACAAGCACACTTGGAGAGTGCAGTACACTGGAGAGTTGTATGCTGCGTTCATGAAGGATGAATCGCTCTTGAAAAAGAATCTATTGATATTCTTACACCAAGTAAAAGAATAGAAGAAGCATCTGACTCCTTCATGCATGTTCCACTTGGCTAGGGGGGATATAGCTCAGTTGGTAGAGCTCCTCTCTTGCAATTGGGTCGTTGCTATTTCGGGTCGGATGTCTAATTGTCCAGGCGATAATCATAGTATCTTGTACCTGAACCAATGGCTCACATGCTGTCTACAACACACGCTAGGCTTGCAACCAGCCAAGCCTTGACCATGGTCCATCACATTTTCAAGGCCATTATCACACTACCTTCTCAGCCCACTTGTGCAAGCATGCACCCCAGTCCATTGCATGCACTCATACCACGGAATGCAGCCAACCAACTTGAGGATTGAGGGTGTAACACTATGGCTATGCTATCTATTGTGCTATGACAGTTTCTTTGTGTATTTCTGTGTCTTTATGTTTGCAAATAGCTTTTTATCCACAAAAATGATTAAATATATTCATTCTCATATCCCATATTGATACATTTTAGTACTTAGTACCTCGTCTCCCCAAACCTGACAGTGTCATTCAATATGAGTGGGTGTCTATGCCAAAAGCATATAAAGTTTATCATTAACTAATGCAAGACTTAATCTTAACAACTTTTGCATTATGTTCACATGGATTTTCATGTATGCCAGCTATTTCAGCTGTTCCATAGCACTTGCAAAATGTTTCTGTAACATTTTTGCTGCTAGGTGACTGAAATGATGCATTGAAGAAAAATTTATCAGCCTATTCAAATTAGAAAATTTCTTTTCCACTTGAAGGAAAGAAATTGGCATAGCAATCAGAATGCTTGATTTTATATCCACTGTAGCAGGTGTAGAACTATATTGCCCCTATTGGGGAAAAAATTTTGTAAATCAAATTTGCCCCTAATCCATTATCATATTCTATTAATGCCCTGGCTTTTGCACAAGTTTCCGGTCCTTCTTGTGGCCCTGCTTGATTGCAAGTCTTCTGAGGAGGAAGTTTAGCTTTATACATTTTTAATCTTTGTCTGGTTTTCAGCAGTTTACTCTTTCGTCAATCTTAACTTGGTTCTTGTAATTTCTGAAATCCAATGTTCTTCTTCTTCTCCTTGCTTCAGGTGGCGGAGTGCTCTACTTTGGAGGACATTTTTTACAACTGCAGTAGTTGCCATAGTTTTGAGGGCCTTCATACAATACTGTACCACTGGAAAATGTGGGCTCTTTGGTGAAGGAGGTCTTATAATGTATGATGTCAGTTCAGCCAATGCAACTTATAGTGCACCAGATATATTTGCAGTAATTTTCCTAGGAATTATTGGAGGCATTCTTGGAAGCATATATAACTATTTTGTGGACAAGGTCCTTCGCACTTATAGCGTCATCAATGAGTATGTCGTCCTATTCTATGCTGGTTGGAAATATTTTTTTTTACCCACATAAAAAGTAGAAATAGTTGCTTACATGAAAGCGTAGTTAATAAAATGAAAGCATCACAAGCATTTCTGCTTCCTTTTTGATAAAGCATGTAACTATGCCAATCCCACTGGCATGGTAAAAGTTGACCACATGCTTTGGACATAATACAAAAGTAGAGATCTGTGACAATAATAATCAGTTACACCCCCTTTAGTCAAATAATTTTCTTCTTAGACCAATGCTCACTGCCCACTCTTTCTCTTGATTATGCAGAAGAGGTGCTGTTCTCAAGATCTTACTAGTTATCACTATCTCACTCTTGACTTCATGTTGTTCTTTTGGCCTGCCATGGATTGCAAAGTGCATGCCCTGCCCCACTGACCTGTCAGTGAGCTGTCCCACTGTTGGTAAATCTGGAAACTACAAAAGCTTCCAGTGCCCATCAGGGTACTACAATGACCTTGCCTCCCTATTTCTAAATACTAATGATGATGCTATTCGCAACCTGTTCAGCACTAGTACCGTGAAAGAATTTCATATTTCCAGTCTTTTCATCTTCTTAGGTGCTGTTTATTGCCTTGGAATTATTACTTATGGAATTGCTATTCCCTCTGGCCTCTTTATCCCTGTCATACTAGCTGGAGCTTGCTACGGACGTCTTGTTGGGAGATTATTTGAATCAATCTCCTCTCTCGACACAGGTCTCTTTGCCCTTCTTGGAGCTGCATCCTTTCTTGGTGGCACCATGAGAATGACTGTTTCCCTATGTATTATATTGCTTGAGCTCACCAATGATTTATTATTGCTTCCCCTTGTGATGTTGGTTCTCCTGATCTCAAAAACTGTGGCTGATAACTTCAACGAGGGTGTCTATGACCTAATACTGAAAATAAAGGGTTTGCCTTATTTGGAGGCTCATGCAGAACCCTACATGGGGCATTTGGTTGCACGAGATGTTGTTTCTGGTCCATTGGTCACCTTTTCCGGCGTTGAAAAGGTAGGGAACGTATTACATGCTTTGAGGAATACAGGGCATAACGGGTTCCCTGTGATTGATGAACCACCTTTCTCAGAGGCCCCAGAATTGTATGGGGTCGTTTTGAGGTCTCATTTGCTAGTTTTGCTGAAGGGAAAGAACTTTTCAATGGATAGGGTGGTTATTGGGGATGATATCTTGCAAAGATTTGCTGCATTCGATTTTGCCAAGGCAGGTTCTGGGAAGGGAATCAAACTTGAGGATCTAGATATTAAAGTGGAAGAGATGGAAATGTATATTGATCTTCATCCTATTACTAATGCATCCCCATACACAGTGGTTGAGACGATGTCACTAGCCAAAGCTGCAATTCTCTTTCGGCAACTAGGTCTCAGGCACATGTGTGTTGTACCAAAGAGTCAAGGGGTAAAAGCTCTCTCTCTCTCTCTCTCTTAATGATTGGTTTGTAGTAGATGAAGAAAGATTTCAAACTCAGGAAGATATGAGCTCAGATCTAGGGAACTGCCTGTCAGTGACATCCCCAAGTAACATGACCTCTTTTTTCTAGAAGTATTTGCCTTCAATTTTTCTAGATGATTAAAGTAGGGAATTCTTTGTGATCTATTCATTTTTCTGTTATAGAATGACACCCACCCCCCCCCCCCCCCCCCCCAACACCCCCTCCCCGTTAATCCTTTTAGACCTTTGTGGACAATATTGTCTCCTGCCATTCCTTCTTTGTCCCCTCATTATAACAGCCCCAATTAGCTTTAAAAAATTGCGAATGCATTTAAACTGACTCTTTTTTTCTTTTTTGCTTTTTTTTTTTTTTTCAAATTACAGAGGCCTCCAATTGTTGGAATTCTGACACGGCATGACTTCATGCCAGAGCACATTTTGGGACTCTATCCTCATATCAACCCTGACATGTAGAGCAACTGAATGTTTGATAGTCGGTCATCTCTCTTATTACATTGTTCCATTCTGTGTTTCTGGATGATCAAGTTGGTATTTGAACAACTAGAAGTGAGATCTTTATTATAAAAGCATTTGACGGGAAACATTCTCAGTTGTACTGATAACAGTGAGGACAATGTATACAAATTCATTCTTGAAACAATCTGGTACTCTTGGATAGACACCTTTGAAACACAATGGGAGACAAAATCAGTCTTATTTGAACCACCTTGTAATCCACCAAGACGAAATCACCCTCTAGTGTTCAGTTTTTGTGACTTTACTGTTTTTCTGAGATTGCCAAATCATAATATTCTTGTGATAACAGTTGAATAAATTGTCATTTATTGAGTAATTTGCTCTTTGGTATCTTGATTTCTAAATAAATTTTTTTCTATCAAAGTGTGAGCTCACTTCAGTATGTATGACTTTCTTGATTAATGTTCTCGACTTGAAATGTTTAGCGACTTATATTCAAGAGGATTTATCCCTATTGAATGAAAAGGTTTGTCCCTGTATGTGTGTTTATTTTGAGACTTTGATATTGGAATAAATTGCCAGTTATTATGTAATTTGTTTTTGGTATCAAAATTGCTCAAAATGATTGCTGTATATTCATGTGATACATTAAAATGGTCGGAAACTATTATTTGCATAGTACAACTCTATTACATATGATACATCCGAAAATGATACATTAAAAGCCCCCATCTCAATATGCACCGAACAACTCTAAAGCTGCTTTTATTATTATTATTATTATTATTATTATTATTATTATTATTATTATTATCCCCATTCAATCATCTCATAGTAATACTTAAGCGTATTGATAAAACAAAAGGGTAAGAGCAATCACATCAGTTACTCTATTTTACACATCTTTTTTTACAAAATACCCATATCAGTTCATTTATTCTATTACTTCTTCTAATTAAATAATTAATTTCCTCAAATTTTTTATTATATCTCTCAACTACCCGATATATACGCTCTCTCTCTCTCTCTCTCTACCCATTTCTGATTTGTTGCTCTCTCTCTATACCCATCTCTCCCCCTCGATCAACTCTCACTCTCCCTCTCAATCAACTCTCCCGAGCTCCGATCCATCTCTCCCTCTCGATCAACTCTCCCGAGCTCTGAGACACGAGCTCGAGCTCCGATCCGATCCACAATCCACGAGCTCTGATCCACGATCCACGAGCTTCGATCCACAGGCAAGGCCCATAAGCTCCGAGCTCCGATCCACAATCCATGATCCACGAGCTCCGAGCTTCGATCCACAGGCAAGACTCACGAGTTCCAATTCAGTCAAGCACTGATCGTTCCACAAGCACCAATCAAGCACCAATCTGATTCTGTGTGTGTGTGTTTTTTTTTTGAGCAAGTGTATCTCTATTGATTTGTTTGTGTGGATGTGTTTGTGTGTGGGTGTGTTTGTGTGCATCTGAGAAAAAAGAAGAAGATGAGGAGAGGAGAAGTTAACTGGGTTTGTTGAGCACGAAAAAGAGAGAGAGAAAAAAAGGAGCGAACGGAAATTAATAAAATAATGGATAAACAATCTACAGTAACCGTGTATATATACACGGTTATTGTAGCTCGTGGATGGATTTGCACAATTTTGCACATTTTACACCCACTGTTGTGGGTGTTTTTTTGCTCAAAATATGTAAAATTGATAATTTTTTCTATTTTAGAAGACTTGAAAAGGACTAATGTGATTGCTCTAAATGTTTTGCACCCTAGCTAATGTATACAATTTTGCGCTTGCACCCCAAAGCAATAGAGTTGTGTGTGAAAAATATTGTGTTAAGAGTTTGTGTAATAAACACCGCTCAACTCTAAAAGAACACTAGGAAACAAATAGATGGATTTTGCTTTCCACAACTGTACTGTAGAACAAGCAGTTCAAGTCCCCAGGCAACATGTCCCCATTGTTGAATCCTGTCATGAGTTGCCAACCTATTATTAAACATAAAAACCAGCTAGCTTACGAATACGAATACGAATACGAATGCATGCTTAGGTATGAGTAATTGAAACCAGGTCAGTTTTTAGTTTTTACTATAGAGCGAGTTGTCAACTTGGGAATGTCACTCTCAAAAGCCAAGGTCTCATGTCAATGTCATGAACCCCTTGAAAGGGACCACCGTCTAAACCCACTAACCCCAAACTGGAATCCTAATGAGTATACAAGTACTGAAGATGCAGGCTCTACTATTTATATAGTATAAGATCCAGGTTATGATGAAAAGAGATCGAGTAAATACCATACCAAGGCTCGTAGTCCCTAAACTAAAAGGAAACCATTGCCTAATTACGAACCAAGCTCCTCCATCCACCAACATAGTCGCTGTAATTAAGAAAAACAAGGCCCCAACACTTGTCCCGCCTCATCCGGCTAATCATGGCCATAGAAGCGTGGGGCAATGATCTTTAGGACAAAAGAGCTTAGGACAACATTACCATACAATTAATTACAACCTCCACTCGTGAAACTTTATGCTCCCTCACTATCGCATGTCTTATGGTCTTTTGAATTAGTGATGTTACCCTAGGAGTTTTTTAATTTTGTATTTCCTTCCTCTGAATAACGTTTATAAACACAGAACCTCAACTTTAAAAATCAAATAGTTAAAAATGTTTCACAAATGTAAATGTGTATTTATTGAACACTAAATTTCCTTTATTTTGGTTCTAAGATGGATTGAATGACCTTCACAATAAGCTTTGAGCTTATTAGAGATTTGTTGCTGTTCGAGTTTTTTTTGGTATAAGATAGAATTTTACTCTAGCCTAATCTAAATGTATATATATGTGAAGCCTCCTCTTGGAGATTTGAATCTCAGCCCTTGCTCTCACACCTCACAAGCACTTCCACTTGTGGAGTGACCATTGTACCAAAGGTGTGCGGTGATTGTTCTTTGAGTTTCTCATACATACTTCGAGTTGGAAAGCTTTTAAGTGGACGTTTGTCAGGGTTTTAAAGGCTTGTTTGGTAGAGTTTTGATGATTTGGGTTTTTATTTTTTTATTTTTTATGTGTATGGAAGCTTTATAAAGTTGATTCTAATAAAAATTTGAATCTGGGAAGAAGGTTTGGAATGTTCTTCGAGTGCTGCTGAGATAGAATTTCTCTAAGATTTTGACTTTTAGAAAAATTGATGGTAAAATGAATTTGGGTGCCCTTTATATATAGTGATTTCTCAAGATGAGTCACACTTTAAATTAATCTCCATAAGGATAAGTGGTGGATTTTGATTGTTTCAAAATTATAGAGTTCCATTAGGATTTGGTTTTTTGATAACTATTTTTGTTTTTATTTATTTTACTAAAAATAATTATCAATTAATTTGATAAGAAAATCTATCTCTATTTTTTTGGACCCCACTGATACATGGCAATTTTTTTCCAATATAATTTCAATTTATTTTTTGCCGTCAATAATATAATGCCAATTTAGATAACACGTGTTACTCTTAATTTATTTTATTTAATTAATTTAATAACATATAAATTTGATATTTGTCACTAAATTTTGAACATCCACAATTTTAAGGGTAGAGAGTGATCAAGTCTACATGCATGTTGTCAAATTTTGTATACACCATTTTTTTAAGGCCCCGGAACCCAAACTTTTCTATTGGGTCAAGCCTATAAATTTTTCCAAGATGTAATTTAGGCCCCTCTTTTTTCAAATAAGGCCCACACGTATGCCGGGTTGTACGTAATTCGACAGCAAAACATAAAAGAATTCAAAGACTCCTGTGCCAATATAACTCAACAACAGTATATATTGGATCAATTTCAACAATAATAAAGGATTTGTTTTCCTAGCTCTGGCTTATTGAGTTCTCAATGGAGTTGAAATCTCGCTCCTGGCTTTGAGAAGCTGACCAGTGACCAGCTCTATAAAAGGACAGCCACAACAGCCGCATAAAATAGAACCATAATCTCGCTGGCGTGTAGCATGCGTGTTGGTATGAACATAGGCTTTTCCTGTGTACGTAGAAAACGAATTGCAAATAGTGTTTGTTCTTCAATCTCTGCAGATATGGTAAATTTAATTATTGTCAAGGGTTCCTTTTACGTTTCTTGTACCTTAGACATGCTTCTTGATTTTATTGGACAATGCTTAGTCTTTGCTTTTTCTAAGAAGGAAGTTTGGTTTGGCGCTCCGCAAAATAAGCTCCAGAGTACCATTTTGCCACTGTTAGTTTGTGCACAAACATTGAGTCCAAAGTTCAAAGGAAGATGTTGCAAACTGCAAAGTGGGCTTATCTTCTGTTTTTGCTGCAGAAGGAACTTTTTTGCAGTTTCTACCACAAGACTGACTTGTAAAATCTTTTGTTGTGCAATCTTCTGCTGTAAAACTTTTTGTTGCACAGTACAGCTTTTTGCTGTGTAGTAAAATCTTCTGCTGTGAAATTTTTTGCACTTTTTTGCAACGTTAATAACTACTCTTTATTTTTTACTGCAAAAATACTTTTCTACTTCCTACACATAAACAAATCTAAACCTAAAGAAAATATCCATCAAGCAAGTGTTAGTTTATAGGGGTTAGCATATTCTCAAATATATACATACATATATTTGTAAATACACTTATACGTATTCATATGTACATATATAAAATATATTTTGTAGAACATGAGATACAAGGTATATGTATATATACTGATGGCAGGATAATGATTAGTTTGTGTCAAAAGTAAAACACGTAATAACAAATAAGAAAGTTTCAGCGGATAAGGTTTAGCTAGTAAATAGCTAACACGGTAAATATAATAAAAATGTGCTACAGCAAAATTACTAGTACAGCAAAATTACTAGTACAACAAATAAAGATGCCACAACAGGACAATTGATGCAGGAAACATGATAAGAAAAACGTGCTAGAGTAGAATGACTAAATACAGCAAATATAAATTCTAACGAGTGAAATCAAATATATTTGTAATTAAAATCAAGTATTGAACCTTCCCATAGAATAAGTAAACCAAGAAGGAACTGAAATTCCAACTTGAATAACCTTGTCATAGGTTTTTGCCATCAAAGTTGTGCATTTGGAGAATAGACCTAAATGGCTATTGACTATTACTTTTGGGAGACTTCAAAGAGTGGGTTTGTTAAGAGGGAGGCAAAAGATGGTCTATTGATGCATGCCCCTATTCCTGCTGTGTTTTCTCTTCTTTTTTTTACCACTTTCTTTCTTTCTTTCTTTCTCCATTCTTTTTACTCTTAGTTTCTTACTGCTCTCTTGTCATGAGTTGTTCCCCTTTAGGTGCTTCTCCTTTTCTTGGGTCCCTTTCTCTAGGTGCCTCCCCCTCTAAGTGCCTCCCTTAGGTACTTACTACTCTTTTACCCTAGGTTCCTCCCCTTTGGTGCTTTCCCCCTTTCATCCCTAGCTACCTCTTTCTTTTATAATGAACTGATTTAATAAGATTTCTCCCTTTTACCCTTAGGGCTTCACCAACTATTTTGGCTTGTTGTGAGCATTCCTTCAAGATTGCTCACCAACCCATTGGTTGCCTGGCTACTACCTCTACTCAAAATACATTTGCTGCACCACTACTCATTTTATGACAAAATTCCCATTTGTTTATTCTTGCTGATACTTCTACCTTTGGGTTCAAATGGATAAGGATTGGGCTACCCACCATCTACCTCTATGGCATGCATTAGATGGTCCCAGCCATCTACTACCTCTTTTGGGTAAGATACCATCCTAGCAGAGTATAATGCCCAAAGATGTCATGGTTGGAAACCAAATATTGACCCCTTTTCTCCCCCCCACCAAACCACACCCTCGGAATCCCCTTAATCGTGGGCCCACCTCCCTTGTATTGGCTCGGTACAAGTTGGTGGTGCTCCAACCCTTGTGTACTTGCTCCACTATATTTTGTTTTTGTCTTCTTTCTTTCCCATGCCATTTCTGCCGTAATAGATTAGCTTCGTTTTGTTCTGCCACATGACTCTGTCTTATTTCTTCATGCGCTTTCTGCTGTGTTTGTCATTTTCTTTAGTTTGGCTTTTCTTTTCTTCACTCAATTCCTATTGCTAACACTTTATGTTGTTCCTTGTTTCATTGTACTTCTTCATATTAATTTTCACACCTATCCTTTTATACAAAAATGGATTTGGGCCTTTGTGGGCCAGATAATATTGACTGGTCAAAAGGGTCCTAGGTCCAATTTGCCTTGATTTTTCAAAGCCATTCTGCTAAAGCATTGTATTCTGCAGCAGATTTGTATTCTGCTGCAAATTGTTTTCCCTTACATTTCTTTTTTTGGACATTTCTTACTCTTTAGTTTTCTTGGTGGGTCTTTGGGCCTTGCTTTTCCTTGGGTTTTCCTCCGTATGGGCTTTTAAGTCATGTTTCTTATTAGGCTTTTCTTCCTCATGGGCTTTTGGATACAAATTTGCAAAAATGGGCATCAACAATTATTTAACCAATACCTCTAACACTATACTTCATATTTAACCAATACCTCTAACACTATACTCCATATTTAACCAATACCTCTAACACTATAATTCATATATTCAATATATTGTTTGTATTTATGCATAAAACTGATAGGAGAGAGTTCTAATGATTAGTGGAAAGCTGACAGTAGTCAACAGAATAATTTGAAGGTTTTCTCTTATATTATGTCATGCTTCTATCTTTATTAATTGAAGATTACGCTGACTTGGGTGCAGGATTTGGTTTAGCCAACCCTCTTAAGTGTGAAAAAAAAAATTCTTTAAAAAATGCTTACTTGAGTTGAAGGATTTGGTTTAGACAACTCTCTCAAGTGTGCAAAAATGTTTTTCTTTTAAAAAAAAAAGCTCAATTTGAATAACACAACTCACCACTTAATTTATTTAATTTAGTAACACATAAATTTGATATTTGTAGCTAAATTTTGACGTAGCACTTTGTTATTTTCTTAATAGATTTTTGCCTCCTACAGCATTGTTTGGGTATACTCTTGTACTCAAGAATCACTCATAATCATCCAATGATGTAAATCGCCAAAACCCAAAACCTTAAAATTGAATTTGAAACCCTTCACTCAGGAATTTGGAATCAAAAGTGGGTAGCATGAAGAGGTAGACAGGAGAAATAGAGTTGGAGGAGAGGTAGATTGAGAGGAGAGAAAGGCAAAGAATTGAAAAATATTGAAGAAGTATCAGTTAGTGCAAGCTGCAAGTCATTAAGTGTTTAAGTGTCACTACTGTGTTGCAAGTAGTTTAATGCTTATCGTTATTGTTGTTTAAGTCATCACGTGCTGATCATGTGATATTTGAGTTAGTTATCATCTACTTCTCAAACCTCTGTGCCTGCTTGGGAAAAACCATCCAGTCCCTATTTTTTGCATAGTAGCGAGAATCCTGGCTTGATTTTGTTTAATCAGCCTCTTATTGAAGAAAACAATGATACTTGGAGCCAATCTATCATTTATGCTCTTGATTCCAAGAACAAGACAGATTTCGTTGATGGCACCATTAAAGCTCCAACAAGTACTTCAAATCCAATTTTCCCTGCTTGGAAGAAATGTAACAGAATGGTTCTCTCTTGGTTGATCAATTCGATGTCCAAGGATCTGATTCCAAGTGTGATTTACTTGAATACTGCACAAGAAGTTTGGACAAACCTCAAGAATCGATTCTCTCAGAGCAATGGCCCCAGGGCTTTTGAACTTTGAAGAATGGTGAGTACTCTCTTTTAGGATAATCTCTCTATGAGTAGTTATTACACAAGGTTCAAGGTAATCTGGGATGAATTGGTCAATTATAAGCCAATTCCTTCATGTTCTTGTGGTATTTGCATCTGTGGTTCAATGGCTGCTTGGGTTGAGTATCAAGAAGAGGTACTATGAACTTTCTGATAGGGCTTAATGAATTTTTGCAACTGTTAGGGGATAGATCCTACTAATGAAGCCCTTGCCTTCGCTAAATCAAGTCTTCTCTCTCATCACTCAAGAAGAGAAAGGCCATTGCAATTTAATCTGCTGCTCTCTTCTCTAGAGGTTCTAATACTTTGAATAACAATGGTAACTATGCCAACAAGTCTAATGGTAAAAGGGAAAGGCCAGTTTGTTCACACTGTGGAATACTTGGGCAAGTGGTGGACAAATGTTATAAGATTCCTGGTTACCCCCTAGTATAAGAACAAAGGAAAGGGGCATTCAGCCAATCAGGTTTCACTGGGTTCCAATATGGATAATGCAGATAGTATGGAGGAGTTGACTATAGTCGCTCTTGCTTCATCTCAGTGTCACCAACTCATGTCCATGTTGCAGGCCCATACCTTGGGATCACAATGCATTCAAGATTCTTCTCCTAGAACTCACCAAGTTGCCACACTCATCAGTCACACTGCTCCTGTCACCAAACCTTTGCCATCTAGTGTTTTTCACACTGTAGGTACTTTACCTATAGCTAAAATTGACAGTTTGGATGAACCTTAATGCCTAGACTCTATTAATTCCATGCCTCTTTGCTTGCATTCATCCACCAATTTAGATTACTCAATTTTTTCTTCTAATCTTGTCATTCTACCTGCCCTTTACCTAATGAATGGATTATTGATAGTGGTGCTACTGACCACATGGTTCATTCCATTTCATATCTTACCAAAATCACTTTTATAGCTCACATCTCTGTAAAACTTCCTAATGGTCTTAGTCACTCATGTTGGTTAAGTGCAATTATCATGTGATTTGATTCTTGACAATGTGTTGTGTGTTCTTTCCTTTTCATTCAATCTTATCTCTATTGGGAAATTAACACATTATCTGAGGTGTTGTTGCATTTTCTATCTCAATTTTGTTTTATATAGGACTTACTCCAGTGGAAGACGATTGGTTTGGGTAGAAAGCATGGTGGCCTGTATATTCCGTAGCAAACTAACTCTGCAAAGCTTTTTGTCCCAATTCAATTTTCCAATTTCATGCCCACTGTCCTCTCACATCCTGGTGTTCACTCTCCTTCCTCTGTTGCTGCTAATTGTAGTCTTGTTTCATGTAACAACTCCATTATTTCAAACTCTATTTTGTGGCTTAATAGAATGGGTCATCTCTCTTCATCTAGGTTGCACTTGCTTAGCTCAATAATTCCTGATATAACATTCTGTGACAAAGAGTTTCCTGTTTGTACTGTTTGTCCTTTAGCCAAACAAAAAAGACTTCCTTTTCCTAATTGTTAGGACATATGTGGTTCACTTGTTAAGAACATATGTCGTCATTTTATGTAATTGGTTAATCCTTTGACAAAATGCACTTTACTTGTATTTGGATAGATCTAGGATGTGTTTAATGCTTCAAGAAACCTTGTTTCAAGATCAAGTGTTAAAGCCATGTAAGTTTGTCCAAGAAACAAGTTAAAGAAGTGCCTGTCATTAAAGCTCAACAGCTAGCTTGATAGCTTCATCTATTGAGCTTTAATAAGCTATTCCAACCCTGAGGCCCAACAGCTGCTCGACAGCATCTCGACACCTTTAGCTATCGAGGTTTAAGAAAAATAGTTTTTCAAATCTGTTTTGATTTGAATCCATGGATATGTCTTTGGGCCTTCTTTTCTCATAACCATAAACATATAAAAGGATTATTTTAAGGGCCATAAAAGTAGACACAAGTTGCACAAGTATTGAGCAAAGTCCGTTCAAGCAATTTGTGACTAGAGACAAAGTTTGCCTTAGTTCATCTATTTGTGAAGAAGCTGCTGTGTCTTTGTATCATAGGGTTTTGTAACCAAGCATCTTCTTGTTCTTTATTGTGAGGATGAATTGAAGAACTTTGTAGCCGGCATCTTTCTCAGGTTGGTGTTTGAAGTTGCGTAGTGGGATCCGCTCAATTGGTTAGTCATGTACTAGGAGCCGTACATTAAAAAGGAGAGATTGTCACTACAAAACAAGTCCAATTGGGTATTAGGGTAAGGGTTCAACAGTAGGTTGGTAGAAGGTACTGAGATTCCTTTACTTCTAACCGCTTGTTGTGATAATAGTGGATTCTCGGCAGTGGTGACTTTAAAATCACCTGGTGGGGTTTTTGCCTTGGAGGTTTTCTCCATTCGTAAACAAATCACCGTGTTAAATTTATTTTCCGCTGCACTTTAGTTTTATTGGTGATTTGTTTGTGCTACCACGTGTTTGCATGATAACTTGGTTAATTAATTAAACTTAGCTAATTAATCAATTAATCCATCACAAGGGGTCAATATGTTTTTGACCTATCACTAATGAAAATAACATTTGTTCTTCCATATTTGATCTTGTTCATTGTGATATTTGAGGACCCTTTTCTGTTCCTTCTGTTAATGGTTTTAAATACTTCCTAACCATTGTTAATGATTGTAGTAGATGTACTTGGGTATATTTGATGAAATTCAAATCTGATGCCAGAACTATTATTCGGTCTTTCTTTTCTTTTGTTGAGACTCAATTTCATATCAAAATTAAATCTTTGAGATCATGGTCCTGAATTTCATATGCCTCAATTTTTCTCTTCCAAGGGTACCTTACATCAACTGAGTTATGTAGAAACACCTCAATAGAACTCAGTTGTTGAAAGGAAGCACCAACATATACTGAGTGTTGCTCGAGCCCTTAGGTTTCAAGCCAATCTACCTCTGAAGTTTTGGGGAGATTGCATCCTTACAGCAGTCTATCTTATTACTAGATTGCCTAGCCCTTTGTTGAATAACAAAACTCCTTATGAAGTCCTTTTGGGTACTGTTCCTTCTTACTCTCACCTTAAAGTCCTAGGTTGTCTTTGTTTTGCATCTACTTCTCTAGAAATAGATCTAAATTTGATCCTAGAGCTTCTCCTTGTGTCTTTCTTGGTTATCCATATGGTGTCAAGGGATATAAATTGTTCAATCTTGAAACCAAGTTCATTTTCTTGTCCAGAGATGTTGTCTTCTATGAGCATATTTTTCCCTTTCATTCCATGGATTTTCATCTTAACAACCCTTCTAATTCTCTTCCACTTTCTGCTGGTTCTTTTTTTTCACCTCCCACTTTCAATATTGATGATTCACCACTGGAAGTTTTTGAACCAGTCATTAACACACCACCTGATATACCTGATCCTAATCGAGTTACACTTAACCCTGTCCCTAACCAACCTGACATACCTCTTCTTGACCAACTTGTCCTTGAGCCTATTAATCCTGCTCCACCAGCACCCAGATGTTCCTCCAGACCTCACAAAATCTCTGCTTACCTTCAGGATTTTCACTGTCAGCTTGCCTCAGCCAAACCACTGCCCTTACCTACTACTCCTTTTCCTATTGAATCTGTTCTTTTCTATAATAGACTATCTACCCCTCATAGAGCTTTCATTATTGCTCTTTCTGTTTATGCTAAGCCCAAGTCCTATGCTGAGGCTGCAAGAGATCCTAGATGGCAAGCAGCAATGTCTGATGAGATACATGCACTTGAAATTAACAATACTTGGCAGCTTACACCTTTGCCAGTTGGTAAGGTTCCTATAGGTTGTAAATGGGTGTTTAAAGTCAAGCACAGAGCTGATGGGAGTGTTGAGAGATTCAAGGCTAGACTGGTGGCCAAAGGGTACACTCAATAGGAGGGTTTGGACTACTATGTAATTTTTAGTCTAGTTGTGAAGTTTGTCACTGCTAGGACTCTACTAGTTGTTACAATTGCTCTTGATTGGCATTTGGTTAAGTTGGATGTCAATAACACATTTCTGCATGGAGACCTTGATGAGGAAGTATATATGCAACCTCCTCCTGGGTTTGGTAGCAAGGGGGAGCCTGGTTTAGTCTGCAAACTCACTAAGTCATTGTATGGACTGAAGTAGGCTCGTAAACAATGGTTTTCAAAGCTCTTAACCACAATCATCAACCATGGATTCACTCAGTCCAAATCTAACTACTGCATGTTTACAAGAGTTCATAATGATGTATTCATTGTTATCTTAGTGAATATTGATGATATTTTGGTGGCTAGCAACAACCTTGAAGCTGTTTCAGAGTTCAAACAGTTTCTTCATGATCAGTTTAGGCTAAAGGATCTTGGTCCTTTGGAATACTTTCTGGGATTAGAAGTGGCCCGATCCTCCACAGGTATAAGTGTTTGTTAAAGAAAGTATGTTCTAGAGCTTCTAGTAGAGACTGGACAGTTAGCAGCCAAGCCAATTAAATCTCCTATGGAGAAACACACCAAGCTGTCAAACTATCATGGAGAATTGTTAACAGATCCTTCTCATTATAGGAGACTTGTTGGGAAGCTATTATATTTAACATTGACCAGACCAGAAATTGCTTACAGTGTGCATCAGCTTAGCCAGTTTCTTACACAGCCTAGACAGCCACACCTTAAAGTAGCTAATAGGATTCTTAAGTATTTGAAAGGAACACTTGGCCAAGGTCTCTTTTTCTCAGCAACCTCAGATTTGCACTTGAAAGGTTACTGTGATGCAGATTGGGCTAGTTGTCCCGTTACAAGGAGGTCTATCACTGGATTTTGTGTATTTTTGGGTGAGTCTTTAATCTCTTGGAAGTCCAAAAAGCAGCATACTGTGTCCAGGTCTTCTGCTGAGTCAGAGTACAAGTTTATGGCTAGTGTTGTCAGTGAGTTTGTATGGCTAAAAGGTTTACTTAAAGACTTGTCAATCAGTCATGATCAACCTGCTCTTCTATATTGTGATAGTAAAGCTGCAATTCACATTGCAGCTAACCTTGTCTACCATGAGAGGACTAATCATATAGAGCTTGACTGCCATTTTGTGAGGGAGAAGATCCAAGATGGTCTAGTCAAAACTTTCCATGTCTCAACTAAGCACCAATTGGCAGACTTGCTTACAAAGCCTCTAGGGCATCAACAGTTTAGCAAATTACTCTGCAAGATGGGCATGAGTAACATATATGCTCCATCTTGAGGGGGATTATTGAAGAAGTATCAGTTAGTGCAAGCTGCAAATCGTTTAAGTGTTTATGTGTCACTGCTATGTTGTTGTGCTACAAGTAGTTCAATGCTTACTGTTATTGTTGTTTAAGTCATCACGTGCTGATCATGTGATGTTTGAGTTAGTTATTGGTAGACTAGTTGGTTAAGTTTGTTACTGTGTATATAAACTAATAAGGTTATCAATAATAATCAAGCAGAGCATTTATTCATTCTATTTGCTCTCTCTCTCTCTTCTAAAACTTAATAAAAAAGAAGAGAGAAGAAAGAAAAATTTCACAGAGGCAGTTGAGAATAATTCAAAGAGTAGAGGTTATACCGTTCAAAATCCTAAGCCCATGCACAAAATGCACAACTATTGGTCCTCCAGTAATCTTCCACTCCATATCGACACATGGGTCCACGCCATCTTTCAGCATGGTGTGCAAATTAAAGGACAAGAAATTCAACAGTTAAAATTTTTAAAATTTTCATTGTCCATGTTCAACACACCTTGAACTTTGCTTTGGTTGCAGTCCTTTTAGAATTAGACAACCTTTGGACTTGGAGATGCATCGTAGCATCTTCTTTTGTACAACACGAGTGGTTCGCAAATTGAATGTTACATTTTTCTTAAATTATATGATGCAAAGAACAACCCAAAGATTGAGAACTAAGGTCGACATGATTGTGTCCACTCTCATGATGAAGCTCAAGACGATTCTCATGGTGAAGTGGTGATGGCCGGCGCCAACCATTTTATATGGAACTTTTTTCAAGTATTAGGTTTTGCACTCTATTTTCAGTTTTCCTTTAGGTTTTGAAAGAATTAGCGAACTCTCTTATGTTGTTATGTAGAATCTTTTGATTGACTAGTTTTTAGATTCTGTTCATGGACCCTATGGAATGATTTAGGTTTGGCACTCTGTTTTAAGTTTTAAGCTTTTATTTATTAAGTATAACTACTTTTCCCAATTAATTAATATTTTGTGAAAACTTGCCTAAGGGTCATCATCAACTTTGGGAAGATACTTATGATCGTAGAGAAGCTTTATCCCTTTGTAATTTTTTATAATCTTCACAAAGGTTACAGAGAAACAAAGCTACTCGAGATCAAGATAATCTTTCAAAAGTTGATGATGGGCCCTTGGGCAAATCTTTACAAAATATTAATATTAGTTGGAGAAAGCAGAGAATTTCATGAGAATAAATTAAAAGTAACTATAATTATTTACTATTTCATTAACAACAATTAAACTGGGGAATTAATAACTATAATTATTAACTATAATGAAGCGGATGCTATGTTTCAGAACAACTTCTAAACTGGATAATTCGAAGGGACAACATTGTTCACGGTAGGAAAGAAAATAAGGTAGGGCCTACTGTTAAAAAAAAACTGCTAAAAAAAAGAAGATTTTTATATTCGCAAAACTGCAAAAAAAGGAGATTTTTATATTCGCATATGAACTATAGGAGCAATTCGTATGCTTAGAGGGCTGAATGTTGATGCCAATTTTTGATAAAAGGGCCCAATGACAGAAGAAACCCAACAATATGAAAAAGGTAGAAAAAGAAAGCAGTAAAGTAAAGACCATTAGGCCAGAATGGCAGGAATCATGGTCCACAAGCCCATAAAATAATAAGTGGTCTCAAAGAAAGCAAACAAGCCGAGGAAGCCCCAAAGAATGAAGTAGTAAGCCCATGTGAATCATAAAAAATGGAAAGAAAGCAGAATGGGCCGGAGGATCCCAAAGAAAGGAATTAGGAAATAGGATTGGTTCAAAGGCCAATAAACCCAAAGACAAAGGATGTGGTAATTGGTTCAGGGAAGCCTAAAGGATTTATCAAAAGCCTATGGGAATGAAAGAAGTAGGAGAGAATGGAATGGGCCAGGGATGCACAAAGAATGAAATGGGCCGAAAAAGCCCCAAGTGTTGGATGGACTAGCCTAGCAGGACTGCTGGATAGCAAAGATTAAAAGAAGGAATACTATAAGAAATTGGCACAACAGGCCTACAACCTGCAAGCCTAGAAGTAATAAAAAGACAAAAAAAAATGGTGAATGATATCATAGCAAGAACAATGCAGTGGCGTGGTAGAAGCACTAGTCAGCCCACGAATAAGGGATAAAAAGGGGACATGGGCCGAACTAAAGAAAAGGAAGCCCACACCCAAGCAATGTGCAACCCAAAGAAGAAATTGGATGCAGAGAATGAAGACCTAAAAACTCATTCATGCTGCAAAAGCTAAACAAACACCAAAGCGTTCAACAGAATTAGACAAACCTGGAGGCAATGGCAAACGCGTGAGAGCCATAAAAACAATGGACTTATATGGAAGTGGAACATGCACAAAATGCTCAGGCACAATCTATTTATACCCGGCCAATATAGGGGAGGTCGGTCACAGATTAGAGGTAAGAAAGGGTGTGGTTTAGTGGTAGGGAGAAGGGGGAGCCTATTTTGGGGTTCCTACTGAAGCTTTTTTGGGAGAAATGTCCTGCTTGGATGACATCTCATTTGAAAGAGGTAAACATGAGCTAGAGCCACTAAATGCATGTTATAGAGGTTGGTAAGGGAAATGATTAATCCTTATTAGCATGGGAGTGTCAAGGGAGAGTAAAAACAAAACAAAATCACTTTTGTCTAAGAATGAGGCGTGGCACAGCCAACACAGTGTAGTGGTGGTGGCGGGGCAGCCGGCAAACCAGTAGGTAGTCCTGGACACCTATAACAGAGTAAAAGTGGTTAAGGGGTAAAAATGACAAATCCTATCATGACAAGCAGTATAAAAGGCCATAGACGTGCACAGTGAAAAGGAGGAGAAAAAAACAGGGGAACAAGAAAAAGGGAGAAAACAAAGAAAACGAGTAAAAAGAAAGGAAGAATATAGGAAACCAAGAGTAAGGAAGGAAAATATGAGTGATAGGAGTAAAAGCATTCTCTAATAAATCAAGAATTTGAGATTAAGCCATCTAGGTCATTTTTCCAAAATGAGTAACTTCTATAGCAAGACTCCTTTCTGAGGTTACCCGTATTGGAGATAAAAAGAAAAGTTTATCCAAGACTCTTGATTTGGGAAATCTTCCCAGTCGTCAAGGAAGAAAGAAGGCGAAGCATGGGTCATCCAAGCCTGGGGTTGTCAAGCCAGGCATTGTCATTCCTACCTCCCAACAACCTTCCATCCAAGAGTTCCCCCGTCCACAACCACTGCTCCTGCCTCATCTCAGCCTCCTCCAAGAGTTCCCACGAAAAATGAGGACTTGGTTTGGGAAAGGTTCCAAAAGGCTGTGACTGATGAGGACGTGGCTACGTGCTACGACATGTCCTTGAAAGAGTTTGAACATTCTGCTGTTCATGACCTTTTGAACGTATATATGTTGGAAAAACTGGTTTTGTATCTCATACAAAACATACAGCGGAAGCAACAAACATGGATTTATTTCATTCATGATTGATAACATGCACTATGCAAATATCAGAATTTAAGAACAATATAGCGTACCTTGCTGTGGAGAAATTCAAAACAAAGATTAGAAGCACTTGGGAACACTTTTAATCTTTACTCCAATTCCACTTTACGCCCAAGAAGTGTGGTCTCTCAATTAGTTTTCAACGGAGAATGAAAGTGTGCCTCACTCTCTCTCTCTCTCTCTCTCTCTCTCTTTTCTCTACGCTTATAAAAAATTATATATGTTTCTCCCTTTATAACTAACTGATTATCTAATTGGGCTGGCCTATTGGGCCTATCCGATTGGGCTTTAGTATGTGGCTTGGAGTGGGACCAATGAGACACTAGCTCCAATGAGCTTTGGACTTTTCCGTCAACTCTTGACAAGTCCAAAGTTATCATTAATTATATTTAATACCACTATATAAATATAATTGCACTCTAGGCCTTATTAATAAATTATATCCCAAGACTTTATTACACTTGCAACCCCTTTATAAAATATTCGCAGTAATACAAAGTCATGAATATAGACTGCCACTTTAAAAATTACTACATTTTAATCCTTGAGTATCCGGTTTAATCCTTTAAAGTTATTCATTATATATTTATGAAATCCAATTTCATAAATATATACTTTAGTAATTTCTTACCAAAGTGGTTAGACCTAACTTGCTGAATAACTAAACCTATTAAACTTATCTCAAGGGAATATTTTATATCTTCGTTAAAAGATTATGAATTTCATCTTGAGAATATCTGTTCCATTAACACTATATGCGGTTGCCCAACATATTGAGGTTTTGACCGTTACTTTATATCTCACTCCTGATATATCAAAGCAACCTACATTTTATGATCAGACCCATTATCCTCTCAGGATTAAGAGTTCGTGTAAATAGAAACCGTGAGATTTATTATTCATTTGACAGTCATTAGGAGAATAATAAATCTCACAGCGGTCCAATTCAATATGTCTTAACTCTTAAAACATATCAACACATCAACTAGAAGTTTACACTTCCATGATTAAGACAAATCATCTTAGTTGATATGTTATAGTCTTCGCAAATGAAATGCCTAATTTCATCACCGACTACGAACTACAATTCTGATTTTACAAAGAACTTATGATTTATATCTTCTGTGACTTTTCACATAAATCACATACTATGCATCTCATAAACTATATGATAATGACTCAATATTCATGTTACCATTATTTTAGATAATAATAAAACAACTTTATTTATCATAACATTAAGCATACATAATGTCATACATAGCATCATACAATAGGATTTAAGGGCACACAACCTAACAATATAATCTTACTTTTACCTTGTCTTGTCTTCTCTTTTTTTTTTTTTTTTTTTTTTAACTAAACTTTTAACCACTTATGCAGGCAATGTCAAAGTTCATCACTGCGTACAGGTAGGCCACAGAGATGGACAAGGAAAGGATCAAGCTTGAGAAGAGGGTCCAGTAGGTTAAGGACGACTATAGGGGCTGGGCTGAAATGGCGGGAAAGGCTAAGGATGAGGTCAAAGAGCTTAAAAACCTTGTTGAGGAGCTGAAGGCTGACATTGTTGAGAAGGACAATCGTCTTAACCATTTTCAAAAAAGGAATGACGAATTGAGTACCCTTCTCAAGAATGCTAAAAAGGACGTCGTTGAGGAGTTCAGAGCTTCTAGCCAGTTCACTAATCTTCTGGACACGAACTACGTTGCTGGCTTCGAAGATTTTCAAATTGACGTTATTAAACGCTTCCCTGAAGTTGACTTTAGCTCCATCAAACTCCAACTTGGTGCTGCCAACTCACTCCTCCAGACGAGTTTTGAATTCATCAATATTGAGGACAATGCCACCACTCAACCTGCCCAGGACAAGCCTAAAACTGGAGAGAACCCCCCACAGTGAAAGTGTGATAGTTGATCATCCTAGTTTATTCCCTCTTTCTTTTTTGTTTCTAAGTGTGAGGTCCATTGTTTTGGTCCATTTGAATTTTATCTAAGTACATTTAACTCATCTGTAATCATTTAGGACGAGCTTCCAAACATTTTTCGTTTAGGCTTTTACTCTATTTAAGGGTTTTTGGACGGTGGTCGTCTACCCTTTTCTAAAATTTTTATGAATGAATGTTTATTTTCATCATTTCTTATGTTGCTATTAAACATGTTATTGTATGGATAAATTTTCTTTAATTACATCACCCATATTACACTGGTTTGTGGTCCATCTACTCATGGAGACATTTAGCTCGTCCATGTTAATTTTCCTCATGTTCAATGATTTTACCATTCTTTAAATTTTACAAGTGTAACTCGTCTTACGAATGGCATTGCCTTCACCAGCTTTATTCGTCCAAAGACTTGACATATGGTTCTAATGCTTGTCCATATCCTAGACAAGTTATAATCATCTTTTAGCAAGACGTTTTCAACATTTACTCGTCAAAAATTTGAATTGCTTTGGCTATGTAGACACTCAATTTTGCACCCATGATTTAATCAAGGAGAATAACTCGAATGACCATTCATGTGCACAAAAAAAAAAAAAAAAAAAATCATTCATGCATCATTCTGTTCTTGCATTTCATGCATCATTCTATTCTTGCATTACATACATCATTTTGTCTTCACATTACATGCATCATGTCATTCATTACATATCATGAAAATGATCTTGAGATTCTAACGGTCACAATGGTGTTTCAGGTTTCCAAATCGGACCATCGGATCGAAAGATATCGCATCTTCAAGTTAGCAAGGTCCATATGCATTGTGTATAGGAAGAGTCGACCACACACGATTAATTTAAATTAATTCTGATTGGTCACACAATCGAAATTAATTAAATAATTTTATGATTAGTTGATAATTATTGTTTAAAATAGAGATGCATGCATAGAAATAAAAATGATGATTGGATAACAATAAAATTGTGGATAATCTGAACTTTATCCAGATCTATTTCGAGGGATTTATCCACAAGATAATGGGTTAAGATAATTGTTCTGAAAAAGCATGAATAATCCAAAAAAGAGATAAAAAATCATAGATGGTGGATGAAAACGCATCTAAGTACAAGGATCGATTAAAAAACCCTAGAGAGAAAGTCCAATTGAAACCCAAACACGAAAATGGGTTTGGCATCCAAGGGCCAATTCGGCACTTTTGGAGTGCCAAATGGCACTTTGAAAGTGCCGAATTGCACTTGGATGGGTTTTGGCCTAACGGCCTTCGAGTGACGATAATGGACGCCCTTTTCGACTTTTTTGCAAAAGGATGCATCCGAATTCAAACCCTAGTCGTCCATACCTATTTTTTTGGAATTTCTGACCTCTATAAATAAAGACTGAGCCTCATAATTCAACGCTTTTTTGCTACGCTCTGAGAGGCATACGTTTTAGGCTCTTAAATCACCCTTATTTTTTTATCCCTTCTCTGAGTGTTGCTGCCTAAATTAGGGATTTAATGTTTCAAAGAGAATTGAACAAATTTCTTTGAACCCCAAAACATCCTTTCAAGAGCAAAGTGTGCTCATGCAAGAGGTTGTTCTCTAACCATTTTGTTCTTATATTTCTCTAATCATGATGATGTATGCTCTCTTATTTTTTAAACATTAATATTCTGTCTTGTTAATGTAGATTGTGAAAATATGATCTTGTTGTTTTTATTGTTACTATAATATGTTTCTTAGTTTTAAAGATTTTCATGCAATTAACTCTTTTTCTTCAAAACAAAACAGATTTACATATTTCTTAGATGTAGATTTGAATTTTCTTCAAACGGATCTACATCTTTCTTAGATGTAGATTTGAGCTTTTCTTAAAATGGAAGTGGATTTTGTATCTTCTTTAGATACAAATTTGACTTTTTAATGCATGCAGATTTTTGAAATAAAGAAGAAGATCATATATTGTTGTTTGTTTTGTTTGACTCATAAAGCATGAAGTTATTTTGTGAATGAGATTCTCTTCATATAAATAATCTTTTTTTTAAAAAGTATAAAACAGATCTGAACTTTTTTAAAACCAATCAAAATACTTTGTTTTTATTAAACAAAAATAGGTCTGAATTTTCTCTTCAAAAATCTTTTCCATAAACAAAAATAGATATGATTTTATATGTCAAAATCAATTTCTTTTAAATATAAAAACAGATCTAATTTTTCTAAACAAAAGAGGATGCATTCCTAAATGGTTTTATGTAATTAGTTTATTTTACATGTTCAACATATCATACATAACATGCATAAAATAGTACATTAGTCACAAGAGTCTAGAAAACTAAACTTTGTTTGGGCAGAATGGGTGCCTAACACCTTCTCATTTTTTAACCTAGCCTCCGGATTTAGATTTTTGGTTAAGTAGACTTAGTTTTATCTTTATTTATTTTGGGTAGATTGTAACTAGGACAAAAAGCCATGCATATTTGGTAGATTATAATTAAGACCCGAAGCCATGTAAAGTTCAAATTCTCAAACTTGTATTTTTCTTTATTCAATCAATAAATGGAACATTTAGTCATGAAAATTTTGTATTTAGTTTTTCTTATTTTTTGTACATAAAAAAATAAGTGGCGACTCCATACCACTTACCCAAAAAGAGAAGTGCCCTAAAAGATACCCCAATCTCTTTTTTTGAGGGACTCCGTCTCTCACAGGCTAGTTATATTTATCCATGGATTCTTGAACATTCTTAAGTGAGTGCATTGTCTCTTCCATTGGTTGGACAGATATACTTTGGGTTTCTCTTCATCCATTGGTTAGACGAATATACCCTAAGTTTATGTTATTGTTTTATCCTTATTTTAAGAAAAGCATATAGACGTCACATCCCTGCGTCTAGAGATTTTACTCATCTAGCGCCTTTTGCCTTCTTTTAGATAGGTTTTGAGCAGTGTATTATCATCATGAGAATTGAAAATTCACATAACGTTACACATTGGAAACCTAAACACCATTTATAAAACATCATCCATAAGTTTTGGCACATGCTTAGGAGCTGATACCTTTAGGGAATTAAAGACCAAATCCATGACTTCGTCTACAGATAGTGCATAGTTTAGAAACATGCACCTTTAGGGAGTTAAAACACATCATACAATACTAATAAGAAACACAGGTAGTGAAAAGCAAACACATAACTTCAACTCGTCCAGGGTAACTACAACACCTATGATGATCTCGTCCAGAGCGATGCTAATCCATGTTGATATCCTACAAATAATATCTTCTTAGATGCTCAACATTCCAAGAGTGCTCTAGCTTTCTCCCGTCTAGGGCTTTTAGGTAATAAGATCCTTGTCTCTTGCAATTAATAACCTTGTGGGGTCCTTCTCAATCAGGTCCCAGTTTTCCGTAGGCTGGGTTTCTGGTTGCCAAAGAGACCCTTTTTAGGATGAGATCCCCAATGTTGAAATGCCTAGGTTTCACCATTACATCATATCATCTGGCCATGAGGTTCTTATACCTTGCTATCCTTTGCTCCGCGTTCATTCTTACCTCGTCTATCAGATCAAGGTTGAGATGGTCGTCTGGCCATGCTCCCTTTGCCCTTTCAAGCCAAGTCTTGATGATTTTCAACAAGGATCGATTTGCAAATTCTACTTGTCCATTTGCTTGTGGATAGGAGGGTGAGGAATAGTAATTCTTGATTCCAAATTGCTCACAAAAGTCTCTGAAAAGTGTGTCATCAAACTGTCGTCCATTGTTAGACACTAGTACCCTAGGTACTTTGAACCTGCATACGATGCTTTTCCAAACAAAGTTTTTGACATACTGCTGTGTGATCTTGGCTAAGGGTTCAACTTCCACCCATTTAGTAAAGTAGTTGATCCCTACTACCAAAAACTTCATTTGCCTGGTTCCAAGTGGGAAGGGACCTAAGATATTTAGTCCTCATTGCGTAAAGGGCCATAGGGCCATCATCGGGGTAAGATACTCTGACGACTATTTAGGGACGTTGCTGTAACGTTGACACTGGTCACACACCTTGACATAAGCTTTAGCATTTGCTTGAATAGTTGGCCAGTAATAACCTACACGGACGACTTTATGGGCTAGCGCTCTCGCTCCTGAGTGGTTTCCACATGCTCCTTCATGAACCTCCTTCAACACATAGTTTGACTCATCTGGAGCTAATCACCTTAAGTAGAACTGAAAGAAGCCTTTTCTATATAATACCTCATCTATAAGGATATAGTTAGCAGCTTTGATCCTAACTTTCTAGCCTCGCCCTTGTCCTCCAGAAGCCTTCCATCTTTAAGGTAAACTACTATTGGAGTCATCCAATTTTCTTCTCCTTCAATTTGTTGTACTTGTGGAAGGTCTATGCTTGGCATGTATTAGACTTTGTCATACTCGTCCATAGCCCCCTCTGTTGAAACTACCTTTGCCAAAGCATCTGGTTCCATATTTTCCTCCCTTGGGAGTTGAACAAAATTGGCTTCCTCAAATTTTTTGACGATCATATTCACCTGTCTAAGATATTTCTTCATTCGGTCTTCCTTAGCTTCACACATTCCATTTACTTGACTTATGATCAACTGAGAATCTTTGTGGATGACTACTAACTCTACCCCTAGGGACTTAGCCAATTCCAACCCTTTGAGGAGAGCTTCATATTCAGCTTCATTATTGGTTGTTTGATACTATAGAAGGGCTGTATATTTCAACTTGTCCCCTTCTGGGGATTTTAGCACAACTCCAATTCCTCTCGCATATAATGTATGGACGAACCATCTACATAGATGACCCATCTCTAAGCTTCATCAATCTCGTCTAACCCACCTTGGTTAGGAGTGAACTATGCAATGAAATTTGCCAGTACTTAAGCTTTTATAGCGCTTCTTGGTTGCTACTTGACATCAAACTCACTAAGTTCTCCGGCCTATTGGATTAGGCGTCCTGCGGCTTCCAATTTGTTCATCGCCTTCTTGAGTGGATGATCTATTAAAACGTTGATGACATGAGCTTGAAAATAATGTCTTAACTTCCTAGACACTATGACCAAAGCAAAAGCTAGATTTTCCATCATGGGATATCATCCTTCTACTCCTCTCAACGCTTGGCTTGTATAATAAACTGGCTTCTGTATCTTCCCCTCTTCTCTAATCAATGCTAAGCTTATTGCATGTGAAGACACCAATAAATACAAGTATAATTCTTCACCTGTTATAGACATGCTCAGCAAAAGAGCCAATGTGAGATAGGCCTTGAGGTCTTGAAAGGCCTTTTGACACTCGTCCATGCATTCGAATGCCTTCTTGAGAAGCTTAAAAAATGGCAAACACTTGTCGATAGCTTTTGATACAAACCTGTTAAGGGCAACAACTTGCCCAGTGAGAGATTGGACTTCTTTGGCATTCCTTATTGGTTTTGTTAGGAAAATACATGTTTGTATTATATGTTGGGATATTTGTCCTTAAATCCTATTGTATGATGCTATGTATTTTATTATGTAAGACATTATGTATGACTTAATGTTTTGGTTAATAAAGTTGTATTATTATTTGAAAATAATGGTAACATGAATATTGGGACATTATCATATAGTCCATGAGATGCAATAGTATGTGATTTATGTGATTTAGTCACAGAAGATATAAATCACAAGTTCTTTGTAAACTCAGAATTATAGTTCGTAGTCGGTGATGAAATTGGGCATTTCATCTGCGAAGGCTATAACATATCAACTAAGATGATTTGTCTTGATCATGGAAATGGAGATTTCTAGTTGATATGTTGATATGTTTTAAGAGTTAAGACATATTGAACTGGACCGGTGTGAGATTTATTATTCTCCTAAAGACTGTCAATAGAATAATAAACTCACGACTTATATTTGCATGAACTCTTAATCCTGAGAGGATAATGGACCTGATCATGAAGTGTAGGTTGCTTTGATATATCAGGAGTGAGATCTATAGTTGAGGTCAAAATCTCAGTATATTGGGCAGCCACATTTAGTGTTGATGGAACATATATTCTCAAGATGGAATTCATAGTCTCTTAACGGAGATATAAAATATTCCCTTGAGATAAGTTTAATGTGTTTGTTATTCAGAGAGTTGGGCCTAACCACTTTAGTAAGGAGTTACTAAAGGATATATTTATGGAATTGGATTTCATAAATATATGATGAATAACTTTAAAGGATTAAACCGGGTACTCAAGGATAAGATATAGTAATAAACAAAGTGGCAGTCTCCTTTCATGACTTTGTATTACTATGAATATTTTATGAAGGGGTTGCATGTATAATAAAGTCTTGGGATATAATTTATTAATAAGGCCTAGAGTGCAACTATATTTATATAGTGGTATTAAATATAGTTAATGGTAACTTTGGACTTGTCAAGAGTTGACAGAAAAGCCCAAGGCCCATTGGAGCTAGTGTCTTATTGGTCCCTTTTGGTCCCACTCCAAGCCACACACTTAAGCCCAATTGGAAAGGCCCAAAAGGCCAGCCTAATTAGATAATCAGTTAGATACAAAAGGAGAAACACACAGAATTTTTCTGAAGAGATTTTAAGGAAAGAGAGTTTGAAAGAACACTCTTGTGAAGTGGTGTAAAAAAGGTGTTAGACACTTTTGGACATTCTCCCTTTGGAACTGATTGAGAGACCACACATCTTGGGCGTTAGTGGAATTGGAGTGAAGATTGAAAGTATTCCCAAGAGCCTCTTATCTTCAAGTTTTGAAATTCACCGCTCCAAGGTACACTCTCTTGTTCTCTAATTCTGAAACTTAAATAGCCCATGTTAACTTGTATGTATGAAGTAGATCCGTCTTCATTACATATTCTTCCGCTGCGCATGTATGATTCCAACATTATATACAAAACATATGCAGCGAAAAAATAGTGGATCTATTTCATTCGCAATTGATAACATGTACTATGTAAATTTCATAATTTAAGAACAAGAAAGCATACCTTGGAGCAGTGAAATTCAAAACTTTTGGATTAGAAGTACTTAGGAAAACTCTCAATCTTCACTCCAATTCCACTTAATGCCCAAGAAGTGTGGTCTCTTAATCAGTTTCCAAGGAAAGAATAAAAGAGTGTCCAACACTCACATACAAACCATTTCATTGCTTATATGATCTTAATGAAAGACCCTTATGAAAAGCTCATGAAATTCTGTATGTCTCTCTCCTTATATATAACTGATTATCTAATTGGGCTAACCTTTTGAGCCATTCCAATTGGGCTCTAGTATGTGTTAGGATTAGTGCCCTTAAGTCCTATTGTATGACGCTATGTATGATATTATGTATGACATAATGCTTTGATTAATAAAGTTTTTTTATTATTATCTAAAATAATGGTAACATAAATATTCGGACATTATCATATAGTCCAGGAGATGCATAGTATGTGATTTATGTGATTTAGTCACAGAAGATATAAGTCACAAGTTCTTTGTAAATTCAGAATTTAAGTTCGTAATCGGTGATGAAATTGGACATTTCATCCACGAAGACTATAACATATCAACTAAGATGATTTGTCTTGATCATCGAAGTGGAGACTTCTAGTTGGTATGTTGATTTGTTTTAAGAGTTAAGACATTGAACTGGACCGCTGTGAGATTTATTATTCTCCTAACGACTGTCAAATGAATAATAAATCTCACGACTTTCATTTGTATGAACTCTTAATCCTGAGAGAATAATGGACTTGATCATGAGGTATAGGTTGCTTTGATATATCAGAAGTAAGATTTAAAGTAACAGTCAAATTCTCAGTATATTGGACAGCCACATTTGGTGTTGATAAAACATATATTCTCAAGATGGAATTCATAATCTCTTAACAAAAATATAAAATATTCCCTTGCGATAAATTTAATGAGTTTGGTTATTCACAGTGTTAGGCCAAACCACTTTAGTAAGGAAATACTAAAATATATATTTATGAAATTGGATTTCATAAATATATGATGAATAACTTAAAGGATTAAATTGGGTACTCAAGGATTAAGATGTAGTAATCTTCAAACTGGCAGTCTACATTTATGATTTTGTATTACTACGAATATTTTATGAAGAGGTTGCATGTATAATAAAGTCTTAGAATATAATTTATTAATAAGGCCTAGAGTGCAATTATATTTATATAGTGGTGTTAAATATAATTAATGGTAACTTTTGACTTGTCAAAAGTTGACAGAAAAGCTCAAAGCCCATTGGAGCTAGTGTCTTATTGGTCCATTTTGACCCCACTCTAAGCCACACAATTGGAAAGGCCCAATAAGCCAGCCTAATTAGATAATCAGTTAGTTATAAAGGGAAAAACATAGAGAATTTTTTATTAAGAAAAAAGAAAAAGAGAGGCATTATTGTGAAATGGTGTGTATGTGTGAGTGAAACCACTCAATTATTCTCCCTTAGAAACTAATTGAGAGACCACACTTCTTGGGCGTAAAGTGAAATTGGAGTAAAGATTAAAAGTGTTCCCAAGTACTTCTAATATTTTGTTTTGGATTTCACCACACTAAAGTATGCTATCTTGTTCTTAAATTCTAAAATATACATAGTGCATGTTATCAATTATGAATAAAATAGATCCATTTTTGTTGCTTTTGCTGTGTGTTTTGTATGAGATACAAAACCAGATTTTTCAACAATTGGTATTAGAGCCAGGTTTTCATATCATGATTGTATAACATGTGATTGGATTTTAGAATAAAAGAAAAACGGTTGCATTTTGTTATCTTAAAGGAATTCATTTGAATCCTTGTTATATAAGAATGATTTAAGACCATTCGGTTATATAGATTGTACAATTGCAAATTTCTAGATGATATATATGACTAGGCCATCTGTGTTATTAGCGTGCATTGAACATATACTTCCATATTGAATCCGTATATATATATATATATATATATATATATATATATATATATATATTGCAAGTGGGATTGAAAAGTGTCGTGTCTTGATATGTTTATTGAATGGAAGTTACTGTCAAGTGCGCTTGGATTCCTTTTGCACCACTTGGAAGTATTGCATCCGTATATAATATATATATATATATATATGGCGTAATAATTATCATATATTATATATATGGTTTATGGGCAAATTCTTAATGGCCATTTTATAAGAATGTGATAATTAGCTTGGAAGTACCCAATCTGTATATTATATAAAGGTTTTATCATATATTTTATATATATATATGTGTGTGTGTGTGTGTGTGTGTGTGTGTGTGTGTGTGTGTGTGTGTGTGTGTGTGTGTGTGTGTAAATTGTTTACCAACGATTCAAGGCCCACGGTTGAATTCCTTTATTGCACTTGGTTAGTGCACTTTGACATTGCACTACTTGGATGTGTTAATTGCCTTGGATGAAGAATCCGTATATTATTATTTATATGGTTTCATATGCATTCAAATTTTATATGCCTTGGATGTCTTGGATCCATATATTAAAGTGTGTTCCATATGTTGCAATTTATATAGAGATACATGGATATATATGCTATCTTGTTAATGCTAGGATTATGAAATTTATTCCTAATGAGATTAGGATTATGTTTTCAAGGTATCTAGCGTTATTATGATTCTTGATCTTAAAAATCTTTAATTTAAAATATCTAGTGGGAGAGAGATACAAGTGTTGGATCTCACAACCTCCATTATCAGTTCATAGTAGTATGGGTAAACACCTCGTCTTGGCGTATATGCCTCACAATCCCAAAGGAGGGCGTTTATTTCATAGAACTACAAGATTGAACTTACCAGTTTAAAGTAATGTGGACAAACACCTCGTCTTGGCGTATATGCCTCGCAATCCCAAAGGAGGGTGTTTTGTTTCATGGTACTACAAGTTTAAACACTATAAAAGGGAGATGAAATGTGGCTACACATGATTCTAGATAATGGTGTATACTAGACTAAGTGTAATGTTAACCTCCCAAAGGAGCTATGTCATTATTACTTAGAGGCTAAAGGTAATACGACATATTGTTAGTGTTTGATAAGAGTTATCATGATGACACTAATAATGAGAATAATTCTCAACCAATTAATGTGTTTATAATAAACTTGCTACCAAGGAATTATAGACATGGATTGGGTTGTCGTTGCATATATTATTTTATGGTTTTATTAAGGTTACATATTATATACTTATATGCTAAATTGATAATGTCCAGTTTAGTTATTATATTCATGTGTATTATTTTCAGATTTAAATCATGACATCATTTAGCCCACTTGTTGTAATTCTTAATCAAAACAAACTGACTGGATCAAGTACGTTGACTGGAAAAGAAATTTGGATATTGTTCTTACAGCTAAAGAGCACAAATATGTGCTTACTCAACTATGTTTGAGCTTTCCTTCATTAGATGCTTCTCTTGAAGAAAAACAACGATATGATCGTTGGCAGAAATCTAATGAGATGGCCAAGTGTTATATCCTAACATTTATTTCAAATATTCTACAGCATCAAATGCAAGATGTAGAACTAGCTTCAGACATAATGCTATGTCTGAAGGAGATGTTTGGTGATAAAGGCTGTTCTGCAAGGCAAGAAACTATGAGGCCGATTTATAATACCAAAATGGCTAAAGGTACTTCAGTGAGAGAGCATTGTCTTAGGATGATCTCTAATCTGAATACATTGGAAGTTTTAGGTGCCAATATTGATGGAGAATCCCAAGTGGATATGATACTCCAATTATTACCAGAATCATTCAAGGAATTCAGACTTAACTATAATATGAACAAAAATATTTATTCATTGTCTGAATTAATGGATGAGTTGGTAGCGACGGAGGGCATCCTTGGTACTTCTAATATTGAAGCCAATGTTGGTGAAGCTTCTACTTCTCAACCTAAGTCGAAAGGCAAGGGTAAGAAGAAGAAGAAGAAGAAGAAGAAGAAGAAGAACTTCACTAAACAAGATGGTAAACAAATAGCCTTAGGAGATGCCAACAAAAGAAAGAAAACTAAAGGAAAGTATTTTTATTGTAGTGAGAAAGGTCATTAGAAGAGGAATTGTCCAATATTCAAGACTGCCAAGACTAAGGGTATGAAAAGTTCATTTCTTCTTGAATTATGTTTTGTACAAAATCTCACAGATTCCTAATGTGTGGATTCAGGTTGTACTAATCATATCTGCAATTCTTTGCAGGGGTTCTAGGAGACCAGAAAGTTGAATAAGGGAGAACTATTTCTTTCTTTGGCTGATGGGAGCAGGATTCCAGTTGTTACTGTTGGAGTGTTTAATTTATGCTTTGAGTCTAGAGTTTTAATATTGGAAGACTGTTTGTATGTATCTAATGTTCGGAGGAATTTAATTTCTGCAACTTAATTAGGTAAGCATGGATATTGTGTTCTCCTGAAAGACAATGTTGTAATAAAGAAGGATAAAATGTTTATCTGTTCTGCCAATATTGTGGATGGTCTTTATATTTTAACTCCTGATAAGCATGAATTATATAATTCTGAATTAGATAGTAGCTCTCATGTAAAATCATTAAAGAGAAAGTTTCCTTCTACTAGTGATGCATATCTATGGCACTTACATTTGAGTTATATTTGTCGGGGGCAAAAAAGTTTTCTTTCCGACAAATGAGATTTATATTGGGTCGGAGCCTAAATCGAAACTCGACGATGGGCTTGATACACGGCCCAAAAGCTATTGGTGAAGATCCAAATAATCCACCATATTTTTATGCCCTAAGCCTAGATTGAGACTTACAAGAATGGCCTTTAAGTGATCCCTACAGCAAACACATCAGTATGATTAAAAAGCCTACTGTAAGAAATAGCCCACTGTAAGAAATAGCCCAGCAGTAAAGTGTTTCTGCTGGAAAATAACCCAGCGGTAAAGTGCTTCTGCAGAAAATAACCCAGCCGTAAAATAGTTCCAGAAAAAGGGGGTAACCCAGCTGTAAAATGCTCCTGCAGAAGAGAGTAACCCAGCTGTAGAGTACTTTTATGGAAGAGAGTAACCCAGCTGTGAAAACATTTCTACAGGAAATAACCCAGCCGTAAAAATAGTTCTGCAGAAGAAAGTAACCCAGTTGTAGAAATAGTTCTGTAGAAGAAAGTAGCCCAGCTGTAGAGTACTTTTATGGGAGAGAGCAACCTAGCTGTAGAGTACTTTTATGGGAGAGAGCAACCCAGCTGTAGAGTACTTTTATGGGAAAGAGTAGCCCAGCCGTGAAAATATTTCTGCAGAAAACAACCCAGCCATGAAAACAGTTTTGCAGAAGAATAACTCAGCAGTAAAGTTTTTCAAAGATTGGGGGAAACATTCATATTTTAGGACTCATCATTCGTTAGTTCTGAGGAAAAATCTTCTAATACGTCAATATGAGGAAAAAATTCTATTGTAACAATTACATCATAACCATCAATAGTAAAAGAGTAAGTAAATGTCATGGGTTCCATGGTAGCAAACAATGGAGAAGACTTAGTGTGAGATGAAGAGAGAGAGAGAGATCTCATCTAGTGCAGCAAGGTCATCATGGTGCCAAAGCATGCTCTTGGGTGTAGTATATATAATGGGTAAAGAGAGGCATTAGAGGGAGTGTGTAGAGGGCTGCTGAAATTTTCTACTGGGGAGGAGCTGTGTGTTTTTTAACTTGAGCTATGAGAGGTGTTTTTAAGCTAGGAGTGGGGGAATTTAGTTTCCATGTTTGAGAATGAGAGTTTTGTGCCTTAGGACTTTGCTGGGATTTCAGAAACTGATGTAGGAAGGTTTTTTTGAGAGTTTTTCTTTTGTAAGCGTGTTTCTTGGTGCCTTGTGTCCCCCCTTGAGGCATTAATGGAGGGTCCTATTTATGGTTGAGATTTAGGGGGCGATTGGCAAATAACCTTTGCTAAATCTTCCCCAATCTTCAGAAAATCCTTAAGGATTCGTTTTTAGAATGTTAGCTAAGAATGACAAGTTTATACTTTTGGAAGACTTGCTGTTTTGGGGTAATATCAGCTGGGATTCTGACCCAGCATTAATGGTGTTTGGTCTTGGCTGATGGGGGTTAGAGCATGCATTAAGCTAATGACCTTGGATGTGCTGCTTACTAGATTCAGAGCTCCCAAAGGCAAGTTGCATCACCCCAAGCTAGGTGCCAACCTTGGAGCCTCTGCTGGGAACTCTGCTGGGATCCCCTTGGTGCCCTCCAAACCACATTTCCCTAAGTTTCCCCATTAGGGGTTCATGTGCTTGGTCCATGAACCAGATAATACATATTTTTTAGCATGAAAAAAGAGTTGATTTGAGCTTGCTTCAGGAGTTTTAATGGCTGCCTTTGCTGTTTGACTGAATGGGTTGGAGAAGAAAGAAGATATGGCTGGCTGAAATGCTTCAACCTTGTGTTAAGTCTTTTCAACTTTATGCCAAGTCTGTTTCAGCTTTATGTCACACAATAAATGCTGATATTTCAGCTTGTAGAAGGGAGGTTTGACCTCTGATGGACATGTGTACAGTGCTGACTTGATTGGACAAGTTGGAACCTAAAGGGAGTAGTCTTCAGTTGCTGAATTTGTGCTGACTTTGGCTGGTTAGCTTCACGTGAGTTCCATCTGCTGGGACCTGAGTGTGGCCTGGGCTGGCCCCAGCTGGGCTTTGTATTTGGGCTTGATTTTTCCTACAAAGTGAGGAATTTTGCCATAAATAATATTCATGGGCTTTCATGAAATAGTTGCTAAATAACATTTTGGGCTTTAGGAAATAGTTGCAATGGTTGCCAAATAATATTTGGGCTTTAGGAACTATTGCCAAAATCATATTGGGCTTTATGAAATAGTTGCCAAATAATGTTTGGGCTTTAGGAAATAATTGAAGTGGTTGCCAAATAATATTTGGGCTTTAGAAAATATTGCCAAAATAGTATTGGGCTTTATGAAAATAGTGCCAAATTAGTATTTGGGCTTTTAGGAAATAATTGCCAAATTAGCATTTGGGCTTTGTAAAATAGTGCCAATTTAATATTGGGCTTTAGAAAATAGTTGCCAAATTAGTATTTGGGCTTTAAGAAAATAGTGCCAAATTAGTATTTCGGCTTTAGAAAATAGTTGCCAATTTAATATTGGGCTTTAAGAAAATAGTTGAAGATTTTGTTGTAAAGAAAAATGCCGTGTAGCAACGGGCTTAGAAAGGGTGCTGTGTAGCAACGGGCTTAGAATGGCGCCGTGTAGCAATGGGCTTAGAAAAGTGCCGTGTAGTAATGGGCTTAGAAAAGGTGCCGTGTAGCAACGGGCTTAGAAAAGGTGCCGTGTAACAAAGGGCTTAGAAAATGTGCCATGTAGCAACGGGCTTAGAATGGTGCCGTGTAGCAACGGGCTTAGAAAAGTGTTTTGTTGGGCTTTTTGGGGTCTTGCCCATGAGTTAAATGATTTTGGGCTTTTTGTGGAGAGAGTATAAGCTTGTGGCCCAACGTTGGTAGCAAGGTGATGGGCATTTTTTATGGAAACCCAAGTTGGGTAATATGTGGAATATAGTGGGTAACATTTGTGAGAGGGCCCAAAGTAAATTGTAGAGCTTATGTATGTAGGAAATATTTGTGGGAGATATCTATGTGGGCTTCAAAATAATTATTAGGGATGCGTGGATACTTTATGAGTGGGCTAAAGAAGTTAGGGCCCAAAAAATTTGTACCTCAACAATATTAATTCAAATAGGATTCAAAGACTAATCAAAGATAGACTTTTACAGCCCATGGACTTTGATGGATTTCCAGTTTGTGAATCTTGTTTGGAAGGTAAAATGACTAAACGACCTTTTAATGCAAAAGGTAGAAGGGCCCAAGAGTTGGTTGAATTAGTTCATACAGATATATGTAATCCTATGTTAACCCAAGTAAAAGGAGGTTATGAGTACTTCATCACCTTTACGAATGATTACTCAAGATGTGGTTATGTGTACCTAATGAGATGGAAGTCCCAAACCTTTGAAAAGTTCAAAGAGTTTAGGGCTAAAGTTGAAAATTAATTGGATAAATGCATAAAGGTCATTCGATTTAATCAAGGTGGCGAATACCTTCTTGGGGATTTCAAGGATTACCTAATTCAAAATGGGATTGTCTCCCAATTGACTGCACCTAGAACACCCCAACAAAAAGTGTAGCAGAAAGACGGAATAGGACTCTTTTAGAAATGGTAAAGTCCATGATGAATTATTCAACTTTACCAATTTCTTTTTGGGGATATGCATTAAAAACTGCTATGCATATTTTGAATTTATTTCCATTAAAATCTGTTCCTAACACACCTAAGGAATTGTGGAGTGAGCCCAAGCCTAGTATGAAATATCTTAACATTTGGGGATGTTCAGCACATGTGTTGAAAGGGAAGTCTAATAAGTTGGAAGCTAAAACAGAAGTATGCATGTTTTTATGGTATTCAAAGGAAACTAAGAATTATTTATTCTATAATCATAAGGATAACAAAGTGTTTGTTAGTACCCATGCCAAATTTTTGGAAGATGATTATGTAAACGATTTTAATCCTAGAAATAAAGTTGTATTGGCTGAATTAGATGAACTTGTAATTGAACAACCAATGGATGAAACTAGGAATGATGTGGCTATATTTAATACACCACGAGACATTACTCATGAGATGACTAGTACACAGGTGCCTCGTCGTAGTGGGAGAATTGTTCGGCCTCCTACAAGATTTATAGGTTTAGGAGAAGGTTATGAAGCTATCCCAGAAGAGGCTGAATTCGATCTCTACACTTATGAAGAGGCAATGAATGATATAGATGCACATCATTGGGTCCAAGCTATGAAATCTGAATTGGATTCTATGCATTCCAATCAAATATGGGATCTTGTAAAGGTGCCTAACGGCATTAAACCTGTTGGTTGCAAATGGGTTTACAAGAGGAAGAAAGAAATAGATGGAAATGTTGAAACCTTTAAAGTAAGATTAGTGGTGAAAGGGTATACACAAAAAGAAGGTATTGACTATGATGAAACCTTTTCGCCAATAGCCATGCTTAAATCTATCAGAATTCTCTTATCCATTGCTGCTTATTATGATTATGAGATTTGACAAATGGATGTCAAGACTGCATTTCTTAATGCAATCTTGAAGAAGAAATCTATATGATGCAACCAAAAGGTTTCATAACAAAGAACCAAGAGCATATGGTATACAAGTTGAAAAGGTCCATTTATGGACTTAAGCAAGAATCTAGGTCATGGAACATCAGAGTTGATCAAACAATCAAATCATTTGGTTTTAAACAAAATCTTGATGAACCATGTGTGTACAAAAGACATCGAGACAAAATAGTAATGCTCCTAGTGCTTTATGTTGATGCTATTCTACTCATTAGAAATGATGTAGGGGTAATGTCATCAGTAAAGGTTTGGTTGTCAAGCCAATTTGAAATGAAGGACTTGGGTGAAGCTAACTTTATTTTAGGGATCAAGCTTTGTCGAGATCGTAAGAATAAAATGTTAGGTTTATCACAAACTAGATATATAGATAAGGTTCTAGATGGTTTAACATACAAAACTCTAAGAAAGGATTACTACCTTTTAGACATAGAGTTCCTCTATCTGATGACCAAAGGCCTAAGACTCTTAAGGAAGAAAATATAATAAGAAAAGTTCCTTATACTTCTGCAGTAGGAAGTCTCATGTATGTCATGTTATGTACTAGACCAAATATTTGTTATTCAATTGGCATGGTCAGCCGATATCAATAAAATCCAGGACTTAAACATTGGCAAGTTGTAAAGCATATTCTTAAGTATGTACGGAAAACGTGAGACTATATATTTGTTTACCATAGTGAGGATTTGATTCCCATTGGTTATACAGATTCATATTTACAGTCAAATCTTGATTTCAGAAAGTCCACTTCAAGTTGTGTGTTCACCTTGGGAGGTGGAGCCATAAGTTGGAGGAGTGTTAAGCAATCTTATATTGCGGACTCCACCATGGAAGCTGAATATGTTGCTGCTTGTAAGGCCGCAAAGGAAGCTATTTGGCTCAAGAAATTCCTTTTTAATCTTGGTGTTGTGATTTGGCTCAAGAAATTCCTTTTTAATCTTGGTTTTGTGAGAATGGAACAAGTTCCTATCACATTGTTTTGCAACAAAAGTGGAACGATTGCACAATCCAAAGATCCAAGTAATCACAAAAAATGAAAGCACATTGAGAGAAAGTACCACATTATTTGAGACATTGTTGCTTGAAGAGATGTAGTAGTAGTAAAGATTGATAGTGCAAGTAATCTAGCAGATCCCTTTACCGAAACCTTGCCCCAAAGAACTTTTGAGTAACATTTGGAGGGAATAGAAGTTAGATTAGTGCACAATAGTCTTTAGGGCAAGTGGGAGATTGTTAGGATTAGTGGCCTTAAATCCTATTGTATGATGCTATGTATGATGCTATATATAACATTATGCTGTGATTAATAAAGTTGTTTTATTATTATCTAAAATAATGGTAACATGAATATTCGAACATTATCATATAGTCCATGAGATGTGTAGTATGTAATTTATGTGATTTAGTCATAGAAGATATAAGTCACAAGTTCTTTGTAAACTCAGAATTTAAGTTTGTAGTCGATGATGAAATTGGGCATTTTATCTGCGAAGACTATAACATATCAACTAAGATGATTTGTCTTGATCATGGAAGTGGAGATTTCTAGTCGGTATGTTGATATGTTTTAAGAGTTAAAACATATTGAACTAGACCGCTGTGAGATTTATTATTCTCCTAACGACTGTCAAATGAATAATAAATCTCACGACTTTTATTTACATGAACTCTTAATCCTAAGAGAATGATTGACCTAATCATGAGATGTAGGTTGCTTTGATATATCAGAAGTGAGATCTAAAGTAACAGTCAAAACCTCAGTATCTTAGACAGCCACATTTGGTGTTGATGGAACATATATTCTCAAGATGGAATTCATAATCTCTTAATGGAGATATAAGATATTCCTTTGAGATAAGTTTAATAGATTTGGTTATTCAGAATGTTAGGCTTAACCGCTTTAGTAAGAAAATACTAAAGTACATATTTATGAAATTGGATTTCATAAATATATGATGAATAACTTAAAGGATTAAACTGGGTACTCAAGGATTAAGATGTAGTAATCTTCAAAGTGGTAGTCTACATTTATGACTTTGTATTATTATGAATATTTTATAAAGGGATTACATGTATAATAAAGTCTTAGAATATAATTTATTAATAAGGCCTAAAGTGCAATTATATTTATTTAGTGGTATTAAATATAATTAATGGTAACTTTGGACTTGTTAAGAGTTAATAGAAAAACCCAAGGGCCATTAGAGCTAGTGTATTATTAGTCCCTTTTGATCCCACTCCAAGCCATACACTAAAGTTCAATTGGAAAGGCCTAATAAGCCAGCCCAATTAAATAATCAGTTAGTTATAAAAGGAGAAACATACAAAATTTTTTAATAACAAAAAAGAAAAAGAGATGCATCATTGTGAAATGGTGTGTATGTGTGAGTGAAGCCACTCAATTATTCTCCCTTAGAAACTGATTAAGAGACCACACTTCTTGGGCATAAAATGGAATTGAAGTAAAGATTAAAAGTGTTTCCAAATACTTCTAATATTTTGTTTTGGGCTTTATCACACTAAGATACGCTATCTTGTTCTTAAATTCTGAAATTTACATAGTGTATGTTATTAATCATGAATGAAATAGATCCATTTTTGTTGCTTCTACTGTGTGTTTTGTATGAGATACAAAACTAGATTTTCCAACAGTATGTGGCTTGGAATGGGACCAAAAGGGATCAATAAGACACTAGCTTCAATAAGCCTTGGCCTTTTCTGTCAACTCTTGACAAGTCCAAAGTTACCGTTAACTATATTTAATACCACTATATAAATATAGTTGCACTCTACGCCTTATCTATAAATTTTATCCCAAAACTTTACTATACATACAACCTCTTCATTAAAAAATTCGTAGTAATACAAACTCATGAATATAGACTACCACTTTGAAGATTACTACATTATAATCCTTGAGTACCCGGTTTAATCCATTATGCTATTCATTATATATTTATGAAATCCAATTTCATAAATATATTCTTTAGTAACTCCTTACTAAAGTGATTGAGCCCAATACTCTGAATAGCCAAACCCATTAAATTTATCTCAAGGGAATATTTATATCTACGTTAAGAGATTATGAATTCTATCTTAAGAATATATGTTCCATCAACACTAAATGTGGCTACCCAACATACTGAGATTTTGATCATGACTAATAGATCTCACTCTTGATATTTCAAAGAAACCTGCATCTCATGATCAAATCCATTATTCTCTCAAGATTTAGATGTAAATAGAAGTCGTAAGATTTATTATTCATTTGACAGTCGTTAGGAGAATAATAAATCTCATAGCGATCTAGTTCAATATGTTTTAACTCTTAAAGCATATCAACTAGAAATCTTCATTTTCATAATCAAGACAAATCATCTTAGTTGATATGTTATAGTCTTCGCAGATAAAATGCCCAATTTCATCACCTACTACGAACTAAAATTCTGAGTTTATAAAGAACATGTGATTTATATCTTCTACGACTTTTCACATAAATCACATATTATGCATCTTATGAACTAAGATAATGTCCCATTAGTTCATTTATAAATATTCTCATATAATTAAACACTTTAATTATTTATGACATGCCAATAAATTGGATTTTAGGGCATAAACCCCAATAGATTTCATATTCAATATCGCTCGAATTTTATCAAGATTTGCTTCAACTCCTCTATATGAAACCATGAACCCAAGATACTCTCCTGATTGAACTCCAAAAGTGCATTTGCTCAGATTTAACTTCATGTTGTATCGCCTAAGTGTATTGAAGGTCTCTTAAAAGTTATCCCAATGATTTTCCTTGTCCTAGCTCTTTACCAACATATCATCTACATAAACTTCTACATTCCATCCAATCTGTAGACAAAACATATGGTTAACCAGCCTTTGATAAGTTTCTTCCGCGTTCTTTAAACCGAAGGGAATCACCTCGTAGCAAAACAGACCTTGACTGGTAATGAAGGATGTCTTCTCTTGACCCACCTCATCCATTCTTATTTGATTGTAGCCTTAGAAGGCGTCTATGAAACTTAGCAATTTATGACCCGCAATTAAGTCCACCAACTGGTCAATATGTGGCAATGAGTAGCTATCTTTGGGGCAAGCCTTGTTCAAATTGGTGAAGTCCACGCACATTCTCCATTTGCCATTTGCCTTCTTGACCATCACCACATTAGCCAGCTAGTTTGGGTAATAAACTTCTCGGATAAATTTTGACGTGGTCAACTTTTGGACTTCTTCTTTAATGGCATTATCCCACTCAGGAGAAAAAACTCTTTTCTTCTAACGAACAGGCTTGGAGGACGGGTGCACATTCAACCGATAAGTGATAATACTTGGGTCAATTCTCGACATGTCTTCATGACTCCATGCGAAAACATCAATACTCTTCCTTAAGAACTGGACGAGGTCTTGCTTTGTCTTCTCGTTCATACTTGTTCCAATTTTGGTAAATTTCTCAAGATTACCCTCTTCTAGAGGGATGTCTTCTACACTTCCGTGGGTTCTGCAGTAACTCTTCTCTCGTCTTTGACAATCTTCTGCATGTGCTCATCCATAGCCAACATGGCTGGGTAGCATTCTTTAGTGGCTAATTGGTCTCCTTGCACTTCACCTACTCCATGATTTGTTGGAAACTTAACAGATAAATGGTAGGTAGACGTTATTGTCTTCCAACTATTTAAAGTCGGTCTTCCAATGATAGTGTTGTATGAGGACGAGCAGTCCACAACCAAGAAGTTTACCTTTTTGGTTATCTGCTGTGGATACGCTCCTACTACCACAGGTAATGTAATGGTGCCCACAGGTAGCACTTTCATCCCTCCAAATCCTACTAATGGCAAATTTACTGAACGAATTTGATTTAGTCTAAGCCTTATTTGTTGAAAGGCAGGGTGATATAAAATGTCAACGGAACTTCCATTGTCTACCAACACCCTCCTAGTTGTATAATCAGCAATGAGCAATGTAATGACGATTACATCGTCATGCAGGTGGTGAATCCATTTAGTGTCCTCGTTTGTGAACGTAATGACTTTCTCATCTACCCCCCTTGTCCTTGGAGGTCATCCAGAGAGCTGGACATTTTGCACCACCTTCAGGTACGTCTTCCTTGGCTTGGAAGATTGCCTTATTGAGGTCCCTCCTATAATAACTCTTATCTCTCCAAGTGAGGGCCTTGACGATTCTTCTACCTTTCCCTTCAACTTCTCGTCATTGTGATCTTATTCAAGAAAGTTTCTCAATTTTCCTTGCCTGATGAGATTCTCTATCTGCTGCTTTAAGTCAAAACACTCATTTGTGTCATACTTGATGATGCGAAGAAAATCAGTAGGCTGGATGCTCCGGATTAGAAAGAACTACTGGCTGTCTTGATGGCCTAAAAAACAAAGAACAGTGATCAAAGGTGACTAGGGATGCTCCAACTTTTTAGGAAATGTCAAAAACGTACCTTTTTCTGGTCTGAATAAGTGTATATAATGTTTTAGGAGCAGCTATTGGGTTTATAACCTCCCCTAGATTTGGGGAGATGTGTGGGTTCAAATATAACTTCCTCAACTGTTTAGGAGTTACATTTTTCATGTGTAACGGTCACTGGGAGTTACACGTATTATAAAGAGTTGTACACACTCATAGATCTTCTTGTGTCGAAGTCTCGTCCAGAGTTCCTCGTCCAAGGGCCCTCAAGTCATGCATACCTCGTCCTGGGACCCTGAAGTCATGCGCACCTCGTCCTGAGGCCTTCATTTTACGGACGACACTCTTGTGAACGCAATAAATGGTTCCTCTAGACGACATTCCATGATGTTGACCTTTGGCATGCAAATCTTTGTCCAAGCACCTTACTCATCCTGGACGATCTCCTCGTCCAAGCACCTTACTCATCTTGGACGATCTCCATGGACAAGATTAGAGTTATATTTTATCATACCCTATCAGTTGCCCCCTTGTCCATAGGTCGTCCAGGAAGTACATCTACTGATGTCATACTTCGAACACATGTCATTATGCCATCTGTTATAGGTGCCACATGTCATTGTCTAATTGGTGACTCGTCATGTCAGCTCGTTTTTCGAGGGACGTGCCATTTGTCACATTTTGGCGGGATGCGTCGCTTTGTGTACTAGGGTTCAGTGCCTATAAATAGTAGAATTCCTCCACTACCCTCCTCATTTTTGAAATTTTCTTCTTTGACATCTCTCGTCTTAGCGCCTCGTCTAGAAGTTTCTTGCGTCCATAGTCTTCCCTCATCTAGATCCAGGTATTTTCTCCATCTTCATCCTCAGGTTTTAAGTTTCCTTAAAGAATGTCTGAGGTAGTACTTTCCTCATCTAGCGATAGTGTTGTCAAAGCCATAGACGAGTACCAAGACCCAAGTAGTTTTAGCAGTTCTAGTGATAGTAGTGCTAGTAGTAGTGATTGCAGTAGTGATGGAAATACTACAGACGAGTATACGTTTGGTGTCCCTGGGATTTCTTTAGAGGTATTCCAGGAAGAGCTTAGGACAAGGGCTAAGTCTGGGTCTAAGGCTGGCACAAGTGCTCCTTCGTCTTCTGCTCAAGACGAGGAGGAGGTAGTCTATAGTTGTGCCATTAGGGTTGGTTCTAAGACAGATGAGAGAAAGTTAGATCTTCTTAAGACTTGGTACCAAATCCCTGAAAGTTTAAATCCTAGGGTACCTGTGCGTGACGAGTGGTGTTGTCAACCCCGTTTTGGCGTTGGCATTTACAAGGTTTACCTCTTGGGGGGTTTGAGGTTGCCCCCCAATGCCTTCACCAGGGAGTTGCTTTCCAGATTAGGTTTAGGCATATACCAGTTTAACCCCAACGCTTAGAGGCTAATAGTCGCCATGCAAGTTTTGTGGAAGGAGGTGTTTGAAGGGAATCGTCCTCTTACTATGAACGAGTTCCTCTTTTGCTATAAGCCCTCCGAAATTAACCAATCCCTTGGTTTCTATTAGTTCATAGCCAGAGGGAAAGATTATAGGTTAATAAAGTCCTTGGTCACCTTAGATAGAAAGTGGAAGACGGAGTTTTTTTTCGTCTCTGGTTTTTGGGCTGGACGCCCTATTGAGGTTAACAAGGATCCATTCCCTCTCTACACAGGAGAGATAAAGAACCTTCGTCTTGAAGGTATGTCTACTTGTTATTACATTTGTTAGATTCGTTTTTTATTATGGTCGTCTAATGTATTTTTTGTTTTGAAAAAGGTGTTAGACGACCCCACTTCGATAGGTTCCACCTGGAACGAGTTCAAAAGGCGCGTCTTTACATTGATAGGACTTTTCACTCTTTGGTCAGTCTACGGCGTCTTGCTACCTGGGGATTAGGTCCAGAGCTGTCTGCTGAAGCTATTGCCCACGAGCTCACCGTTCGAAGATGTAAGTTCTCCTTTTTTTTTTTTTTTTTTTTTTTACTAACGTCTTTGCTTACAAGAATGACGACAATGAAGGAAAATAAGGGTAAAAAGTGGCAGACGAGGAAACTGGGCGGGGGGTGCAATCCCAGTCTTGTCCGTCCACTAGTGACAAAAGAAAGAGCCTTTTATTAGGTGTAGATTTGGGAAATCTCCCAAGTAGGCACAAGGAGAAAAAGGCTAGTCATAGGTCATCCAAACCTCTAAACGTCTAAGTTAAGGACGACCAACCTAGTCCTTTCCTCGTCCCTCCCAACCATTATGTTCAAATCCTGGATGTTGATCCAAAACCAAAGGATCCTCCGTCTTTGCAAATCCTGTCTGGAGTCGATGTCCCAGCCTCGTCTCAACCTTCTTACCACTCAAAATCTTCTTGAAAATGAGGACTTGGCGTGGGAAAAGTTTGAAAGGGTTGTGACAGACGAAGACGTGACGGCATGCTACAACATGTCATTGAGGGATTTTGAGTGCTCTGGTGTTCATGATCTTTTTAAGGTATGTAATTTTTATATATGTTTATCTCATCCTGTTATTAGCTCTTTCGTACGTATCATAATAAAATTTCAATTTATGCAGGCAATGTCTAAGTTCATTGCCGGGTCTTGGCAGGCCACTGAACTAGACAAGACGAGGATTTTGTTGGAGAAGACGGTCAAGATGGGAAATGACAAGTCCAAGAGGTGGGCTGAAGTGGCAGTCAAGGCTAAGGACGATGCAAAAAAGTTACAAAATCGCGGCGATGAGTTGAAGGCTGAAGTCCAAGAGAAGGATGCTCGTCTTGATCTCCTTTAAAAGAAGAATGACGAGTTGAGTGCCCTCCTCGAAAAAGCTAAAGGAGACGCCGTCGCAGAGTTTAAGGTGTCCAGAGAATTTACTAATTCATTAGATGCCAATTACGCAGTTGGCTTCGAAGACTTTAGGATGGACGCCATGGATAAATTTCTTGAGATGGACTTCAGCACTATCAAACTTATCCTTGGTGGGGCTTCTACAAGTTCCCTCGTCCAGACAAGCTCAGAGGATATCAACGTGAAGGATGATGCCACTACACTGCCACCTCAAGACAAAGCTAATGCCAACACCCCTCCTGCTTAGGACGAATTTATAATTTGTTCAAATGTTATTTGCTTTTAGTTTGGCCCATTTCATTTCCCTTTTTTTTATTGAAATGTATTTAAGTACAATTATCTCATCTAGAATGTTCTGGACGAGTTTATTAACAATTGCCTTTTAGGGCTTAATTTGTAAGGGTTTTTGGATGGTGGTTGTCTACCCTTTTCTAAACTTCAATGAATGTCTATTTTTATTCATTATTTTGTTGTTGTATGGACGTGTTTGCCCCCCTTATCACTGCTGCTATTGAAATTTGCATACTTTTTAAGTATTATAAAGTTGTCCTTATACTTTTCTTATGGACGATGTTATTGGTTCGTCCACGTGCCTTTCTATGGACGATGTTTGAGGTTCGTCCATTCATTCATTCTTCATCTTCATCATCATTTTTTTTTTTTGTGGACGACCTATTTACACAGACTCTTCAAGATAGCAATGATGAGTCTTGTCAGACATTTGCCTCGTCCATAGGCTTAGCTTTTGCCTTTTGCCTGACATTTCTAGTGTTTGACTCGTCCTAGAACACCTGGATGTCTTGGTCAGATGCTCGTCCAAGGACTTGTGCTTCACTATATAGCTTTTGTGCCTTAGCTTATTTTTTACTTTATCCTCGTCTTGAGGAAAGCTTATGAACATTACATCCCTGTGTACAAGGATTTTCATTCGTCTTAGGGTTTTGTCCCCCCTGTGGGTATTATTATGGGAGTTAGATTTTATGCATAAAATACATTGAAAATCTAAACCATATCATTATATAAACCATGTTCATAAATATGGCACCTGCTTAGAAGCTAGTGCCTTATGAAAGTACTTAGGAAAATACTTAAAATACATAATCTCGTCTATCATGAACTTGTCTGCAAACGGTGCAAAAGTTTAAGAACTAGTGCACTTTTATTCTTAGTACACACCATACACCATAGTAGTAATAAAAAGCACAACAGTTAGTACTAGCTAACACCACAGTTGTGACCTCATCCATGTCTGTTACCTCGTCCAAGCTCATTACTAGTAGTACCTCCTCAGATGTTCCACGTTCCATAGATGCTCTAACTTTCGTCCGTCCAGAGCTTCCAAGTAGTACAATCCCTGCCTCTTGCAGTTGATTACCTTATACGGTCCTTCCCAATTGGGTCCCAATTTTCCATGAGTCGGGTTCCTAGTTGCCAAGGATACTCTTTTGAGAACAAGGTCCCCTACGCTGAAGTGCCTGGGTTTCACCATGGCATCATGCTGCCTAGCCATAAGATTCTTGTATCTTGCTATCCTCTGCTCCCCATCCATCCTTATCTCATCAATGAGATCGAGGTCAAGGCAAAGCAGTTCTCCATTTTCTTCCTCCTGATACTTCATCACTCGATGGTTAGCCATATGAACTTCTACAGGTATGACCACTTCACTTCCATAGGCTAACTTGAAGGGGGTTTCTCCAGTCGATGTTCTCACAGGCATCCTGTAGGCCCAAAGAACGCTTGGTAACTCGTCTGGCCATATCCCCTTTGCCCCCTCAAGCCGAGTCTTGATGATTTTCAGCAAGGATCGGTTTGCTACCTCTGCTTGTCCATTCGCTTGTGGGTGGAAGGGTGAGAAATAGTGATTCTTGATTCCAAAATGTTCACAAAAGTCCCTGAATGGTGCGTTGTCGAACTGTCGTCCATTGTCAAATACCAGCACCCTCGGTACTCTGAACCTACACAGAATATTCTTCCAAACAAAATTCTTAACGTTTTGCTGAGTAATTTTTGCAAGGGGTTCGGCCTCCACCCACTTGGCAAAGTAGTCAATCCCTACTACCAAAAATTTTATTTGTCTGGTTCCCGGGGGAAAAGGACCTAGGATATCCAGTCCCCATTCTGCAAATGGCCACGGGGCCATCATTGGGGTCTGGTACTCCAACGGCTGACTAGGGACGTTGCTATAGTGCTGACACTAGTCGCACACCTTGACATAAGCCTTAGCATATGCTTGAATCGTGGGCCAGTAGTAGCCTGCACGAATGATTTTATGGACTAACGATCTTGCCCCTGAGTGATTCCCACATGCTCCTTCATGAACCTCCCTCAAAACAAAATTGGATTCGTCCGGAGCTAGACACCTTAGGTAGGACTGGGCAAAGCCTCGCTTGTATAGCACTTCGTTTATAAGGACATACTTGGCAGCCCTGACCCTCAATTTTCTAGCTTCATTCTTGTCTTCCGGAAGCTTTCCATCCTTGAGATAATTTATTATTGGACTCATCCAATTTTATTCCTCTCCAATTTGCTGTATTTCTGGGAGGTCTATTCTCGGCATGTATTAGATCTTGCCATACTCGTCCATAACTCCTCCTGCTGAAGCTGCTCTTGCCAAAGCATCTGCTTCCATATTCTCCTCCTTTAGGAGTTGAACAAAACTCACTTCTGAAAATTTCTCTACAAGCCTCCTCACTTTGCTGAGGTATCTCTTCATCCGATCTTCCTTGGCATTGCACATTCCATTCATTTGATTGATGACTAGTTGAGAATCTCCTCTGACTATTACTGACTCCGCTCCTAGGGACTTAGCCAATTCCAGCCCTTTGAGTAGGGCTTAATATTCAGCCTCATTGTTGGTAGTTTGGTACTATAGACGGGCTGCATACTCCAACTTATCACCCTCTGGGGACTTAAGTATGACTCCAATCCCTCCTGCATACATCGTGGAGGATCTGTCCACATTGATAACCCACCTTCTTGTTCCTTCGTATTTGTCTAGCTCGTCTTGGCTTGGTGTGAACTCCACAATGAAGTCCACCAATGCCTGCGCCTTTACTGCATTCCTTGGCTGGAATTTGACATCAAACTCGCTGAGCTCCACTGCCCATTGGACTAGCCATCCTGTGGCTTCCAATTTGTTCATTGCTTTCTTTAGGGGGTGATCCGTTAGGACAATGATAACATGAGCTTGAAAATAATGTCTCAGCTTCCTAGAAGCTGTGACCAAGGCAAAGGTCAAATTCTCCATCATCGGGTACCATCCTTCCTCCCCTCTAAGTGCCCGACTCATATAATATACTGGCTTCTAGATCCGTTATTCTTCTCTGACCAACGCCGAGCTTACAACGTGTGGGGACACCACCAAATATAAATACAGTTCTTCACTGGGTACAGATGGACTTAGTAACGGTGCCATTGTGAGGTAAGTCTTCAAATCTTGGAAGGCCCTCTAACACTCATCTGTCCATTCAAACGCCTTCCTGAGGACTCTAAAGAATGGCAAACACTTGTTAGTAGCTTTCGAAACAAACCTGTTAAGGGCAGCAACTCGTCCGGTGAGAGACTGGACTTCTTTGATGTTCTTCGGAGGTTCCATGTTGAGTATTACCTGGATTTTGTCTGGATTCGCCTTAATTCCTCTATACGAAACCATGAACCCCAAAAACTTCCCCGATGAAACTCCAAAAGCACACTTGCTCGGATTTAGTTTTATGTTGTATTACCGAAGTGTATCAAAGGTCTCTTGAAGATCATTCAGATGCTTCCTCTTGTCCAAACTCTTTACCAACATATCATCGACGTAGACTTCTACATTTCGCTCAATCTGAGGATGAAACATGTGATTCACCAGCCTTTGGTAAGTCGCCCCCGTGTTCTTCAAACCAAAAGGCATCCATGAAGCTCAGCAACCTGTGACCTGCCATCGAATCCACTAGCTGGTCAATGTGTGGCAATGGATAACTGTCCTTGGGGCAAGCCTTGTTTAAGTCAGTAAAGTCCACACACATTCGTCACTTGCCATTGGCCTTCTTTACCATGACTACAATCGCCAACCAGTCCGGATAGTAAACTTCTCTAATGAACTCCACAGTGATCAACTTCTGGACCTCCTCTTTAATGGCGTTGTCTCGCTTAGGAGCAAATACCCTCTTCTTCTGATGCATTGGTTTGGAGAAGGGACATACATTCAAACGATGAGTAATGACACTCGGATCAATATGCGGCATGCCTTCATGACTTCATGCAAAGACATCAAGGCTTTTCTTCAAAAACTGGACCAGTGCATGCTTCGCCTCTTCTTCCATGCTCGCCCCTATTCTAGTGAACTTCTCGGATTTGCTATCATCTAAAGGGACATCTTCTAACACCTCGATGGGTTTTGCTGTGGTTCTTCCCTCGTCTATGCTCATTGTCTGTACATGCTCGTCCATCGCCAACATAGCCAAGTAGCATTCTCTAGGAGCTAACTGATCTCCTTGTACTTGACCCACGCCATGCTCGGTTGGGAATTTGATGGACAAATGGTAGGTAGAGGTTACCGCCTTCCAACTATTCAAAGTTGGCCTCCCGATAATAGTATTATATGATGATGAACAATCAACTACAAGGAAGTTTACCTCTTTGGTTATCTGTTGTGGGTATGCTCCAACCACCACTGGCAGTGTGATGGTGCCCACCAGTTATTCTTTCATCCCTCTAAATCCTACTAAGGGCGAATTCACTGGACGAAGCTGATCTCGTCCTAGCCTCATTTGTTGGAAAGCGAGGTAATACAGAATGTCCGTCGAGCTACCATTGTCTATCAACACCCTTCTGGTGGTATAGTCAATAATGAGTAGGGTAATGACAAACGCATCATCGTGGGGGTGATGAACTCTTCCAACATCCTCGTCCGTGAATATGATAGCTTGCACGTCAGCTTCCTTCATCCTGGGAGATCGTCCTGACAGCCGGATGTTTTGAACCACCTTTAGGTATGTTCTCCTTGATTTAGATGACTGAGCTGCTAAGGTTCCTCCTATAATAACTCTTATTTCTCCTAGCAGGGGTCGTGATGACTCTTTCACCTTGGCCTTTAACTTCTCATCCTTGTTGTCTCGTCCTTGTTGTCTCCTCCAAGGAAATTCCTCAACTTTTCCTGCCTGATGAGGTTCTCTATCTTACTGTTTCAAATTGAAACACTCATCCGTGTCGTGCCCATGGTCCCTGTGAAAGCGGCAATACTTGTTCCTATTGTGCTTGTTAGGATCTCCTTTCATTTTCTCCGGCCACTTCAAGGATGGATCATCCTTAATTTGCATAAGCACCTACTCTAGTGGAGTATTCAAGGGAGTGTACTTCTAACTTCTTGTTGAGGAACTAGCCTTTTTACCATCTCTATCTCTTTTCTCTTCCGCCCGAGCCTTCTTGGGACGAAAACCTTGATCAGGATGACGCGGGTGACGTTCCGAACGTTCTACTATTTTCCTCTTCTTGGCTATAATCACGTCCTCAGCATTCATGAAGTTCTGGGCCGAATGTACAAATTCGGCCATGGTTTGAGGCTCTTGCTCATAGAGCTTATGAATGAACAAGTCAAAATTGACCCTATTATGGAAGGCGGCCAATAGCAACTTGTCGTCCATTTCATCCACCGTCAAGGCCTCTCTGTTGAAATGAGTGATGAAGGATCGTAAACTCTCATTCTTCCCTTGTTCAATAGTTAATAGACTGGAAGAGGAACGCTTGTGGCGTTGTCCTTCGATGAAGTTATTAACAAACATCTTACTCAACTCCTCGAACGATCTGACAGAGTTTGGGGTTATTTTGTTGAACCACACCCTCGCTGGTCCCTTAAGTGTGGTAAGGAATGCTCTGCACATAATCTCATCCGGAACTCCTTAAAGGTGCATGGTGGTCTTGAAAGTAGCAATGTGATCACACGGGTCACGATTTCCATCGTATGAATCCAAGGAAGGCATTTTAAACTTCGGGGGTAAGGGATGACTATTGATGGAAGCCGTGAAAGGGGAGTCCGTTCGGTGAACCAAGTCTTCTACGAGGTTCGTCCGCCTCATATTCTCTTTCATTTCATCCATAGCTTTTCTCATCAAGTCCATTTCCCTCTCCAACTGTGGCATTCTCCTTGAAGCAGTACCCCTTGACTAACCCTCAGATTCAATGTTTTTTCCTCTACCTTATTGACTTTGGGCTCATCCTTTTGCATGCCCTTCATGGTGTGGCCTCCTTAAGTTGATCTCCCTGTTCAACTCCTGATTTTGGTGGGTCAGTTCCGCCATTACGGCAGCCATGGACTAGATATGTTGAACAGAAGGCGGTTGCACAACAGGCGCTGACTAACGATCGCGATAGGAATTACTAGAAGCGTCCCTACTCTCCTGGTGGCCAGGGCTGGTAGCCTTTGATCTTGTCCGAACCATTCAGCCTTTTGTCTGGGAAAGGTGAATCACTGCCAACAAACGATCGAGCGAAAAGAAAATGAAAATTACTTTCTTCTGAAATGAACTTTTCCCACAGACAGCGCCAACTGATGATGCGAAGAAAATCAGTATGCTAGATGCTCCGAATTAGAAAGAACTACTGGCTGTCTTAATGGCCTGAAAAACAAAGAACAGTGATCAAAGGTAACCGGAGTTGCCGGCTAATAACTCTCCGATGACAAAGTTAGTTTTTCCTCTATTATTTTGGAGTTCCAACTTTTTAAGAGATGTCAGAAACGCACCTTTGTTTGGTCTGAATAAGTGTTTATATAATGTTTTAGGAGCAGTTATTGGGCTTATAACCTCCTCCAGATTTGAGGAGATGTGTGGGTTCAAATATAACTTCCTCAACTGTTTAGGAGTTACATTTTTCACGTGTAACGGTCACTGGGAGTTACACGTATTATACGGAGTTGTACACACTCATGGATCTTCTCGTGTCGAAGTCTCGTCCAGAGTTCCTCATCCAAGGGCCCTCAAGTCATGCATACCTCGTCTTGGGACCCTGAAGTCATGCGCACCTCGTCCTGAGGCCTTCATTTTATGAACGACACTCTTGTGAACACAGTAAATGGTTCTCCTAGACGACATTCCATGATGTTGACCTTTGGCCATGCAAATCTTCGTCCAAGCACCTTACTCGTCCTAGACGATCTCCATGGATGAGATTGGAGTTATATTTTATCATACGCCATCAATACTTATGGCCTCTATGGAAGCAGCAATACTTATTCCTATTACGCTTGTTGGGATCTCCCTTCATTTTTTCTGGCCACTTCAAGGATGGATCATCCTTGATTTGCATAAGCACTTTTTTGAGTGGCATGTTCAAGGGTGTATATTGCTGACTCCTTGCTGAAGAACTTGCCTTCTTGTCGTTTCTATCTTTCTTCTCTCTCGTCTGAGCCTTCTTTGAACGAGGACCCTACTTTAGATGGCGTGGAAGATCTGCTTCCATTCGCTCAACCTTCTTCCTTTTCTTGGCTATAATTTCGTCCTCTGCATTCATAAAGTTTTGGGCTGAATGGATGAGTTCTGCCATGGTTTGAGGCTCTTGCTCGTAAAGCTTATGGATGAATAAATCAAAATTAGCTCCATTATGGAAGGTTGCCAATAATAACTTATCGTTCATCTCGTCTACCGTTAGGGCTTCCTTGTTGAAACGAGTAATGAAGGACCGCAAGCTTTCGTTTTCCCCTTACTCTATGGTTAACAGGCTAGATAAGGAATGTTTATGCCTTTGTCCTCCGATATAATTGTTGACAAACAACTTACTCAATTCTTCAAAAGAGCTTACAGTGTTTGGAAGTATCTCGCTAAACCACACTCATGTTGGCCCTTTAAGGGTGGTAGGAAAGGCCTTACACATAATCTTGTCTAGAACACCTTAAAGATGCATTGTAGTCTTGAAAGTAATGATATGATTAAAAGGATCACACATTCCATCATATCAGTCCAAGGAAGGCATCTTGAACTTATAAGGCAAGGAATGACTGTTGATGGAAAGCACGAAAAGGGAATCAATCTGATGGACTAAATCATCTACTGGATTGGCCCTTCTCATGTTCTCCCTCATCTTGTCCATGGTCTTCCTCATATGATCCATCTCCCTCTCCAAGTTTGGCACCCTTCATGAAGCAGTACCCCTTGACTGATTTTTAGGCTCAGCATTTTCTCCTTCTCTAACTTCTTGACTCTGAGCTTGCCCTTCCATGTATCTTTCATGGTGTTGCCTCCTTAGACTAACCTCCCTAGTCAACTCTTGGTTCTAACGGGTTAATTCAGCCATAGCAACTACCATGGACTGTTTGTGTTGGATGGAAGATGGTTGTATGATAGGTGTTGACTGGCAATCACAATTGGGGTTACTAGAAGCATTCCCACTCTCCTGGTGGCCTGGACTAGTGGCCATCGATCTTGTCCAAACCATGCAGCCTTTTGTTGAAGGAAGATAAATTGCAAAACACAAAACTAATCTCCCCACAGACGGCACCAACTGATGATGCACAGAAAATCAGTAGGCTGAATGCTCTAGGCTTCAATAGAGTAGTGGTGAAGGCCTGAAAAGAAAAAGACATGAGATCAAAGGAGATTGGGTTAAACCGGCCAAGAACTCTTCGATGCTCAAGTTAGTTATTCCTTTGGGACTCAAGAATTCCAAATTTTTGGGAGTTGTGAAAACTTACTTTCATTTGACGAGGATGAGTGTTTATATAGTGTGTTTGGAGCAGTTACTTGTCTCATAACTTCCCCAATATTTGTGAGAGTTCGAAGGTTCAGACTTAACTTCCATAACTACTTTAAAGGTTATAATGTTCAATCTTATCCTCTATAATTGCCATTGGAAGTTAAGTATTTAGTAGGAAGTTATGGCGATGAGCCAGAATCTTGCTCATGTATCAAAATGGTTATACGTGGTCCGATTTCTAAGCTCTTGTAGATTAATATTACATTTGGAAATTTTCCAAATGTTGAGGGTCATCCAGGAGCTTTCCTCATAGGTGACCTTTATGCTCATGGACAACTGTCTTACGAGAGGGACGACCTTCTTATGCTAGGAAAGTATTTCTAGTATGGACAACTCTTATGGACGGATTGGAGTTGCTCTAATTTTCAGCTCACCATCAAGATTCATCAGTGGAATTTAACTCCTTCAAACGGACTCCCCTTATGGACGGATTGTACTCCTTACGACTCGGGCCCCGTTTCCCAATGATGCCCAACTCTAAGGCCTAAGGCCAATTTAGAGCCCAATTAATATCAAATTAACTTGAAAAATTATAAAATAGAAAATATAACATTTTAAATAAGTAAAATTATATTTTTGGAAATAAAATGACCAAAGTGGCCCTCGGCCCACTAGGCAACAGCCTGCGTACGTGGGCCAAAGCATGCATACACAGGTACACTTCTGCGTACACAGCTAAGGTTTCAAAACATTAAAAAAAAAAAATGCAAGTTTTCTACAGTAATGGCTAAGGTTTGGAATAAATCTCACATCCTCTAGGAGCCGTTTCAAACCCCATTTTTTCCACTATATAAAGCCTTACATGACATATTTCAAAAACACATAGAAATTCCACGGAAAAAATACAAGATTTACTAGAAAATAGTGAATCAAAAGGGAGTTTTTCACAAAACACCCTTAAATCAATTTTTTTTTATTGGGACCTTTTCTAGCCACAATCCTTTTAGTTTAACGTTACTAATCACTTTCTTATTGGTTTGTGAATAGATTTGACTGAAAGGGAATGGTCAAAATCAAGCTTGAAGAGCTTTTCTTTGAGGTATTAGTTTTAAAACCTTTCTTTTTCTTTTCTTTCTTTCTTTTTTGAACTTTAATCTTCTGTTTGCTTTATTTCCTTGTTATAATATGCTTTAACATGTTTATCTAGCTTTGGTTTATATATTTGTGTGTTTTAAATGCACGTTAGGTCGTTAGAATTTCCATTTTAGGGCTCCACCCTATTTTTGTGCTTTTAGGGTTTCTGAGCAAGAACTTACATGCTTATCATCTTGCCTGCGTATGCAAGCTTGCTCTTGCGTGTGCGAGCCACTACACAGAAACCCTAATTTTTTTTATTTCTTTTGTTTTGCTTTTTCTTTTGCTTTCACATGTTTGTTTATTTAGCCTTTTTCCCATGCTTCTACGCTTCCAATGCTTATGTTTCACATGTTTAATTACTTGGTTTGCTATCAAATGTTAGAATTAGGGTTTCTCTAGTGTTTTCCTTGCTTGGATGATATGAACATGCATTCACATGCTCACGTATAAATGCCATAGGTGTTGAGTGACTGCAAGGTAAGTAAAAGGTAAGTCATGCATTGGAAATGTTCATGCATTTGTGATATGGTCTTGTTTTGGTGTTAAAGATGAATGTGAATGTTTTGATGAATCACATGCTGCTTGGATCTTTTCTTATGCTTATGCTTTTGCCTTGATTTGATTATACATGTTGCTGCCTTGAATATGATCTGATGCCATGCTAGATGAATGTTAGGATGAGGTGATGAGATGTAAGGGTATGCTATGGTGTAATATGATGAATCATGTTTAGATGCATGACACTAGGATATGTGTTAATGCTTTGATGCCATATTAAATGAATGCTAGGGTTGTATGTGTATGGTTTGGTTTCTTATGCTTTATGGATGGATATGTATGTGTTTTGGGATGATAATGCCATGTTATATGCTTAGATTTATGCTAGTGTGTGTGTGTGAGTTTAGGATATAAGTGTTAAACATGATATTATCGAGGTTAAGACCTAAGACACAATGATGGGAGGCCAACCTTAGGGTTGGGCAATCTTGGGTGTCTAACACCTTCCCAAGAACGTACCTAAACTCCAAACACATATCTTTGGTAGTAAGATCAATGGTCCTTCCTCGAAAGAATGCTATATTTATGGTTCCTAGGCCATTGCAAAAACTAGGTGGTGACCCCATCTGTTGTGTCCATAGGTTATGGTGGGTGAATGTTAATAATTGGGAGCTCGAGTCATCCCCAGAGAAGCTCTAGCTCTGTTTAGGGGAGTTGGAACCAGCGAAAGAGAAGTTGGACATTTTTGTTGATAAAAGCTTTCTCTAAGAAAAGATACGAAGATACAGAAGGAATGAAGAATAAAGAGAGGGTCTTTGCCTTTTAAACCACTAACTGATGTCAAGTGAAGAGACACAGCATTTATGAGGAGTAATTTCTATATGCCAAAATGCAAAAACGAAGAGATGCCAAAATGGCTAAAAGCACCCTTGCAGGCCACGTATTCATGTTTAAACGTCACAAGGTATAATTGCTTAGGCATTGAGGCCTGAAATGATGTGACAATCAAAGGTCTTAGCCATTAAACACCACTGACAGTCAGGGTGATAATGTACGGTAAACCAACCAAAGCACTGGAAAGTGTCAATGTGGCTGGATCTGGACCTTGCACATGGAGTGGCTGTGAGCAAGGGAGAGGAAATGTTGGCTGCAAGATATTATCCTTTACCCGTGCCAACGACGTGACCATCTTGGGAAAGGAGTAATATATGCATCTGACGTGAGTAGTCAAGCACTCACAAAAGGGAGATCGTGACCTCTTAAGGTCGGGTACTATGGAAACATCCTTTATTGGCTAAGTGTATGTTCGACCACTTTGGAGACACGTGTATCATCCATAGCACCTCTAATGTCCCTCTCCTTGCTTAAGAATCGTTCCCCATACAGTGGCAAGGTCACCTATCCATGCCACAGTCTTAATATTGGCCTTCTCTTTCCTCCAACCACCAAATAATACCTTAGTTGTAGTAAGGTCCAAAATAAGTTAATGATAACTTGACACCTGTCTTTGTACTCAGCCATATTCCTCAAACTATAAGAGAAACATGCTGCTGAACTATTGCAGTAAGGACCTAAATAAATCTTTTGAGAAATGAGTAGAAAGTTGATAATGAAGTAAGGTAGAAAACAAGGTCTCTCTTTTGAGGAAGAACACACTTATTGTACAACAGATAATCTTATTCCTCACGTAATACAAAGTTGAATAGAGCAAAAGTGATTCTCTCTTGCTTGAACCGTGGTTTTTCATCCATTTTTTAGGGATTTCCACGTACATCCATTGCCTACTTTACATTCTCGTACACACTTTCTTTTTCTCTAGATATTTGGATGTCAAAACTTGCATTTTTGTCACTTATGAGCTTTTTCATCAAAATGTACTGTTAGGTAACTTATTTACTCTCCCATATAAGTCCAAATATAACTTGCACGTACAAGGTATTTTCGCCATTTTATAGGTTTAAGGGTATTTTGCTCATTTTTTAGGTTTATGGGATATTTTGTTCATTTTATAATTTTAGGCAGCATTTTGGTCATTTTTAGGTTTCGGGGGTATTTTGCTCATTTTTAGGTTTCAGGATTATTTGTGGTCATATTTTAGGTTTCGAGGTTATTTTGACCATTTTTTTGGTTTCGGGAGTATTTTGATCATTTTTTAGGTTTAGGTGGTATTTTGGTTAATTTTTAGGTTCCAGGGGCATTTTGGTCATTTTTTAGGTTTAGGGGGTATTTTGGTCATTTTTAAATTTCAGGAGTATCTTGGTCCTTTTTTAGGTTTCAGGAGTGTTTTCGTCATTTTAGGTTTCAAAAGTATTTCAATTAATTTTTAGGTTTAGCAGATATTTTGGTCGAATTTACATTTCAAGGATATTTTGGTCATTTTTATATTTCAGGAGAATTTTGGTCAATTTTTAGGTTTCAATGGTATTTTAGTCATTTTTTAGGTTTCAAAGGTATTTCGGCCATTTTTTTAGTTTCAGTGGTATTTCAATCAATTTTTGTTAGTTTTAGGGGTATTTCAGTAATTTTATGTTTTAGGGGTATTTTTGTCATTTTTAGTGGTTTTTTTAGAATATTTAGTCTTTTTTAGGTTTAGGGGGTATTTTGGTAAATTTGAAGGATTCTATGAGTACTTTGGTCATTTTCAAGTTTTAGTGGCATTTTGGTAATTTTGATTATTGGGTAATTGGGTGGGTTGGGGTTTCTCCATAATAATTGGGTTGGGTTGGGTTTGGGTTAGGGTTAGAAGAAATTAGTTAAGTGGGTAATAAATGGATAAATGAGTTTTATATGCCCTACCCAATTATGTTCACCTCAAGCTCACTCATTTGACACCCTACGAGGAGGTGACTCAATTATTATTATTACTAGTCGCTAACCCGTGCTATGTACGGGAACCTACCTATTTGTGAGGTAGACTAAAATAATTTTATAGAATCTTAAATTGATTAAGAAACTCCACCATTGCATAATTTGCTCTTGATGATTTCAATTTGTGTTACAATTTGATGAAGAGCCATTGCTTGAACATGCAATGGCTTACAAAAAATTTGTCAGACAATTTTAGATACTGTAAAAAATAACTTAAAAATTTAGATATTAAAACTTCTAAAAGACCAAAAATTATTAAAGAATCAAATGATTCACGGCTTAAAAATTATTGAAACAAAACAAAATATATATGACTAAGAAATAGAAAAATATAGAAAAAGATTGGGTTACATTCAAAAGAATAATCCATGGCTATAAGTTTGCACCCTACATAAAATATCACATTAGTGAAGTAGAGAGATAATAATAATAATAATAATAATAATAATAATAATAATAATAATAATAATAATAATGCATAGAAAATCAGTAGGTTAAATGCTCCGGGCTTTAATGGGCTAATGATCATTTGGAAGGCTTAAAAAGAAAAAGACACCAGATCAAAGGAGACCGGGGTGAACCGGCCAAGAATCCTCTGATGCTTAAGTTAGTTTTTTTTTTTAGAACTCAAGAATTTCAACTTTTTAGGAGCAGTGAAAAACTTACCCTCATTTGATGTAGATGAGTCCTTATATAGTGGGTTTTGGAGCAGTAATTTATTTAGTAACTTCCTCAATGTGTGTGGAAGTTAGAAGGTTCAGACTTAACTTCTACAACTGCTATAAAAGTTAAAATATTTAGTCTTATATTCTATAACTGCCATCGAAAGTCAAGTACTTCGTAGGAAGTTATAACGATGAACAAGGATTTTGCTCAGACTTCAAAATAATAGAACGTGGTCCAAATTATAAGCTTTCGTACATAAATCTATTCGGAGGTTTTCTAAGTGTTGAGGGGTCGTCTAGGTTTTTCATCATGGACAACTTTCATGCCCACGGATGACCCTTTGACGAAGGATGACCTTCTTAGGTTGGCTAACCTTACTTGCTCTGGATGACTCTTATGGACGAATTGAATATGGTTCCATTTTTAGTTCACCATCAAATAATAATATCAATGTTTGAATTTGAGTTTGAGTTTAAGTTGGACTTGTTAGAGAGATAGAGTTTCACTCCTTATTAAGTTTGGATTAAACAAAAATAATTTTGTTTAAAAAATATGATGAGTTTGGGTTTAAGTTGAACTTATTAGAGAAATAGAGTTTCACTCCTTGTTAAGTTTAAACTAAACAAAAAATATTTTATTTAAATAGAATGATAATTTTATTTAAATATTGTGCTGACGTAAAAAATTGTGAGTGGTTTTGAGGTTTCGGTGTTGTCTGTATGTATATATATATAGAGAGAGAGAGAGAGAGAGAGAGAGAGAGAGAGATTATTTTAGATTAAAGTGACTCAATTATTTTTATTCCTGAGCTTTGTAAACGTTAGTTTTGGGCTGGACCTTAAAATGGGCCCGTAAACAAGGTGCGACCCACTTTTTAACTCAGCTCGCAAAAACATTATCTAATATCTATAGTATGGTATTATTAGAAAGAAAATAAAACAAAAACATTTGCAAAGGTCTGAAAGTGAAAAGCTAGATAGATATTAAGCTAATCCGTCTGATCGAATCGAAAACCCTAAAACACAAAACAAAAGAGAGAGCAGCCACGACACGATACAAGCAGGTGGTGCGGACTCTTTTAAACACAAAATTTTCGTAAGTCCTCTCTATATCTCTCTCACGCTTTTAGTTCAAGTTCTAGTTCTAGTTTATTTTTATTTATTAATGTTTTATTTTTATTTTTATTTTTATTTTGAATTGATTTATCTTTGCTTTGCGTTGTTGCAGTAGGTCTTGGAGTACAAAAGCTACATAATTTGTGAATAACAACAACAAAAGTTAGTGGATTTTTTTTTTTGGGCTTTCCCTCAAGCAAACAATCAATCATGGCCAACAGTAAGTCTGTGTGTTTATTTTTTATAATTATATTATTATATGAGTCATGAGATAGAGAATGAATTTGAATTTGAATTGAATTACATACATATATACATACAGGAATTCAATTTGAGAACTCATGTGATGTGGGTGTATTTTCTAAGCTCACCAATGCTTACTGTTTGGTTGCCATTGGCGGTTCCGAAAGCTTCTACAGGTTATTTATCCCTTTCCCCTTTTTCTTTCTTATTTATTTATTTATTTTATTTTAATAATAATGCTTTTAGAATTAGTGCAAATAAACCTGATCTCTTTGCAGTGCATTTGAGGCTGAGTTAGCCGATGTTATCCCTGTTGTTAAGACCTCCATTGCTGGCACTCGCATTATCGGACGCCTTTGTGCTGGTACTATTGATGATATTCTTCATGCTTTTATAGAAACATTGATTGATGTATGTAAATAAATGCTTTTACATTTCATAACTACTTTCAACCAAAATGTGATATCTCTCCTTTTTATTGTGCTGTGCAGGCAACAAAAATGGGCTTCTATTGCCTCACAACACCACCGACCAAGGTTATCCTTTTATTCCTGGACTCAAATAAAATGCATTTACTATATGTTAATCACTTTACCTTGCATTGCTCTTTCTTTATATTATGACAATAAATTTTTAATATGCATTAACTGTACATTGATTGGTCTCTAGGAGCATTCACCTTGAGAACTTAGGTTGCATCATAATCATAATAAATTCAACTAAAATATTTAGTTCTTATGAAATGCCAAGTATTTTTTTTCTGGACTATTTGTTTTTTTTTTTAATTTATTTCATGGTTTGCTTATTCTTTTACTGCATTTGGATTTGGCTGAAAGATTTGTTATAGGATTCTGTGAATTTGTTCACTGGTGATATTAATCAATGAGGTGATGAAGTGGTATTGGCATGAATTTTGAGTGAAAATATACAATGATGACCATAGTGTGGTTTATCTTTGGTTTCTGCTTGAACCGTGAATGGGAATGTTTCATGTGCTATAAAGCACTTGTGGATTCTAAATTGAGTTACATAGAACCTTTTATTCTTTTATATTCATTATTATTGGGAAATTGACTTGCAACTCATTATACATTAGCAATGGTGATGCATTTTAATTCTCAAATTTTTACACATTGATGGTCTTCAAGAAGCTCATGCGTCCCTTTCAGCTCTATTTTTTCATTCTGTAATGAGATCTTGGATTTGGCATGCTTTGCAGCAATTGAAACCCTCACTTTTATGCTCAACAATGTCTCAATTTTACTTGGGGCAGCCAAATGAAATCTGTTTTTCTGTTCATTAATGGCGAAGCCTTCTCAAATTTGATTCTCTTCTTGGAATGGTCATGAATGAAGTTTTAATTATTGCAAATCTAAATGGATTTTTCTTTATGAATGCTAATTAATCTTGCATGCTTAATTGTATTCTACTTTCAATTGCCACTGTCTAATTGTTATTGTTTGGTGGCTAATATCACAGAACTTCAGCACTTGAGAAACAGTCTTCCAGATCAAGTAGTTGTTCAACGCATAGATGAAAGACTTTCTGCTCTGGGGAATTGCATAGCATGCAATGATCATGTTGCTCTTACTCACACTGATCTTGATAGGGTATCATTGTCTTATCCGCTGAACTAAGATTTTTTTAAAGCTTTCTAGCAGCCCAATCTGAAGAAGAGACTGGTTTCTTTTAGTTGATAAAACCTTTAAGGATACTCATGTTGAACTGTTTTATTCTTGATTAGGAAACTGAGGAGATGATAGCAGACGTTCTTGGAGTCGAAGTTTTTAGGCAGACAATTGCCGGTAATATTCTTGTGGGCAGTTATTGTGCCTTTTCAAACAAAGGTGCTCTGGTAAGAAAATGATTCTCCTTGTAATGGTTATTGAGGCATCTGCTGAGGCATGTTTTGCATATTTACTGTGTCTTTGCTGAATACCATGCAGGTTCATCCCCATACATCTGTTGAAGACATGAATGAACTTGCAACACTTCTTCAGGTTCCTGTGTCTGCTGGGACTGTGAACCGTGGTAGTGAGGTGATAGGTGCTGGCTTGACAGTGAATGATTGGACAGCATTTTGTGGTTCAGATACCACAGCAACAGAACTCAATGTTATTGAAACTGCTTTCCAATTGAAGCCAGCCCAGCCTAGCGCCATTGTGGATGAGATGAGGAAATCATTGATCGACAGCTATGTCTGAGTCTTGCATCTCACTTAGCCTTCAGCCAAGGATTGATTACAATATAGTTGTATGAAGTTGAAACACTTTTGTTTATTTTGACTTATTTCCTTTTGCCAGTTATTTATATGACTCTGCCAATGTTATGATGTTTCAATCAAGAAGCATTAATTTGGAAGTCGCGCAGTTTTGTTGTTTTTGACATTGGAATTCTGATAGTGTTTAAAATGAAATGAATTGAATCCATTAAGTGTCCGTTTGAGAACAGCTTATCTAGATTTTTACTAAAAGTGTTTTAAAGTGTACTTATTATCTTGAAAAAATTTGAAAAAGTGAGAACAAACAGACAGAAGTAAGGTTTTAAAAAATTGTAGGCTCATTGCTAGCCAGTAGTGTGAATGTAGGCTCATTCTTGTTCGCTCTCCCCTAGGTGGTCAACAAAGAATGGCTTTAGGGAAACATGCAACTCAGCAGCGAGTGAAGAGCTTTGTCCAGGTCCTGAAATTTCAGTATGCATCCTTCTTTAGTTGTGTTACGTACCACAGTGTGCGCTAGTTGCTCAAGGAAAAGATTGGAAACAGAACATATTTGCTAGGAGTAGATCAGAATATCCATAACCGATTAAAAGAAAAGGAAAAACAAAGTTTCCACCAAATTATACCATGCATAGTAGAGGGCTAATTAGTTGATATTTTTATATTCACGAAAATATAATTGGTACAGAAAGTCAAAAATCTTACGAAATTGTTTTTTTTTTTTTAATAGTTTTTCTTTTAACAACAGCACTTGTATTCACTTTAAGAAAAACAGAATCATTGACAACATAATTTTTAAAGGAGATTTTCTTGTTCTATAACAAATTTTAGTACTGTTCCTAGCTCATAGTTTTTCCACCACAAGAACAGTCGAAATAATTATGAACTTCTCCAATAAAAGGGTGCTTGACCAGTATCTAGCCCTCAGTTAGAAGCCTTTCCTGCTCCAATATTTTGAGGGGTGTCTCAGACTCTTATCTAACCTATGAACCACGTTTAAGGAGCCTAAATATGCAATACTCAATCAGCTAGATGGTAAGTTCAACGAACAAATTAAGGGAAGCCTACCCAAACATACCGCTCTGAAACAATGATGGAAAGCCTGTAACATATGGAGATTCAGGTCTCAAGCCACAGATACGATGCATGGTAATTTTACAATCCATCTTTCTAGCTTAAACTCCATAGTAATTGCAAGTTTTAAATCATGATAATAGATTTAGAGCGGTGATTGTTGCACATCAGTCATACAAGTGTGCAAAAACTGAAATCATGAGGTGAAAACACGATTTCTAACTTGAAATCAAGTCTTCAACTCACCTTTTCAGTTGTTTGTACACCCATGTGTTTATACACACTAATGTGCAAGTATTTGCCAAAGGTTTATAAATATACGGATCATGATTTTTGGTAATCCAATATCTACTTCAAAAATTCAAGGAATTTCAATAAATATGAAGCAAAGCTCAAACATAGCAAAGCCAAAAACTTTGTTAATTTGGTGGGGACTCACGTCTAATCCAGTGATCAGTTGCTTGCTTCTTTTGGTGGCACTCTTTTTGATTGGTCTTGGATGTGGAGACTCACATCTAGTAATTTCCTCCCTTCTTTTCTTTGCTCTCTTTTTCTCATAATTTCTTTGTTATTTGGTTTTCTCTTCTGTTTCTCTTCTTTCTTCTCCTTGTATTTTCTGGGTTTGCTCTATGCTTTTCATGCATAGAGTGACCTTTCGTATATATATCATTATTACTTATCAAAAAAAAAAAAAACTTTGTTAAATAAACTGAGAGAGCCTGGGCAATTGAGCAGAATCGGAACAGCATAGGTATCCTTTAAAAGGCCTCTATGCAATGTTCTCAATTGTGCCAGTAAATGGAATTACCCCCAATAAACACATGGGAATAAGAAATCATCACAATAATTGATTCTGCTAATAAAAGATCCCATTAAACGATTTTAAAGTAATTACAATTGCTCCCAGAACAGACTAGGTGGTCCCAGGACAGCACAAGGCAAAAATCTGAAAATTTCAAACAGTTCATAAGTCAAAAAAGTTCAACAAAACTGTTAGACACCCAGCTTCCTTCAAACGCTACAAAAGTAAAGCCTTTAATTGTTCTGATATCTTCAGTCAGGAAGTATTTGCTCGCTGTCAGCATCTGCTTCAGTCTCAACCGTGGGCTTTGATGGAGCTCCTGCTCCAGGGGCTTGCTTCTTCTTAATCCCACTCACAATGTCATCAATCCTAAGGAGCATGCTAGCAGCTTCTATGGCTGTCTTAAAAGTTTGTGCCTTCACATTGTAGGCATCCCAAATCTGATAATATATGAACAACAAGCATTCAACAGTTCATTCAGTCATACATTTAGTAGAACACACATAACTTAGTTTGTTAGTTTATCACAGTATGTTACAGAAAAATGATGGTACTAATACCTAAAGGGTCAATGCTTTCAAAAAGAAGGGGAAGGGAGAGGGGGGGTTCAAAAGATGCACGTTGATCTTATGACATCATGTGCCATCATTCCATATCATCTCTAAAATTTGCTGAACACGAGATTTTGGAAATTACTGAACCATGTCGGATAATTTTCCTCTGTATACTAAGTAAAAAAAGGACACACCAAGAATCCTTCCACAATTCATTGATTTTTAATGCTGTTAAGGATTTTTAATTTTAATGCTGCATTTGTTCCAAAAAAAAAAAAACAGTTTCTAAAAAATATTTTTCCACATTTTGTGGTGTTTGATATGGCACAAAAACTTCAATCAATGAAAAAATAAGGATCTGGTCAAGAGGACACTAAGGGCATGCGTGGGAATGTATTTTAATTTCTGTTTTCAAAAACTTGTTTTTGAAGATGAGCACTTTTTAGTTGGTTTTAATATAAAATATTTATTTGGGACTTATTCCCTAACGTTCGTCATTTTCATAAGCTGATGTTGTTTCTGATGTCTCTTCCATAAAATTTGAAGAATTACAAATTGCTTGCTCCTCATTGTTTCAATATGCTTGTGACCAAACATGTATTGTTTAGGCTTTGCTGCTTTACTAGTTCTATCTCAGACAAACCAGGTTTATAATCTAGCTACAGCAAGTGCTATAATTGAAATAATTTGAATTTTGATGCAGAGTTCTAAACTTCAAAATAAAATAAAATAAAATAAACCTAATATTTGCTTCAATGCTTAGTATGTGGCAAGTTGCTATGCACAGAACATCGGCATTGAGACAGGACCAATAATTACAATGGGTTTCTCATTACAAGATGATCAAGTTGGGTTGATGCCATTATAATAGATAATCCCAGACCCAGATTAAATGTACCAGTAAAGTTGCTAGTTAGGAATTTAGGAAGGTTATTCAGTGGTTAATGTAAAGTTTTTTTGTGGCAAGAACTATGATGATAATGTCCAGATGCTTCAACTATTGCCACTGTCATCACTAGGCTGTGAAAACTTTAGAATAGATTGACTAACTTGATGTATTTTAACAGATGCGGTTATCCATTTGTTTCAGAACTGTCTATAGGTAATATGTCTTTTTTTGATCATCCAAACATCAATAAAATATATTCATTGATTTGGGAATGTTGTCTGATAATATTTATGACCAATAAGTTAATGAATGTTTTTGCCAACAAATATTTAAGCTATCCTGATTTAAAGTACACTCTTTGGCATCAATATTTTTCCTACACCCGAATTCATAGAGAAGTACAAAGCTTAATGGGCAAAATTTAAGCATGATCCATGCAAAATCAACACTACTCAACAAGACACTCAAGCAATGTCAAACATTAAGGGCACATTTGGTACACTAAAAGGAGATTACGTTGGGAATAGTCATCTCTATTATTAGAAATAAAATTTCTATTCAAAAGTTTAATTTTTACATATAAAAAATTTGTAAAAGATCATGCATATGGGAAGTTTGTATTTTTTGGAAATATATTAATTTAAAAGTTGTTACATGTATTGCCAGCGGACCCTGTTCGATTGGTCTCGATGTTGGGATTTCTCGGATTGTTCTACCCTTATGGATTTTCTTTAGAATAGATTAGGGGCTGCTTAAGTCTTTTTGTTTCCTTTTTCCTCTATTCACTACCGTGAACTCTTTGTATTGTTCTCGCTTTTCTCTTATTAATAATATTCTCATCTTACTTATCAAAAAAAAAAAAAAGTATTAAAGAATAACTATTACAGCCATCCTAGAAGGGGTAGGTATTCCTCAATTCAAAGAATAGCTATTACTAAGAAATAATTATTCCCTACAATAAATATAAAACCAAATAACTGAATAGTTATTACAAATGATTACTCATTGTAATGTTACAGCATACCAAACATGCCCTAAATTAGCTGCATGCAATGATGCTTTTGCCTAGAATGCCACAGGCACTAATGAACCAATTCCTGATCTAGAATTAAAGGCCCCAGTTGAACTTGATCCAATTACATTTAACATTTTGAGGAAGCTCCTTGAGCTTTATTTTTAGTAGTTACTGAGTTCAAGCAAATTGTGGTGTGCTTTTGTACTTCACAAGCAACAGAATATACAATATTATCTTTCCCATAATTTTTCATTATATTTTCTTCATAACTAATTGGAAAATATATTAGACACATACTGCATAAAATCATGTTGTGAATGATAGTTTTGGTTCATATAACTGTTTGGAATTACAATAATGTAAATGATTTTTTGTGTGAGACAATCAATAATAAAATGTTTTCGAACTCATTTCCATTGCTACAACCAAACATAGGAAAACAAGCCAATTTTCCAAAATGTTTTCTAGAAAACAACTCATTTTCAATAAAACGTTATCTGCTGAAGCAAATGCAGCATTGTTGATAGATAGAAATTACACCAAACAAAGCAAGAATGGAAATCCACAAGAACATTTTGAACATACCTTGCGCTCTTTCATGTCAGTAATTACACCAGTGTTTCCATCTATGCCAATCCATGCATTTTCACAATTTGCATGCTACAAAAGCCAAAAAAATAAGAATGATTAGTATTTATATGAAAATTGAATTGTAAACTCATGATATGACCATGCTGTATAAATGCTCTTACCTTCCCTTGTAGTGCGGTCATGGTTCGAATCACATTCACCCCACAATTTTGTGCTAGAGTACGGGGTATAGCCTCGAAAGCTATGGCAGCAGCTTCATAAGGCCACTATTTTACAACCACAAAACATAAAAAGAAAAGATAAGCACTATGTAATCATGTAAAGCTACAGCGCTCTACCTAATTTTTGCCAATAAACTGTCAGTCCAAGAAAGATAAATTTAGATCTCAGATTTACTTGGTAGTGATAAAATAGATGCAGGAGACAAGCATTTACCTTTTCTATGCCTTCAATAGATGAACTCTTCTGCTTCAAAGCAGCTGATACAGTTAACTCTGTAGCACCACCTCCAGGAAGAAGTTTTGGATTTTTTAATATGTTTCTTGCTACTGACATGGCATCCTGTATAAGAAACATGCTTCAAAAAACAGCACTGCTGAAACACAATAATTTGCAGATCACATCATTATAGTACCTGCAAGTTTCTCTCCACTTCACTCAAGAATTCCTTACTGGCACCTCTTAAAAGTACAGTACAAGCTTTTGGTTCTTTGCAGTCAACAATGAAAGCAAAAAACTCATCCCCAATTTTCTTAACTTCAAATAACCCAGCCCCAGTACCAACATCAGACTCCTGCAGTTCATCTGGCCTGTTCACAATAACAGCTCCACATGCTTTAGCAATTCTATTATTATCTGTCTTTCTTAACCTCCTGATTGCACTAACTCCATGCTTGCACAGATAATGACATGCCAAATCACTAAGGCCCTTCTCTGTGATTACCAGGTCTGGTTTGAACATCACTATCTGGTCGCAGAGGTTCTTAATGTATTCTTCTTCCATTCTCAACAGGACTTCCCAGTCTTCTTCTCTAACCAGCTCTGCGTTTGTTTGGTTCTCACCCTTTTTGTACTCAAGGGGACAATCAAGAAGAATGATGCGTGGGTTTACAATTTTTCTTCTCATTTTTCCAGGGGCAACCACATCTTTGTTAAACATAACTCCTTTAAGAACCTTTGAATCCTCCAACTGTCCACCAGGGATCTTCTCAACCTTAATGTACTTTTTAATATCCACTTCTCGCAAGCCTTGGCCAAGATCAACACCAACTGTTGTGGTGGCATCTATAGCTAGATCCTAGAAAATGTCCACAATAAAGCAACACATAAATTTAACAATTGATGTAAAGTTACAGTGCAGTTTCAGCATATTTGTCAAAAAAGGGACATTTATGGTTGGTGAGCAGAGCATGACAATGCAAGTGCAAGCTATCAACAAACAAAAATTAACATCATGTCTTCCTGTTTAAAAAAAAAAGGATAATGTGATGAACCAACTCTAAACACAGTCTCTTTACCAGGACAACAAAAAATCTTCCTTTTTTATTGGTAATTTACACATGCACTCACGTGTCTTGAACTTACAAACTAACCTTCTACCTTTTCCCTATAAAGAGGAGACGTGTCATTTCAGCTAGAGCTCATTGGTCAAAAATCTTAAATAGTCTTACAAGTTGAAGTTTAGATAAAAAAAAATGATTACAAGCATGATGCATTGTCACATGGGCCATCTTTTCTTCTTATTGAAGCATGAGGCACGTCTCAAAATTATTTTCTCTCAAGGATGAGGCATACCCAACATTTCATGGCAAACTCTTAAAGATTCTAGCATTTTCTAGAGCGCCTTGAGAAGCATCAAATGCCAGCCAGATTCAAGTTGCAAGTTAAAACAAAGGAAAAGAGAAAGAATGGTTATCAAGACATCCACATGCGTAATCTTAGAAGAAGACACTTACAGCAATGAGATCCCCAAACTGGCTGGTAAATTTTGTGCCTATACAGCTCTTGACCAAACCCAACATTGTTGCACCTGCCACAATTTCATATAAGTACACCAGACAGAAGCAAGCTTAACTTATACCTAAGGAAACTACAAGCCCTTTTCCATCATAAAATAACTGCCAATTAAGATGTTTGTGTATATGGCTGTACATGAACACAAACAGATGCATGTGCTTGTGTGTGGACGAGCAACCACACAAAAGAGAGAGAGAGAGAGAGAGAGAGTACTGAAACTATTGCAATAATGAACAGTCAATATTTCTAGCTTCAATTAAACAGTACAACAAGAGAACTACTTGATTGACACAGCTTACCATTCTCTTAAATAAAAGGAAAGAGTGACAGAATAGTGAGTACCTAATGAAGCTTTTATTTTGAAAAAAAAAAAAACAAAAAAGAAAAGGAAAAAAAATCGAATCTCAGAACAATAGTATTTAAAAACTCTTCTGAAAAGTGCAAACCAAACAGACCCTTAATTTCTCTGGATGTCACATATAGATTTTCCACCAAATAAAGTTCCTATTACACTAGACGTGGATACAAATTATACAAGCCCTTCTTCCATTCATCTATAAGAGCAATAACGCCCAAGTCATCACATACCATCACAACCTCAGTTCACATTATATACCTGACCTCCACCCCGCCCGCCCCCCCCCCCCCCCCCCTTAAATAATTACTTTTATTGTTATGGAAGAGAGACCTCATGTACAGTGTTTGTACATAGAGTGCATCTCATGAATTACACTGTAGAGGACTCACATTCTAAAAGAGACATAGTCCACAATATCTACATGGCAATGCATATCGCTAATTAGGATCGGCCACATTTATTCATCTTTGTCATTATATCATATCCAAAATTACTTTGTTACTTTCTTAATTAACATGTCATTTTTTACAACTTTAGCTAGTGTTATTTTAAGTTTTATTGTAACTATTTTCGCTCTATTGACTTCAATCAAATCAATATTCCTCACCAGTGCATGAAATGCTCTTCTTTGCACATGTCTAAATTATGTCAAGTAACTCTCCTTAATCGCTGCATCAAAAGATGAGCCACTACTATCTTTAAATGAATTTCTTCATTGTGTATTCTATCTTTCCTTATATTTCTACTCATCCATCTTATCATTTTTATTTCAGATATGCTCATTTTATTAACATATTGTTTCTTGATAGCCCAATATTCTGTATCATATAACATAGTTGGTTTTATAGTAGTCTTGTAAAAATTTCCATTTAACTTAATAGGTATCCTATGATCACACAATACTCCAAATGCAGTTATCTACTTCGTCCACTTTTCTCTTATCTTGTGGTTCACATCCTCTTTGATCTCTCCATTATTATGAATTATCGATCTAAAATATCAAAAACAAAGTTGGGAAAATGGCTTTGGTGTTTTGGAGTAGAAAAGGATGCACATTTGCGAAGGATTTTTGCTGTGAAGTATGGGACTTCTCAGGGTTACTGGTGTACAACTCCTGTAAGCAGTTCATATGATGTTGGCCTCTGGAAGAATATAAGTAATAGTTGGACCATGTTTAATAAATTTGTGAAATTTGAGGTGGGTACAGGGAATGGAATTGTGTTTTTGAAGGATGTTACGTTGGGGGGAGGGAGAGTATTTTAAGGATCAGTTTCCAGAACTTTTTCATATTGCTAGAAACAAAGAGGCTACAGTGGCTGATTATATGAACATTTCTGGCAGTATCATTCATTGGAACCCAACTTTTATTGGAGCCTATCATGATTGGGAATTGGAAGTGTTGGATTTATTTTTTGATACCTTTTACTCCACTCATTTCAGTCCCCATTAGGAGGATAGGATGGTTTGGAGACCTTGCACTGTTAAGGGATTCAAGGTTAGTTCTTTCTACAGAGCTCTGTGCAGAGGATGTGATTCTTCATTCCCTTGGAAAGTTAAGGCACCACCTTGAGTCTGATTTTTCATGTCAATAGTGAAAGGAAAGAATTTGAAAAATGATTATTTACGTACAGGGTATTGTTATTCCAGATTGGTGCAGTCTATGTAAGTCGGATGGGGTGTCGATTGATCACTTGTTTATACGTTGTCGGGCGGTTAGGGGATCATGGAATTTTCTGTGGAATCTTTTGGGGTAAGATGGGTGATGGCTCAAAGGGTGAGAAGCTGTCAGTGTTGTTAAAAGTGCTGAGCGCACTTAAGCGCAAAAGACTCCTGGAGCCAAGGTGCAAAGCGCAAGCGCATGCCTAATTGATGTGAAGCGCATTTTTTTATAAAAAAAAAAATAAATAAATTAAAGAAAAATTATTAATATTCAATACAACTATCAAGTGATCAATTAATCATATAAATTACAATAAAACATTTTATATAATTTATATAACATTTATATAATTCTCGTGTTTTATAAAATATTTGCAACATGATATTTAATGGTCATGATTACAAAACATGGTTGAAACAAAATAGAAGTACATAACCAAAAAGGCAAAGGCTAAAAAGTACTAAAATGTTAAGTAATGTTATCTTTGCCTAACAAAATCAATGCAAATATGCAATGCAAACCTAATCTACATAATCATCATCATCATCCTCATTAAGCAAGGGACCATCATCATTGTCATCGCAAGATTTGTAGCCCACGTCATTTTCCTCATCATCTTCGTCTCCATCATGAGGAGCATGTTGTGAACTAGAACTTGAACCTGTTGCTTACCCTAGTGGTCCCATTCTTGATCTCAAGTTGAATCTTTCTTCTTCAACTCCAAAAGCTCTAGCAACACTACCCCATGTCAAAATATCATCATCAAACACAAGATCTTCTTTAGCAAATTCGTCTAGTTCATCTTCTTCTACTCTTCCAGTAGACCACTCATTGCTATCATCTATTAGGTGTATGGTAGCACACCACACTATTAGTTTTTATATGTTAATTTAGTGGCTTATATCAAACATATTTAGATCTAATGGCTAAAAATCAAATCAGGATTTTAAAAAAAAAAAATTACAAAAAGCTCAAAAGCACGCCTAGGGCGCACTTTTGTGAGAGCACCTTGCTTTAGAGGGAAAAAGCCCCCAAGGGCTGTGCGCTCTACACTTTGCGCTTAGGCACGCTTTAAGTGCACTTTTAGCAACACTGGGAGTTGTTGTATTGTTGGACTGGCCTTACAGTCAAGCACTTGCTGCCAGTGTTGCGTGCAGTTCCCTCATGCTTAATGTGAATTATTTGGAGGCAAAGGAACTCGCGTGTTTTTGAAGATAAAGATCAGTTCTCATTCTCAAGTAACAGTTACTGAGCACTATTCTCTCCTGGCATCAGGCTCATTCTATTTCCCAAGTCTGCTTCTGATTTATTGTCCATGATAGATTGTTTTTCTGTATGCTGATTCTTATTTTCTTGTGTCTGTAGTTATGTGGTAAATTTCTTGTATTTTGCATCTTTTATCTTCATATTATAATGAATTCTTAATTTTTTTAGTGATAAAATATATATAATATCAAAAACATTTAATATTTGCTATCTCTTAACCATAGAGATTTACAAGCCCTCTGTCTTTATTTCCATTGTACTAAACTTAAACCAACTCCATGTACTTTCTTTATACCTGCTTAACCTAAAACCTTTAGATTCTAAAGCATCCATCAACATTTCCACCTTGGCGTCAGCTTCATGACTAATTTCATCTACTAAAACCGCATCATCTACAGAAGCATGGACCAAAGGATTTCATCTTGAATCGCTCCAGAAAATTAATTTCTTTTGGACTTAAAGCTGATCCTTAACGCATATCTGTTATGAAGTCTCCACTTTTCCAAAACCAGTGACCAACGTAACACATAAAACATATACTGTATTTGGTTGCATTGAAAAAAATACATGTGCACACTCTTTTATGGATGTTGATATTCTATAAGCAAGACAAGTTCCTTTAATCAAGAAGAGTATGAAAACCTATTCAATATGTGACTCCAGCAATGAATCAAGATTCAAGAAACTTACGATCTTTGACATCAATGGGCATAGCAATTTTGTCAAGCACAGCAATAGCATCCTCCAAAGCTTTGTTGTAGGCTGCAGCAGATCAAATAAAGCATAATCATGAACAAAAACAAGTGACAAACCACAATTAAAAAAAAAAATTATCTTATCTCATAAAAGACAAATAACATTTTACCACGGCAGATAACTGTAGGGTGATAACTTTTGTCAAGGAATGCTTCAGCAACGTGGAGCATTTCACCGGCTTCAACAACAAAAATTAAGGACAGAAGTGAATGATATTATCATTAACAAACAGAATATAGTAATACATTTGCATTTGTAGCACTCACAAAAAAGAAAAAGGAAACATAAACAAAAGCAAATGACAGTATTATAAAAAATAAAATAATAGATTTGTATGTGTAGCACAAAACATAACCGTATAAATATATAATAGCGTTAGCGTTGATGGTCTGTCATTCTGGAAAAGAAAGATACCAAGAACAATGACAGAAGTGGTTCCATCTCCGACTTCTTCATCTTGGGTACGGCTAAGTTCGATCATAGACTTAGCAGCAGGGTGAGCAAGATCTAACTCACGCAATATAGCATTTCCATCGTTAGTAACAACAATTCCACCAGTAGCATCAAGGAGCATCTTCAGCATGGATCTTGGACCCAACGTTGTACGAATAATGTCAGCAACAGCCTGCGGTTGTGGTACCCATTTATTTAAGCATAGCAAACAAAGTAATAGCAAAACCCCAATTAAGAACTGAATTGAATTTACCTTAGAAGCCTGGATATTAGCATGTTGGACCTTGCTTCCAGACTCGCGTTTCAGAGAGTCCTCTGTGAACGTTCATTTTTTTAGAAAAATCAAATAATCGATTTCGAATTTTATTTTATTTTGATGTAGAGAGAGAGAGAGAGAGAGAGAGAGAGAGAGAGAGCGACTTACTGAGAACGAGTACTGGAGCGTGCATTTTGTACTTCTTCTTCTTCTTCGAGGGAGGCTGAGAGTGTTGTAGATAGAGAAAAGAGAATAGTATGAGAGAAGGAATCAAAAATACGCAAGAGGCCTTCCCTTATATAACTTAAAACCCTCTCTCTTTCTTTCTTTCTTTAAACAACTGGAAAACCCTCGAACCCTCTCTCCTTCTCTCTGCCCTCTTTCAAACCTTTTTCTTTTTCTTTTTCTTTTGGAAAAATTACAATTTATTTGCCTCAATTTTTCTTTTCTTTTCTTTTGAGAAGGTTATTTTCCTGAATTGATTTCACACTGCTCTCACTTTAGCTTTAATAAAATCCTTAGGATTCCATCAAATATATAACAATAAATAAACAGTGTGGGACTCACTCAATCATGATTGGATCAAAGCTATTGGTCAAAACAAAAATACAAGTTTTGTTAAATTGAAAATGTTTTTAATAAATTAATTTTGTAAACTAAATAATTAATATAGGACCAAACCATAGAGAAATAACAAAATCCATAAAGAAATAAATTGTAATTTACTATACTTTCTATCCTCACTAATATTTCAAGAAACGCACTAACATCACCCGACCTTATCCTCACTAATATTGTTACAAAATGTTGTACTACAAAATCATATATATATATATATATAATTTATTTATTTCAACCTTTTTCTATTAAAAAAAAAACCTAAAAATGTTTTCTCAAATTATGTTAAGTAATGATGAAATTCTAGTTCTCCCCTTCTTTCAAATAATGTTAACTGTTTAGTACCATTTAATTGTTATTTTATTCTATATAAAGTAGTTTATATGTTTGAAGGATTATTTTTTCTTAATAACAATGTTCTAACTTTTTTGAGGGTAAAATAACACTATTTAAAACTTATTTTGAAAAAATGTCCTTTTGGATCTCATCTCTTTAAGAAATGAGATCCATGTAGTGAGGCTCATTTCTTGAAGAGATCAGATTCACTAAAATTAGAAATTAAATTAAATAAAATTGCAAACTTGTGCATGCAAGATACTCCCAAGCCTTGACATCCTTCTCAAACTCCCTAACTGTTGTAGCTCCAGCACATCCTCATAGTGCATCTTTTAACTCCAACCCTTTATGGTCTACTTTAAAATTATTGTAGATGTGCTTTACACAATACCTATGCTCAACAGTTGGGAACAATATCTCAATTACAGGTACAAGGCCATATTTTAGATACAAAACAATTTTAATCAATATGTTAGTTAAACATGTTAAGATAAACTCATGCATGTATTAGTAATAAAAACATAAAATTCTAGTTTATAGCTTTTGTCTATCAGTGATAAAGATCAGATTAAGTTACCCTAGATTCCCAATGTCATCTGAAAACTGCTACAAAAACCAGACCCATGAATCTTTGTTCTTTTGCTCAACAACAGCAAGTACAATTGGGAAAATGTTATCATTTCCATCTCTAGCTGTGGTAGATAATATTTTCCCCCCAAATATCCCTTTTAGGTGGCACCCATCTAATCTAAGGATTGGTTTACAACCTCCCAAAAAATCAATTTTTTGTACATTATATTTTATATACATTTTCTTAAATTTGGGCTGTGCATTTTCATTTTCCATTTTAGTTTGCAAAATAACCTTACTTCCTATCACAACCTTATCATCCTTGCATAATCCCTAAGCTTCCCATATTGCAGCTGTTCATCCCTAGTAATCAAATTAGTAGCTTACCTTTTTCCCAATACACTTGACTGATACTTATGTCAACTAAAATTTTAAACTTCAAATGACATTAAACACTAGCTACAGTTCAATTGGGATTCTTGACAAAATCCTACACATACTTCTTTACAACATAACCTGCAGTCACTTAACTATGTTGGAAGGTTTTAAGGCAAGTGCACTCTAGATGGAATGCCTTTATTTGGAATGTCAACTCTCCAAATATTTGAGATGCATAAAACTTCCATCCACATTCATTTATACAATAAACTGATATCTTCTTCTTCTCATTCAATTTGAACTTGAAATTTATAAGCTTCATTATAGCATATTCCTTCAAGACCTCCCTAAAAACCTTAGAGTTAGGAAACTTTATTCCCTTCTTCAACACTAGTTTTCTCATTGTCTCCTGCATCAAACCCAACTAGGGCTGCATTGTCATTGTTTGTTGCATTAGGCCTTTGTGGGGCTGCATTCTCTCCTGCATTACTCATACTTGGGGTTGCATAGTCCCTAACTCCATCCTATGTAGATGGCCCAACATTCATACTCCCAAACACATCATCATCAAAATCCAGCCCCTCAAACCCTTCCTCCAACCAATCAAAATCTAAACATTCTTGTCCATTGTTTGGCTCAACTACTACATTACCTCCACCAGCATCCATATGAACTTTCTCATCTACCTCATTTGAATTAACTATTTCACCCACTGCCCTCTCATTATTTTATACATTCTGTCCATGTAATTTAACTAGGGGCTCCTCACCACCTTTCACACACACACATATATTGTTACCCTATCTATTGGCTATACAGCATAAATCTCACACATAAACCACCTCATCATCTCTAGTTATTAGTCCCAACCCTTACTCCAAATTACTTTTAGAAATAAGGTAATGAAATCTACTTGTACTAACTGTCCCTAACCCAACACACATATCTTGTATTTCAAAGAAACTTAGTCTATCAGGTCAATATTGTCAATAGTAAAAACACTGACACCTAAATATACTAAGTTTGGATCCCACATAAAGGTGCCACCATGATTAATCTCAAAAGTAAAATCCAAATCAGTCATCTGCATATACATTAACTCCATATATCAACACATGCATTTATTCAAAACAATACAATACCAACACAACAAATACATAGAAAAGTTTTTGTGTTGTTTTTGGGAGACATACACATTGAAAGGGACCGTAGATACCACATGTAAACACCTTTTTTTCTCAAACCCAAAATATTCCTATGGTCCACACAAAGCACAACATACAAACAACAAACTATAGTGCATATAGGTTGAATAATAAAGGTAATGTGTCAAATAATTAGGCTCATTCATGAAATGTATTATTGTCTTCTATTTGCAATATAATGAAGTGTTTTTGGCTTTAACTGAAGTTCCTCGTGGGCATCATATTGAAACTAATAGCTCTACTTTAACAATCATGTCATTGCCTAATTAGGAAAATATGACACTAACACAATTCTTAAAAGCATAGATTCTATTCGCAAGAACACATTTTCTTTTGTGACTTAGCTATTGAACAATGAAAGATAAGATTAAAACCTCCAGATTTTTAAAACACCAAGAACATTTTAAAAAATTGGTTAATAGGTAAGGGGTATTTAGGCAATGCATGTAAGTATAAACCAATGCACAATTTTAAGATGGGGAAGTTACCTAATTCTAGAAAAAAAAATTAAAACCCTAGGTTTCAAAAATTAAATCTACATAGAATAAGTCCAAAAGAGCAAATGAAAGGAAAAGAAAAAACAAAACTTTGAAGCTCAAACACTCAGTAACTCACCCTAGAGATAGAATCAAGAACACATTTTTTGGATCAAACCCAATCGGTTAACAAAACTTTAAAATTTTGTCACTCTATACCCTACATGATCTGCCAAATATTAGCCTCCACCTTCTCCTCTATTTCCTTCCTTGAAATTATTTAGAGGATTCCGAGCTAAACGAGTGTCTAAGATTTTAGGTGGGTAGCATTTTGGTTTTGTCGCTATAGATACCGCATTTTATACCCCATTCGACTAAGCCCCCGTTACCCAATGATGTTGAAATTCTGAGACTCAAGGTTCGCTTAGGGCTCAATCAAATGTTAAATTGACTTGAAAAATGTTAAAATGAAAAATATAACTTTTAATGAGAAAAAAATATATATATTTGGAAAAGTAAACCAAGGAACCCTTCGGCATACGCATGCAAGAATTAGCTTACGCACATAGCATTCTACATGCACTCGCAGGCACGATCCAGTACGCACATGAAGGGTTCCAAAAACACATATAAGGCAAGTTTTTCGCATTAATGCTGAGGTTTGAAATGAATCACACATCATCTGGGAGTTGTTCCAAACCCCTATTTTCACAATATAAGTAGCCTTGCATGATATATTCTCAAAGCATACAGAAATCCCATGGGAAAACACTAAGATTCACTAGAAATAGTGAATCAAAGAGGAAGTTTTTCACAAAACATCTTTAAGTCAATTTTCTTTTGATTAGAGCATTTTCTATCCTTAATTCGAGCTTAAGATTACTTATCACTCTTTTTATTGATTATGAATAGATTTTACTGAGGGAAATAGTAAAAAATAAAGCTTGAAGAGCTTTTTTTTCAAGGTGTAGCTCTAAAATCTTTCTTTTATTTTCTTTAGTTTAATTCTGTTTTTGTTTGTTTCTTTGCTTGTTTTATGTTTTAATATGTTTGTATAGTCTAGGTTTGGGTAGTTGTATGTTTTAAAGCATGTTAAGATGTTAAATTTAGTGTTTTGAAGTGTTGCTCTATTTGTGTTTCTAGGGTTTCTGGGTTGAAACCCATGTGCACATAATCCTGGTTGCGCATGCAAGCTTGATTATGCGCACGCAGGGTTGTTCATGCGTGCACATGATTCTACCTAAAAACGCTAACCCTAATTTCTGATTTCACTTGTAATGCTTCTGTCTTAGGTCCCTTTCATATATATTCATGCTGTTAAGCTTCTGTTTCACATGTTTAATTTTTTGTTTCCCTTCCACATGCTAGAATTAGGGTTTATCTTGTATTTCCTTGCTTTGAAGCCATGAACATGCATTTACATGTTCATGCATAATGTCATAGGTGTTAAGTTGCTGCAAAGTAAGTGAGGTAAGTCGTGCATTTACAATGTATATGCATTCTTTTATGATATGATCTTGCTTAGGTTTGATGATATGATTGCGCTCTTAATGCTTTGGGTGATAATATGATTTGTTTGCCTTGTTTCTACCTTGATTTAATGTTCATATGCTTCTACTTTTGATGAGATATGATGACATGATGATATAACATACTAGGGTTTATGTTATACCATGCTAGATGAATGGTAGATTAGTTTGACATGTATGCTAGATGCATGTTAAGGTTTAAGATGTGAGATAGGAGCATGTTAGGGTTTGTGATTTGATGATATGACATGTATGCTAGATGAATGCTAGGCTTTGGTTGATTACCATGATAGATGTATGATTAGATCCTTTTGGGGATGATAGATGTCATGTTGATTGTTAGATAAATGCTAGTGTATGTGTGAGTTAGAATAACAATATTGAGTGTGTCTTTAATAGGGTTAAGACACAATGAGAGAAAGCCAACCTTAGGGTTGAGCGGTTTTGGGTGTCGAACACCTTCCCAAGACCATACCTTAATTCCAAACCCATATCTCTGGTAGTAAGATCAAAAAGGTCCTTCCTCAAGAGAGCATCATATATATGGTTCCTAGACTATTGCAAAAACTATGTAGCGACTCCCCTCTTATGTCCATAGTCTCGGAGAACTTGCGTGAGAAGGTTTTGTGGATAGAAGGTGTTTGATTTGTTTTTGGTTATGTTTTTGGCATAAAATGTGTTAGTCTGATGGCAAGTTGGTAGGTGAGTTACAAACCACTAACGGAAAGGACCATAGGTGGATAAAATGTCAAAAATCAAATCACAAGTTGGTAAGTTGTGATTTGCAAAAAAATAATTATTTCCATTAAATAATTACCACTTGAGAGAATAGTTTTTTTAACTTCTTAGAAAGTGCCTCTCTTTATCTTCAAATAATCTACTTAAATGACATGTAACTTCTAAGTACTTTACTTATGTTATAAGTTGCACATGTAGTCAATTGTTATTTGGGCCAATGTAGTCAATTGTTGAAAAATCACGTGTTTGTATTGAATACAAAACATACACAATGAAAATTTAACTGATCTACTTCATTCGCAATCGATAACATGCACTATGTAAATTTCAGAATTTAAAAACAAGAGAGCGTACCTTGGTGTGGTGAATTTCAAAACAAAGTTTAGAAGTACTTGGGAACACTTTTAATCTTCACTCCAATTATACTTTACGCCCAAGAAGTGTGATCTCTAAATCAATTTCCAATGGGGAATTAGAGAGTGTCTCACACTCACATATACACCATTTCATACCCTTACAATATTTTATATGTTTCTCCTTTAATATCTAATTGATAATATAATTGGGTTGGCCTTTTAGGCTTTTCCAATTGGGCTTAAGGGTGTGACTTGGAGTGGGACCAAAAGGAACCGTTAAGACACTAGCTCTAATGGGCATTAGGTTTTTCAGTCAACATTTGATAAGTTCAAAGTTACCATTAATTATATTTAATACTACTATATAAATATAATTGCACTCTAGGCCTTATTTATAAATTATATCCCAAAACTTTATTATACATGCAACTCCTTCATAAAATATTCGTAGTAATACAAAGTCATGAAAGTAAACTGTCACTTTGTAAATTACTACATCTTAATTCCTTAAGTACCTAGTTTAATCCTTTAAGTTATTCATCATATATTTATGAAGTTCAATTTCACAGATATATACTTTAGTAACTCCTTACTAAAGTGGTTAGGCCAACACTCTAAATAACCAAACCCATTAAATTTATCTTAAGGGAATATTTTATATCTCCGTTAAGAGACTATGAATTTCATCTTGAGAATATATGTTCCATCAACACTAAATGTGGCTGCCCAACATACTGAGATTTTGATCATGACTTTAGACCTTACTCTTAATATATCAAAGTAACCTACAGTTCATGATCAGGTCCATTATCCTCTCAGGATTAACAGTTCATGTAAATAGAAGTCGTGAGTTTATTATTTATTTGACAGTAGTTAGAAGAATAATAAATCTCACAGTGGTCCAGTTCAATATGTTTTAATTCTTAAAACATATCAACATATCAACTAGAAATCCCCATTTCCATGATCAAGACAAAGCATCTTAGTTGATACGTTATAGTCTTCGCAGATGAAATGCCCAATTTCATCACTAACTACAAACTACAATTCTGAGTTTACAAAGAACTTGTGATTTATATCTTCTGTGACTAAATCACATACTATGCATCTCATGGACTATATGATAATATCCCATATTCATGTTACCATCATTTTAGATAATAATAAAATAACTTTAATAATCACAACATAATGTCATATATAGCATCATACAATAGAATTTAAGGGCACACATCCTAACATCAATATCATACTGGAGGTCGTTTCAGTTTGGACAAGAAAATGAAATACTTCGGTACCAATTAATACTGGTGTACTGTTTTAAGGTTACTACTAGTTTATATATAGGTCAAATTCTATCATTTGTTATGAGTCACAATTTAAAATATTAATCTTTAACTCAATACAATAACCTACTACTACTACTTAAGAATGGCAATTTTTACTAGACTTGTGAGTACTCAACCCAACCCGACCCTAATGGGCAGGTTTTACTCGACCTGTGAAATATTAGGGGTGGGTTGGGTTTTTATAATCCAACTCATAACGGGTTCAGGTAACCTGAACCCAAACCAAACCCATATACATTAAAATTACTAAACTACCTTAACTATATATATATATATATAGCGCTAACTATTTCCAAACTCTAATCAATCTCACTTCTCAATCTTTCTTAGCTGCCACCCCCCTCAGCTCTCACTCTCACCAAGACACCAACCCACCCTCACGGCCCACTCTCACTCTCTCAGCCAGCTACCGGCTGCTCCCTTCAAGCCGTCCCTCCTCCCTGTGTCTCCATTTTATCGTAGATGCCAACTACCCTTCTGTCTCACAAGTTCGCTCAGCACCCTTTCTTTTGAGTTGGTTCTCCACCTTGTCTTTGTTTAATTTTATGGCTGAAATGTCATTCCCCTTTGGTTTGGTTTAAGTTGGTTGATTTGATGGTTTGAGTTTGAAAATTGGGGTTTTAAGAATGAAGGTGGGTATGAAGTTTTGTAGATTCGCGAGTTTGAATGTATCATCTATTGGAGAAGTTTGCTTTTTGATTTGGAATTTAGAGTGGAAGATGTGTTGGAATGAATTTGTTTTGAGAAATTTTGTATTTTGATAGGAATTTTGGATGAACCATTTGATTTTGTTCCTCAATTTTTTACAAATCAACACTTTTTGATCTTATTTTATCTTGCCCTTTAGGCTTTAGGGAATTTAGGCTTCAGGAAATTGAATTTTTTTATTGAGCCTTGGTTCAGGCCTTCAGGGCCTGTAGATTGGGCCCTAGTACAAGGCCCTGTAAAGGCATGGTGGGGCTCATAGGGACCCGTAGGGGCAAGTGTGGGGGTAAAAAAAAAAAAACCCTTTTAGTTAGCAGCGTGGGTTTGGAGATAAAGAAACCTGACTTGTTGCCATTCCTATTGCTGCTACTACTGCTACTGCTGCTGCTGCTGCTATTACTACTACTACTACTACTACTACTAATAATAATAATAATAATAATAATAGAACTCTAATTCGTTTTAAGAAAAGGGAAAAAACAAATCAACAAATAGTTTTAAAAAAATTAAGCCTTGAGATAGAAATGGCAATGTGGCTTGGTGGGTGGGAAATTGAAAATTTTAAAAGTGAATAAGTCAGTAGGATTTGATAAAATTTCAGACACACAGTGTTCACGTGGGTACAATGAGCACACAAAATAAGAACTTTGAAAATTGAAAACAAGAGATTAGACTTTAGAGAGAGGGAGAGGGAGAGGGAGAGGGGGAGGGAGAGAAAATCTAAAGAAGAAGATAAAGTGGTGTGAAAAATTTTGAATACACAATCACAAATAGCAAGAGACAGAGAAACACGATAACGAAGATGAAGTCTAGAGCAAATGAAGAAGAAGACTGGAGAAAATACAAAGAAGACTTGAGATTGTTGTTGTTTAGGTTGGGATCGAATTGCTCGTTGCTGGTAGAGTTTTCACTCTAGAGAACCTCCACCAGGACGTGGCACTATCATCCCTTCCGCAGAAGGAGAGTCTATCCCTTGTAATAACTCTGTTACTACAAGACTAGGGGTTTTTTTTTTTTTTTTTTTTTTCTAAGGGATTTGGGAAACACTACACGAGTACTTAAGCTGTTTTTTGGTATGAAAGACTTAACAAAACACTGGAGATCCATATCTCTCTCGGAGAAAGAGGGCTCTAGTCTACGTCTAAATAGTGATCAAGCTATAACCGAACATGAAATTGGCGTAATATTCCTAACCAAACGTCCCTTAAACATTTATGCCATCGCCAATACCTTCACCCCCTTTCTGGAGATCCAAGTCGAGATTCAAGGCTAAGAACATTGGCGATCATGTTATTCTTTTTTCATTTGATAACAAGTCAGAATTGGAATGTATTCTCTCTGCAGAGCCATAGAGCTTTGACAAACACACTATGGTTTTTTCCCATTACTACAAGGATACCACAACCAAAGTTTCAAAACTAACAAAGGTTGCCTTTTGGGTCCAAGTCTATGACATACTGCTACGCTTCAGGCATTAAGAGATTGCTGAACAAATATACAAGCCATTAGGCATGGTTCTACACCCTAACGAAGCGACAGAATATGATGGAGGCAATTTCATCAGAATCTAAGTGTCATTGGACATCTCTCAACCATTATGCAGAGGGAGACTCATAACCCTGGAAGATGGCAAAACTCACTGGGTTTCATTTAAATACGAAAGGTTTCCCAACCTCTGCTACTGGTGTGGCCGTCTCACGCATAATGATAGAGACTGCGAGGCTTGGATCGAAAGCAAGGGCAACCTTAACCCTAATGACCAACAATTCGAGTCTTGGCTCCAAGCTCCTCCCTTCAACACCTCAAGGAAGAAGGTGGTCTCAGTCCTAGGCTTCTTTGTGAAGAAAAAGTTGGGCAGCGCCAGCCTACCTACCGCGATACCAACTCCCAACCCGCCGGTGATGGAACACCAGGCCACCACGGGACCTACTCCTTCTCCCCTAAGGGCATTAAATATGAGCCCTAAGAATCTGGGGAACATATCTGTTAGCGAAGTGGATTTTGCTCTCCAAGGAACACAGGATAGATCCAAGGAGGACTCAACGTCGACTTCCTCGAAACCCAATGTTTTTTAGAAGACATTACAAGCTATAGATAGTGAAATCCACTTTTATGATAAGGTGGCGGCAGTCTCTGTGGATTCATGTGATTCTTTTCTCATGTCTGACCAAGCCCACTCAGCCCAAGCAGCCCTCTCCACAGGCCCAACCATTAAGGCTCCCCCTTCGCAGCTCATGAAGCCTACTCCACTTATGGACCGGTCAAACGTGGACCTAGACCATAACAACCACAATTCCTAATTAGAATGTAAATGGCTATGAATACAAAGGCCCATCCATGCCACAGATATCCTTATCTCAGAAATTGTCTTAAGTAAACGCACACCCCTCGCCCACTTAAAGTCATCCCTCCTAACAAAACATCGAGCCCGTGCTGGCGCTGCCTAAAATGAAAACTGCCCACCAACGGCAGAGGCTAACCTTCAACCCCGCCGAGGAAGATAAGTGGGCTTTGCTGGAACGTGTGTGGGCTTAGGAACTTGTGCACACTCCGAGAGCTCGAGGTAGTCACTAGGGCATAAGATCCCGTTGCCCTGTTTCTGGCCAAGATGTGGGCAGAAAATGCTAGACTTCGTTGTTTGTGTGTTGAATTGAAGTTTGATCACTATTGGTTTGGTCCTAGCGTGAGGAAGACGAGTTATTTAGTTTTGCTGTGGAAGAAGTCTATTAGAGTAGAGGTAGTTTCGTCCTCTCCGAATCATATCAATGCATTAATTGGTGAAACTCCTGGTGATCAGTGGAGATTCATAGGGATTTTTAGCTTTGTAGACTCAGCCAGGAAGCACGAAACCTGGTCTCTTCTTTGTAATCTTCACCGTTAGTTCTCTCTCCTTAGGCTATGCGCCACGGATTTCAACGAGCTTCTTTGGTCTCACGAAAAACTTGGCCTTGGTCCTAGGCAAGAGTGCATGATGAAAGACTTCCGAGATGCCTTAGATGAATGTGGCTTCATGGACCTCGGGTATGTTGGGGTGAAATTCACTTAGAGGGGTAAATGAGCCGATGGAATGGTTCTTGAAAGACTCGATAGGGCACTAGCTAACAGTGGATGGTTCTCTTGCCACCTAAGCTCTAAGGTACAACACCTCCACACCCATTCCTCGGATCACAAGGCAATCCTTATCAAACCAGAAGGTATATTTCCTTGGCCTATCCGCCCCTTCAAATTTGAGCAAATGTGGCTTTGGGAGGGTGGCTGTCACGCTATAATGAATATTGCTTGGGGGTCAACATCTCAGAATGCTAATATGCTTCAGATTGCTGGGAAAATACAAGCTTGTGGAGAAAAACTCATGGTAAGCCAACAATCCTTTGGTAGCATCAAGAAACAACTTTAAATGAAAGGTAAACTTCTTACCAAAGCTGAAGTTAATGCGGCCAATGGGAAATTAGATTATGAGAGGGTCAAAATTCTTAGAGCAGAAGTTAACGATCTTCTAGACAAGGAAAGCCAAATGTGACAACATTGGTCGAGAACCCTTTTCCTCAAATGTGGGGATTGCAACACGAGCTATTTCCACAGCAAGGCTTCCCACCACTTTCAAAGAAACAGAATAGCAGGCTCGAGAAACTCCTCTAATGTGTGGTGTACAGAGCACAACCAAATTAGAAATATTGTCTGTGAATAGTACCACTCCATGTTCTCCTCAGACCAGCCATCGAATTTTTCTGTGATTTTAGAGGCAGTCAAACCCACGATAACTAAGGATATGAATGCTCACATTCTCAGTCCTTTTCTTAGGAAAGAAGCGGAAGCGGCTATCAATTAGATGGAACCCATTACTGCTCCAAGCCCTGACGGTATGCCTCCCTTGTTCTATCAATCTTTTTGGTCATTAATTGGTAAGGATATTAACTCTGTTGTGCTTGATTGCTTGAATAACTGCAAAATCCCTAGAGAAATAAACAATACCAATATCACCCTGATTCCTAAGGTCAAATCCCCTGAGCTTATCACAGATTATAGGTCGATCAGCCTATGTAATGTCATGTATAAAATTGCCTCAAAAGTCCTTGCTAACAGACTTAGAGGCATTCTCCCCTCCATAATAGCAGAGAACCAAAGTGCCTTCTAGGCAGGAAGGGTTATCACAAACAATATTCTGATGGCCTTTGAAATGCTCCACTACATGAAGCATCACTAAAAGCGTAAATCTAGCTTCATGGCTCTGAAGTTAGATATGAGCAAGGCCTACGACAAGGTTGAATGGGCTTACCTTGAGGCTATTATGAAGAAAATGGGTTTTGATGAGAGATGGGTTAAGCTTATCATGGAATGCATCACGACTGTCAGCTATTCTATCCTAATCAATGGCAAACCCTCACCAATAATCCATCCATCATGTGGTCTTTGCCAGGGCAACCCATTGTCACCATATTTATTCCTCCTATGCACTGAGGGCCTTCACAGCCTATTACATCAGGCGGCAGAGGACAAGCAAATCCATGAGGTGTCCATATGCAGAGGAGGCCCTCGCTTGACCCACCTTTTTTTCGCTGACGATAGTCTGGTCTTTTGTAGAGCTTCTCTTGATGAATGCTGTAGAATTCAAGATTTGTTGGAATGCTATAAGAGGGCCTTGGGCTAGCAGCTAAATCACAGCAAAACCGACTTGTTTTTCAGTAAATATATGCCTCCACTCATCCAAGATCAGATCAAAGATGCTTTAGGTGTTCAAGAGATCAAACAGTATGAAAAATATCTTGGTCTTCCCTCTTTAGTGGGCAGAAAGAAAAAGCCAAGCTTACTTTACATCAAGGAAAGGTCGAAGCTAAACTCCAAGGGTGGAAAGAACAGCTACTCTCCCAGGCTGGTCGTGAAATTCTCCTTAAGGCAATCATTGAGGCAATTCCCATCTATGCCATGAGCTGTTTCAAGCTCCTGGTCATACATTGTCATGATATTGAGGTCTTAATTAGGAAATTTTGGTGAGGTCAAAGAGGAAATCAAAGGAAGATCCATTGGACCAAGTGGAGCTCTCTATGTCATTCAAAAAGCTTAGGAGGTATGGGTTTTAAAGAACTCTAGGAATTTAACGACACCATGCTTGCCAAACAGGTTTGGCGGCTGCTGGATAACAAGTCCTCTCTGTTTTGCAGTTTCTTTGAAGCTAAATTCTTTCTTAACGGCTCAATTTTTTATGCAAAAGAAGGCAATGGCTCATTTGCTTGGAAGAGCATTTTAAGGGGTAGAAAGGTGATCAAAAAAGGCTTGCAATGGAGGGTGGGAAATGGGTGCTTGATTCGGATCTACCATTATAATTGGCTCCCTAACCCTTATAATAAAAGAGTGGTATCGCCGAGGTACTTTCTTGGCAGTGATGCCCGTGTCTCTGTGCTAATTGATGGGGTCCAACGCTGCTAGATGAAAGAAGTAATCGACAACAATTTCTTACCCCATGAAGCGGCTATGATCCAAGCAATTCCTCTCAGCCTTACTGATTATGTGGATAAGATTTTTTGGCCTCATTCCCCAGATGGCAATTACTCAGTCAGGTCGGGTTATAGGCTGCTCATGGAGGAAGGGTTGCAAGGAGGAACATATGCCTCTGATATGGAGCCCACCAAAAGGCTTTGGAAGGGTGTTTAGAGCTTACGCATCCCCAATAGGGTAAAAAATGTATTATGGAAAGCAGGGCCTGACTCATTACGCTCAAAAGCCAATCTGAAGAAAAGGAGAATTGTTGATGACAACCTTTGCCCGGGGTGTAAGCTTAAGAATGAGTCCACGTGCCATGCTCTTTGGTCATGTACAACGCTATCTCCAGTTTGGGATGCCAAGTTTGCGTGGCTAAGGAAGTTTACCAATAATTGCGAGTCGATGGTGGAAGTCATCCAACTATGTTAGAAACACAGCGAACTCTTGGACTTGTTTGCCACGATTGTGTCTCTACTTTGGGCACGCAGGAATAAGCTCCGCGTAGGTGAAAGAGTGGCCCCTTTGGTGCAAATTAATGCCTTGGCTGCGGACACCCTACAAGAATATCAGAGAGCGTTAGCAACACCCCAATCAATCCCAAAGGCCAAGGACGGACCCATGTTAGGGCAGAGGGGGGCCATTGCAACCCCCCTCCAATTTAAAAAAAAAAAGCACTAAATACAAAAATTTCCTCTAAAAAATATATTTTTGACCCCCTTCCTTCAAAATCTTTACATTTTAACTCATGAAAACTAAAAAGAAAATTGCAACATCCTTTTACCCATTGCATATTGATCCAAAAATATGAAGCCCATGGGAACTATGATCAAATATGTGCAGTGGATACTAATGCTTGTTTGTAAGTTTATTTTTATGAATTATTAACTATTTTTAGAAAATATTTTATTAACATTAATATTGTTGTAGCTTGTGGGGTATGTTTGTTTGGCTTATTTTTTGGACTAAATTTTGAAATGATAGAGCTATATAATATGAAAATAACGAAACTTTTACTTGAATTGTTGATGATGGGAAAATTATCTATAATATTCGATTTTTTAAAGAGAAAAAAAATTACAAATAACTTGAAGCTGATAATGCAACATTGCCTCTAGTGTTGATGTCCTAATTCATGAAAATTTTCAAACAAAATTCCAAAAAATCACCACCGATTAAATTAGTATTTGGTTCAAATTGTGAAAATATGAGATCATAATGTTAATGAATGTGATGAAATTCAACAAAGCTTGAGTAGATGTTAGTTTTGATTTTTATAAACTTTTTTGGGTTTATACTTTGGCCCCCCTTAACTTTGAATTCTGGTTCCGTCCCTGTCAAAGGCTATGATAACTCCCAGGTGGTCTCCTCCTCCAACGGGTTGGGTGAAAGTCAACTTCGACGGGGAAACTTTCAAAGAAATGAATTTAGCAGGTCTGGGAGGTGTTATTTGAAATGACAAAGGTCTTGTCATGGCTGCCTTTACACAAACTATTCTACTGCCTACTTCAGTAGAGATGGTGGAAGTGTTGGCAGCATGCAGTGTCGTAGGATTGGCGCAAGAACTATGTCTGAACCAAGTACAATTTGAAGGAGACTTAGAAGTAGTCATCAATGCTCTTTCTAAAGGTGGTATAGGCTCCTCTAGTTTCAGGCACATCATCAAGGACATCAGCTCATTATCCACTGCCTTCCAGTCTTTTTCCTTTTGTCATACATATAGGAAAGGAAACAATGTTGCACATAGGTTAGCAAGTGTTGGGGACATATTTTGTAGTTGGCATATCCTTTGACAAAACGCACTTTACTTGTATTTGGGTAAATCTAAGTAGGTTCAAGATGATCATTACAAGTGGTTAAATTGAAGACATGAAGATTACTCAAGAACTGCTCAAGAAAAAGTGCAAACTGCAGGTCTCGATACCTCCTCGACAGAAGCTCGATCTGTCGAGATTCATTAAAGCTCGACAGATGTCCCGATCGATCGAGCTTACGGGTTTCAGATTATAGCCAGCAACGTTTTTATTCTAAAAGGCTAATTGTTTATGGGTTTGTATAATTCTTATTGGACTAGGAAAACCCAAAGTTTGTGTAAACCTATTTGAAATAGGAGAGCCCATTAAGCTCCTATTTAAAAGGAGATGGAAAAAGAAAAACCTAACCCTAGAGAGCTTCATAAGGTTTTCTTTTTGAAACCCTAGCCTCCTCCTACAGAAGAAAGAGTTCTTGCTGCGTTTCTTGTACGCCTTAGGGTTTTGTAACCAAGCAAAGTCTCTTGCACCAACATTGAAGATCTTATTGGTGTTTCTATGTGAAGCTGCTGCAAATCAACTACAACAATCAAAGGGTTGCTGTGGAGTTAGTCACGTATTGGGATTCGTGCAAAGGAGTAAGCCGCGTACTGGGATCCGCGCATCACATTGGTTAGTCACGTACTGGGAGCCGTGCATTGAAAAGGAGAAATTGTCACTACAGAACAAGTCCAATTGGGTATTGGGGTAAGAGTTTTGTAGGTTGGTGAGGTACTGGGATTCCTTACTTGTAACTGCTTGTTGTGATAATAGTGGAGTTTCGGGAGTGGTGACCTTAAATCACCCGGTGGGGTTTTTGCCTTAGGGTTTTCCCCATTCGTGAACAAATCACCGTGTTATTTATTTTCCGCTGCATAACTTAGTTTCGGTGATTTGTTTGTGCTGCCACGTTGTATTGCATGTTAATTTGATTAATTAAAAACTAGGCTAATTAATTAATCTAAATTATCACAAGGGGTCAACGCGTTTGTGGCCTGTCAGCAAGATCAGCTTGTAAGTTTTCCCCTTTCCAGGTCTAGATGGAGGAACTTCCTCATGAGGTTGATTCTGTGTACTCTTATGAAATTCCTTAATAAAAAGTTTCCTCCCCCCTCCTTTTGGAGTGGCTTCTAAAAAAAATGGTTGGGATCTTGTTTAGGTTAGTATTTAGATAGTGATGCTGTTTGGGTTAGGTTTTGTTGAGGGGCATTTTTTTTTTCTATTTGTCAAGCCCAAATTCTATTTGTAAGGCTTGGGCTTTTCAATGCCATAATAGAGTGATTATGGGTGGAGTTGGGTTTGGTTCCACCGCAAGAAGTAGACCATTCTACAAAACTAGCCTATGAACAAACAACGAAATCAAGAAATTATCAAGATATAAAGCAATAATTATGAGTAATTTGTTAGTTGTTATTTAGTTGCAGAACTATTGGGGTTCAACCGAGCCTAGATTCAGTTATTAATCTACTAGGACTTGGGGCATATTATGGCTGAGATAGAGATTCTAAGAATATAAAGAGTTAGACTTGGTCCCACCATGACTTAGTGAGGTCGTTCTGAGGTCGTTATGCAGTAACATAATGTAACGTTAGATTATAAAGCAATAGTACTATAAAAATATCAATTATTTTTAATCGCATAACCGTTATAAGTTTTCTATAAAGTTGAGCCATAATACCTAAACCCCAACACTCATGGTCTTATATATTAGGCTTTAAGCTCTATAAACCTTGTGAGGTTTGGGACTTCAGAACAATATGGCTTCCCCAGATTTCTAAGCTTACAATGGGTATTTCTCCTTTCCTTATACTAAAGGATTAGTATTTCCCATGGTGGTTCTAAGCTAGGATTGCTATTTGAGTAAGCTAAGTTGCTTCTTTTGCTTGTATGCTAATTTGAGATGCTAGGTCATTCTCTTTTTCTACCCCCTTTTCGTTTTCTTTTTATTTTTTTTATTTTTTTATGCAAAGCTTTAAATTGTATTCAAACAAACGAAATTGAAATACAACAGAGATGACAGTTTGAAACAAACAGGAACTACCAATTACTATCAACCTGAATCAACTCATGCATAGCTGGAGGAAAAGCCCCCACCCACACCTGAGAAGCTTCACTCACTCTAGCTAGTTGAGTTAGCTCAGGGGCAGCTCTGTTGTACTCCCTTTTCACATGTTTGATTTTCCAGCTTGAGAAGAAATTCAGCAAAGCAAGGATTCCTTGGTACAGATGGTCGAGGTTACCATCCACAACCTTCTCATCAATATCGTTAACAATAGATGCAACATTAGACTCAATGATAACTTAAGAGATCTACATGCCATGGGCCAGCAAAATCCCAGCCTCCACAATAAGAGCTTCCACTTCTACTACTGAAAATTGACCTTGGAAATATTTACAACAAGCTGCTTTGACAGCTCCACAAGAACCTCTAATGATAGCTCCAACACTTGAATTTCTCCCTTCCACAGAAGTCACTCCATCTACATTGACTTTGAAAACTCCAAAAGACAGAGGAATCCATCTGCTATTTTCTACAACTTGATTATTATTCAAAGCCACCCTTGCTCCCCAATATTCATGAAGAAATCTATTGGTAAAACCCCAAATTTGGCACGACATTCTTCATGTTGATTCAAAAACAATTAAATTCATGTTATACCATATTGACCAAGCTACTCCAAAGAATACTTCAAGGTTTCGGGTTGATCCTTTGTCAAGGATTTACAACGTAACATCAGATATGTCATATGACCCTTGCCTGATCTTAACAGTCTTGACTTCCCAAAAATCCCAAACCCTTTTCGCAATTTCACAACTGATGATAGAATGAGAGATTGACTCCATATCTCTTCCACAACAAGGACAAAAATCATTCTCTCCAATACCACTTTTCTTTAGATTTACCATTGTTGGAAGGGCATCTACACATGCTCTCCAAGCAAAGACTTTAATCTTTGAAGGAATATTCAAGTGCCAAATCTTCTTCCATAAATGCCTTCTTGGATCCCCACAAGAACTTTCTCCTTCCTTAGATGAATCCACCATATTAAGAGCTACATAGTAGGCACTTTTGACAGTGAACACACCCTTATTGTTGCCAGCCCATACAATTTTGTACTCAGGAAGATTATAACTAATTGGGATGTTAAGAATCGTTCTTGCTTCAAACGGCGAAAAAATAAAATTAACAAGATCAACCCTCCACCTTCTAGTATCATAATCAATTAAAGTTGAGACCATTGGATAATCATCAAAATCTCGAGGCGGAGAGACTACTTTGTACGTTGTAGAGGTTGACAACCACTTGTCATTCCAAATATGGATCAACATTCCATTGCCAACACGCCACCGAGTACCTCTCTCAATAACCGCAAGTCCTTGCATTATGCTTCTCCAAGCATAGGATGGCCTAGAACCCAAACTAGCATTGAGGACATCTCCAAGGGGATAGTATTTAGTCCTATATACTTGAGCTACTAATGAATTTGAGTTCATAAGAAGCCTCCAACCTTACTTTTTTAGCATGGCTAGGTTGAAGGCTTAAAGGTTTCTAAAGCCTATCCCACCTCTAAGCTTAGATTTTCATAAACGCCTCCAACTCACCCAAGCAATCCTTGATTCCTGGCCACGCTGCCCCCACCAAAAACTTCTTATCATGCCTTCTATATCATCACACAATCCCTTTGGTAATTGAAAACAACTCATAGTATACGTCAAGATAGATTAGGCCACTGCCTTTATAAGAATCTCCCTACCCCCAATAGAAAGAATTTTCTCCTTCCACCCAGCCAACTTCCTTCCTACCTTTTCTTTAATCTCGGCAAAGACTTCATTCTTTGATTTGCCAATAATAGAGGGAAGACCAAGATACTTACTATGTCTCGAGAATCCTGCATGGGCCCCAAAATCTCCAAAATCTCTTTTTTCTTTTCCTCATCCTTGTTGGCACTAAAGATAATTGAGAATTTATCTGCATTGATTTTATGACTAGAGGCAGCTTCATACAATTAGAGAATTTCAATTAACTGTTGACATTCTTGGCCAGTAGCTTTACAAAAAAGCAAACTTTCATTAGACAGCCTCTTCAAATAGATTAGCCACTCATCAACTGATTTCTTATAGCCCTACTAATGAGTGAAGAGAATCCATATGCACATAGTGCGAACAAATAAGATGATAGGGGATCTCCTTGACGAAGACCCCTCGAGGGCAAAATGTTACCATAAGCTACACCCTTAATAAGCATAGAATAGGAGACAAAAGATATGCAACGCATTATCAGACAAATCCATTTTTCATGAAAGCCCAATTTTTTCATAACTTGTTCAATGAAGCCCCATTCCATCCTATCATAAGCCTTACTCATTTACAACTTAATTACCATATAGCAATCCTTACTATTTGTGGTCCAGATAGTGCATGAGTTCAAAGGCTGTAAGAACATTACCTGTTATTAGCCTTTCGGAAAGAAAGACACTTTGATTTTCAGATATTATTTGAGGGAGAACTGATTTGAGATGATTAGCTAATACCTTAGAAATGAGTTTATAGATCACATTACTTTAGACTAATCAGTCTAAAATCTGTCATTTTAGCTGGATTGTTATTTTGGGATAATAGTAATAAAAGTTTTATTTATGTCAGCCATAGATATATTGAAATTTAAAACATTTAAAACCATGCCAACAACATCATTGCCCACAATATCCCAATATTTTTTTTTATAAAAGATAGCTGGCATACCATCTGGGCCTAAGGACTTGGTTGGGTGCATCTGCTTAAGGGCAGCTTCAACTTCATCTCTTGTGAACTGCTTGATCAAACTATTATTCATTTCAATTGAAACTTTAGGATCAATAGCTTTAACAACCTCCATAATCCTATCAAGATGGGAAGTCGTATAAAGCTTCTCAAAATAATACACTACCACTTCAGCGACCTCCATAGTAGACTCTCTCCAGATCCCCATTTCATCCATAAGCCTAGAAATGGTATTTTTCTTCTTTCTCCCGGAGGCTTATGTGTGAAAGTATTTTGTATTGCGATCCCCAAGACCTATCCCCTGAACCTTAGATCTTTGTTGCCACATGATTTTCTCACAATCCAACAAGTCATTAATTTCCTTCCTGGGCTTGTTAATTTCACGACCATTACTTCCATCTTGATCCCTCAACACCAATTCATTAAGAGCTTTCCCTTTTTTTTGAATCTGCCTTGGGACATGGCCAAACACTAACCTGTTCCACTTTGATAATTCATCAGCACACTGCTTAAGTCCTACTACCATGCCATTCAGAGTATATAGATTTACACTTTCATTCCAGGCAGCCTTGATAATTTCTCTGCATTCATCTCTTCTTATCCACATTGCTTCAAACTGAAACCTTTTGTTCCGGGGTCTTTAAAATGCATTGGAATCAGTGATCAAGAGCACACAATGGTCACTAGTAGATTCCATAAGATGATGTACTCTCATATTCTTGTAGTGATCAATCCATTCCTATGTAACTAGAGCACGATCTAACCGAAGATACATCCTATGCCTTCCTTCTTGCATATTACACCAAGTGAACTCTGGACCACAAAACCCAAGGTCCATGAATCTGCAACAATTAATTGCTTCCCTAAATCATCCACCTACCTTTTGGATCTTCAAGCTCCCCCCATTTTCTCCGCCATTGATACAATTTCATTAAAATCCCCGAAGCACAACCAGGAAAGCTAAAACTTTCTGCTAAGTGCCTTTAGTAAATCCCATGATTCCTTTATTCTATGGACCTCAGGATTTCCATAAAATCCAGTAATCCACCACTTAATCCCCAAATCTTCAGTAACAACAACATCAATATGCTTATCTGAATAGCTTTGAACATCAACATTAACTTCCTTCCTCCACAATAAAGCCAAACCTCCACTTCTTCCATAACTTGGGATAACTAAACCATTGGTAAAATCAGCACTCACTTTTTTCCTCTCCATGCTTTTCCTTTTCAGCTTTGTTTCTAATAAGAAAAAAAAAATCGAGATCCCATTGTTACACAAGCTTACGCAACACACGAACTGACCGAGGGTTCCCAAGCCCTTGACAGTTCCATCATAAAGCCCTCATTTTTCTCGACGGTGCTTCCTAGCAGTCACCGCCATTACATCAGGAAAATTTGAAATTTTATTGTTGTTATCCTCTCCACATACCTTTTTCTGCATTCTTCCTTTGACTCTTATCAGATCCTTAATGCTTTCAAGTTGTTTGTTTCCAACTTCTGTTTTGCCCCTTTTTCTTAGTGCCTTGTCCCCTATATATACTAATAAGTGAGTTTCAAAATTTACATTTTTACCCTTGTGTTGGTTTTGCTGACCCTTCTTTTAACAAGATGAAACTCTGTCTCATAGCTTCTCTCACCTTTAGAGTCCTTGAAAGCATTTCTAGTCTTCCCTAGATATAGAAGATTCTCTCATTCGATTGGCTAGGCAAGATTTTTAGGTGTTGTAGGTCTTCCTCCTCTACAAAATCGTGAGGATAGGGAGGTGTGGTCCTTCTAGTAGCCTAAGGAAATGAAATTGACCATCTAAGATTGATTTTTTTCAATAAATGGCATAGATGCTTGTGGGCGCAATGCGCAGTCGCTTTTGAGGGAGTATGCCTTGGCTGAGTAGACCAGGGCAGAGAAAACATAAGGAGTCATCATCTAGTTTTATGGTCTAGGAACCATAGATATAGCGCCCTTACGTGGAAGGGCTAGTCTTACTACAAGAGTATGGGTTTGGAGTTTAGTACGATCTTGGGAAGGTATTAGGCACCCAAAATCGCATGACTCGTAGGTCGGCTTCCACTCATTGTGTCCTAGTCCCAATCCTATTAAAGGCACATTCAACATTACATCTTAACACACACACACTAGCATACAACATGGCATCAACCAAAACCTAACATTCATCTATCATGCTCACCAACCAACCCGAGCATTCATCTATCATGGCATCTCATATTATCTCATCCAAGGTAGCAAAACAAATCATGGTAAAAAAGTAGGCATGACAACAAAAGCATCAATCATCAAATCTATATACCAAACTTTTAGACATGAAAATAAGCATCAAACAAACATATCCATCACTCAAATGCATGTTTATACCAATGCATGTCTTACCTTGCTTACCTCATTGCATCACAACACTAATGACATCAATGAATAGACATGTGAATGCATGTTCATGGCATTGAGCAAGAAACATAAGAGAAAACCCTAATCTAGCATGTTAAACCAACCAAACAAATAAATAAAGAAATAGAGGTTCAAAAAAACATACAAGAAGATAGATACATAGACATATTATGTGAAAGAAGCAAAGAAACAGAGGCAAAAAGACTCAGATTAAGGTTTCTAGGCACGAGTATGCGTGTGCATACATAGGCCTACGTACACACGCCAGTTGTATGCATATGCATACTTTGAGCCTACGTACGCATGCAAAAGCAAGCGCACTCAAACACGCCCAAACCCTAACCTAGAAACAAAGAAACGCAAAAAAACTTACAAAACTTGAATCTAACAACCTAACATGCAAAAGATCATAAAGCAAAGAAAACTTAGGCTAAACAAACATGTTATAATATAAGGAAACAAAGGAAGCAAGGAATACAAAATGATTAAAGCAAGAAAAGTAAAAAAATGAAAAATAAAAGCTTAGAACTCAATACCTCAAACAAGAATCTTAGTGAATCTTAGGTTTTCTCTTAGGATTTTCCATTTTAACACCTCTCAAGTCAATTTATAATCTAATTGGGCACTAAACCAATGCAGGTTCAAAAAAAGTTATATTTTCCATTTTAACACCTCTCAAGTCAATTTATAATCTAATTGGGCCCTAAAACAACCTTGGCAGCATCATTGGGGAATGGGAGCCTGAGTCGTTAAAGGTACAAAATGCGGTGTCTATAATGCTTCATAAGGAATACACCTACGCTAAAGTATTTGGTTGGGTAGCCATTTTGGGATTTCCTTTCCTGTTGAACCACCATGTCTTATGTCTGAAGAGTGGTCCCTCGTCATACCTCATGAATGATGTCTCTTTTCTCGGATTTTGTGGCTAGGCTTCAACCTTGCTATATTGCTTTTCTTAGTTCCTATAGGACTAATTTTCTTATTGTATTTCTGATAATGCCTTAAAATGTATACTTTTTATATATTTATGTGGGCGTTATCTCCTTATTACTATACTTAATTTATATAATTAAGTCATGACTTGCATTAGTCCCTATTATTTATCTTTACATAATTTCTTGAATAAGATGTCATTCATTGCATGTAATTTTCTACTTTTAGGAAATTAAGTGAGAAAGATGAATTTACAGGAGTTTGTGAGAGAATGAAGGCCAAACTAGAATTAAATAGGCACTAAAGGACCATGCTTAAACATCTAAGGAGGTGTAGCTAAAGTGCTTAGGTCATCTACCATGTTTGGAAGTTTCAAATAAGGAAAGAAACAAAAAGGTAGAATCTAAAAAGGAAAAATCATATTTGAGCACTAATTAGTATTTTGGGAATATCACTCTCCTCAAAAATCCAATTGACACAAGGCCAGATGGGTTGGAACCGTGACTTATATATCTACCTTTCCAATTTTGAATTTTTTGAAATTCATAATTTTTGAAGGCCGAAATTAACTCACAAGTGCTGTAAATCTGGATGAAAATTAAATTAGTAAAAGCATTATTTTCTTTGGACACTTTGACGTTAGGGTTTTGAGAGGAGGCTATGTAAAACGAATTTGATAGAGAAAACCTTGCATTTTCCTTTCTCTAATGGCGGCCTAAACTCTTTGCTAGGACTGGGTGTTATGTTTCTTCTATACGGTATGAATATTCAATGTGATTCTTTTTAGGATTTTATCACAACAAATTTGATTGTTCAATTAAATTTCTTTTGATGTATTAGTTCTTCCAAGCTTTCAATAAGTTCAATCATGTTTTTCTTATTTTTTAGAAGAATTTCTAATAGTTTCAAATAGAAATCAGGTTTTAAAGTGAATGGGTTTTTTTGAAAACTTTTTTAATCGCATTGTTTGGACATATGTGGTTCACTTGTTAAAAACACATGTCATTCTTTTATGTAATTGGCTAATCCTTTGACAAAACGCACTTTGCTTGTATTTGGGTAGATTTAGAATATTTTTAATACTTCAAGAAACAAGGTTTCAAGATCAAGTGTTAAAGTCATACAAATCTATTCAAGAAACAAGCTGAAGATGTGCCTGCCATTAAAACTCGACAGCTAACTCGAAAGCTTCATCTATCAAGCTTTAAAAAGCTGTTCCAGCCCCATGGCTCGACAGCTGCTCGACAGCATCTCGACACCTCTAGTTGTCGAGGTTTAAGAAAAATAAATTTTCTAATTTGTTTTTATTCCAATCCATGGATATGTCTTTGGGTCTTCTTTTCTCATAACCCTAGACATATAAAAGGATTATTTTAAGGGCCGTCAAAGTAGACACAAGTTGCACAAGTATTGAGCAAAGATTGTTCAAGCAATTTGTGACCGAAGACAAAGTTTGCCCTAGTTCATCTCTTTTGAGAAGAAGCTGATGTGCTTATGCATCATAGGGTTTTATAACCAAGCATCTTCTTGTTCTTCATTGTGAGGATAAACTGAAAAACTTTGCAACCAACATCTTTCTCAAGTTGGTGATTGAAGTCGCGTATTGGGATCTGCGCAATTAATTAGTTATATACTGGGAGCCGTACATCAAAAGGAGAGATTGTCACTATAGAACAAGTCCAATTGGGTATTGGGGTAAGTTTCAACTTTAGGTTGGAAGAAGGTACTAAGATTCTTTACTTGTAACCGCTTGTTGTGATAATAGTGAATTCTCGGGAGAGGTGACCTTAAAATCACCCATTGGGGTTTTTGCCTTGGAGGTTTTCCCCATTCGTAAACAAATCACTGTGTTAATTTATTTTTTGTTGCACTTTAGTTTATTGGTGATTTGTTTGTGCACCATGCATTTGCATGTTAAATTGATTAATTAATTAAACTTAGCTAATTAATCAACTTAATCCATCACAAGGGGTCAATAAGTTTTTGGCCTATCAAGTGGTATTAGAGTGGGCACACTCTGATTAGGGTTTAATCTCTGTGTGTGATCCATTGACCCCTGTTTGTCATGGATAAAGGACAATCTCTTATTATCCCTCCTTTATTTGATGGGACTAACTATGCATACTAGAAAGTACGCATGAAAGCTTTTTTGCAGTCTCTAGATGAGAATGTGTGGCAAGCTATAGAGATTGGCTAGACCAAGCCAAAAGAAGCGTCGGCCGATTGGGATGAGGCTAAGATCAAGGCAGCAAACTTCAACACCAGGGCATTGAATGCGTTGTTCAGTGTAGTCACAAATGAGGAGTTCAAGAAGATATTCTCCACTAAAATTGCAAAGGAAGCATGAACCATCCTCCAGACAACTTATAAGGGAACAAAGGCTATAAAGGATTCAAAGTTACAGAGGCTTACTACAAGCTTCAAAGAGATAAAGATGGAGGAGGATGAGACGTTTGACGAGTTCTATGCTAAACTCAAAGACATAGTAAACTCGACATTTAATCTTGGAGAAACTATTTAGAACCCAAGATTGTGAGAAAGGTGTTAAGATCTCTGCCCGAAAGATTCCATGCCAAGATCACTGCGATTGAGGAATCAAAGGATATTGATAAAATTCCTTTGACAGAGCTAGTTGGAAATCTACAGACCTATAAGTTGGGTTTGTCTAGAATCGGAAAGTCTAGCAAAAGTAAGAGTATGGCACTGAAGGCCAAGATCAGTGAGACAGAAGAGCCTTCAGACGATGAAAATTCTAAAAAGAAGTCCTACATCACCAGGCAATTCAAGAAGATAATGAAGAATGCCAATGGGAAAGACTTCAACAAAGACCGTAGGCAATTCAATTCTTCTTAGTTCAAGGGTCAAGACAAAGGGAAGAAGGATGCTAAGGATGGCGATCAGTCCATTGTTCCTAAAAGACCTAAGTGCTTTGGGTGCCAAGGCTTCAAACACATGAAATAGGAGCGCCCAACATATCTCAAGACAATTGGGAAAAGCAAGGCACTTGCTGTTACGCTAAGTGACACTGAGCCTGAAGATGATTCTGACAATGAAGATGACGGAATCTTGAACGCCTTCACTGCCACAATCAATCCTATTGAGGGGATTGTTAAAGATGTGGATGAAGAAGAGGAATTGGTGGAATCCAAGTTTGAGAAGTGTTTGTTCACTCCCAAGTGCAGGAGATCGTAGCAATATAATTCTCGAAGTACCAAGGTCGAACTACAAGGGGCAGGGTAAATTCAAAGACTATATAATTACATGACAATTTGAGTGAAGAAGATAAATACTTTTGCTTGATGATTGTTAACAAGAATAATAATAAAAACTGATTCAAATCAATAATGTAAATACCAGGGTATCAAAGCGTTTCCCTATATCGATATGAGATTCTTTATGATATAAGAAAATATCTATTTCATAATTGATTGTTCTTATACAATTAAAAACTTGTGATTCAGTTGAACTAAGATAATTCAAGAACGCATCATAACCTCGATTAATAATGCGGTTAGAAAAGTTTTTCAGAAAAACTCATTCACTTTAAAATCTGATTTATGTTTGAAACTATTAGAAATTCATCTAAACAATAAGAAAAATATTATTGAACTTGTTGAAAGCATGAAAGAACTAATACATCAAAAGAAATCTAATTGAACAATCAAATATATCGTTGATAAAATCTTAAAAAGAATCACATTGAATATTCATACCGTATAGAAGAAACATAACCCCTAGCCCTAGCAAAGAGTTTAAGCTGGCATTAGAGAAAGGAAAATACAAGTTTTCTCTGCCCAAAATTTGTTCTCACAGCCTCCTTTCAAAACCCTAATGTCTAATTGTCCAAAGAAAATAAAACTTTTACTATTTTAATTTTCAACCAAGTTTACAGTGGTAACTTGTGAGTTAATTTCGGCCTTCAAAACTTGCGAATTTGGAAAAACTCAAAATTAGAAAGTTGTAGATAATTAAGTCATGGTTCCATCTCCTCTAGTTTTGTGTCAATTGGATTTTTGATGAGAGAGATACGTCCAAAATACTAATCAGTGCTCAAATCAGATTTTTCCTTTTCAGATTTTGCCTCTTTGGTTCCTTTCCTTATTTGAAGCTTCCAATCAAAGTAGATGATCCAAGCACTCCAGCTACTCCTTAGACATTTAAGCATGGTTCTTTAGCTCCATTTTAATTATAGTTTGGCCTCATTCTCTCACAAATTCCTGTAAACTCATCTTTCTCACATGATTTCTTGAAAGTTAAAAATTACACACAATGAATGGCATCTTATTCAAGAAATTATGTAAAGATAAATCATGGCTTAATTTATACAAATTAAGCATAGTAATAAGGAGATAACGCCCACATAAATATATAACTAGTATATATTTTAAGGCGTTATCAAGAAGATGGATGATCAAGATGACATTCATACAGCCTATGCTAAGTTATACAAGGTCTCAGAAATGCACGAGAAGCTGTATAGGTTGACCACCAAAAAGCTCAGTGATGTGGAGCTTGAACGTGAAGAGCTTTCCACAAAGTTTGATAAAGCAAATCAAACTATCGAAGCACTGAGGTTTGAGAATAACTCCTTCACTAAGAAGACTAAGAAGCTTGAGGCAGAACTATTCCAAGTCAGAGCTCAATTGGAAAAGACTTCAAGTGCTAACCTTGATGAGATGCTCAATTTTCAGAAATCTGCTTCAGATCAAATAGGTTTATGGTATGTTTTTCTTCCTCAAATATCACTTCTTCTAGTATTACTATTTTTGTTCCTCATAGCAATAATGTTGAAATTAAGAACACTAATGTTAAAACTAAATTAGCTAGTGAGAACATAGACAAGGGTAAATCTGTCTTAGGAGCACCCTCTAAGTAGGATAAGAAGGAAGTTAAAAACCCTGGGGCTAAGAAGGCTAACTCTCAAAGGCCTAAGCAAAAGAAGTAGCATCTCTGTCATCACTATGGAGCAGCTGGTCATACTTGACCAAATAGCTATAAGTGGTTAGCCACTCAAAATAGCAACAACATGATGGCGTCGGGAAACCAGAATCAGTTTTCATCCTCATTTGCTCCTCTTGAAGATCTTCTCAAAACCCTCATGTTCCTTTCGAACTTGAACGGTATCAATTCTCCCCCTCACCGCCAATTCAAGGGTTTGCGAAAAGGAAAGGTTCTTCCAAGGTGTGGAAGGAAAAGGGTTCCAAGTGATTCAATCACTTTTTCTCTCTCTCCATCTGTTTTTTTTTTTTTTTTTTGCATTACTTGTGTGTTTTGCTGTAATGTTTTGAGTCAGTTTAGTTTTATGCATTGCTTTGTTTCGCTTTACTTATTTTTGGATTATTAGTTTTTCAATTTTAATTATTTTGTTTTGTTTCAAAAATAAAAATTAAAAAAAATTGAAAAATTCAGAAAAATACAAAAACAGTGTATATTTGTGTACATTGGTTCTTGTGTATCTTAAAATGGCCATTGAAGCAAAATTTTTTAAATTTTGTATCTTTTGTAACTTAGATGAGCATCATTATGCACAACTAAACAAGTGAGTTTTGTAGCTTTTTGTTTATGATGAGTAAGATTAAGTGATTTCTTATACTTAACACTCCTATCACTCTTTTTGACAGAAAGGACTAGAAAATCTTAAGAGAAAGGCATAAATAATCATCTCACCACTGTTACCTACCAATCATGACAATGACATCTGTATGCTTCGGCATAGCAAAAGTGCAATGTCAATGACATCTGTATGCTTCGGTATAGCAAAATTGCAATATCAAAAAGTTTAACATAATTGGGTATTTCTTTTCTCTCTTTTATATACCCATGCATGGTTTGCTTAATAAAAAAAATATGCAAAGAAAATAAAAGAAAAAATAACAAAATGCTTTAAAATATGATTGCAAGCGTGTTTTCTAGGAAATGTGAGAGTTGTAGAATGTACCTCGAAGGTGATAATCCTTATTAAACAGTTATGATTGTGTGTGAGTTAAAAGTGATTTTCTCATATCTAAAATTGTCATAACTTTGAGAAACTTATGCAACTTGCAATGTTTTTCACACACAACACGCAATATTCTTTGCTACTCTTGATACATGTGCAGGTACAATGTGATTTGGCCATCACAAGGTTTACATGTGTTGATTTATGCTCACTAAACTGTCTTAACTTGTTTTTGAAATATAAAATCGGTTAGACTTGTTTAGTGTGTGTGTGTGTTTTGGGATCTATATTCTTATCATTTTTTTTTTTGTATTGAAAGATGTTTTTAAGAGGTTAAAATATTGTTTGGATTTTTGATTGAGTTGCATACTTGATTGCATTCATATCTGTGTTTTTTTCTTCTTGAAAAACTGTTTTTAAGCAATCTCGACACCTCCTCGACACTTCTTGATACCTGGATTATCTGTCGTGCTCTTTTGTTGCATCTTATCGCAATCTCGACACCTCTCGATAGCTGGTGGATCGATCGAGAAATCTCCTAGCCTCTCAATAGCTTCTCGACAGCTGGTGGATCGATCGAGCTTCTTTTTCATGTCTGATGTTTTGTTCCTCAACACCTCCTCGACAGCTGCATCTGTCGACGCCTATGTTCTCGACACGTACCTCGACACCTAGCTCGATACCTCTCGACACCTCTATCTGTCGAGATTTACTGAGGTTCTATATAAAGGTTCAAATGCTATCTGATCTTCATTTTCTCAATCTCTCTCGATCTGTCCACACCTGGTCATCTCCTAATGACTCTCTTCTCTTTCAAAACCTTCAACCCACGTGATTTTCAGCCTTTCTTGCTTCAAATCACTTGAGATGATCTCTTTTTCTCTCCTTCTTCATGATCTTTTCATGCATTCATACCTAAGTTTTGATTTTTTGAAAATTTTTGGGGCTTTTCAAAAATTGTTGAGCTTTTGTGAAATTTTTAGGATGGGTTTTTGCCTAACCAAGTTTCAAATCTCATACATTGCATTCCATAAGCATTATAACTGTATTATCATGCATTTAGATGTGTGCAATTTGATTGTGTGCTAGTAGGATTGGATTGGGCGCAACCCATGATGTCTCTTTTATATTGCATGTCACATGTTCATGCATTTTTCATGCATACGTTCTTTGCTTTTAATATACTTGTTATATTTGAATGTGTTAGGACTTTTTTTAGTGTTTCTTTCTTCCCCCTCTCTCTCTAGTTTGCGTTAGTGCATCAATGACACCAAAACGTAAGTCTGTTTCGTCCCAAAACCCTTTTTGTTCTAGGGCCTCCTCGTCCTTTGATCCTACTCCCTCTTCTGTTCGATTCCGTGATGAGAAAGCCTAATCGGACTTCTCAGAGAACTTCTCTAAACGAGGTGTTCATTCGGATCGCGAAGTTATTTTGTCGGATTTCGTCAACACTGACCTTCCCAATGTCATTCACAGTCGGGAATAGGAATCACTGTGTGACATTCCGGTCACTTGTCCTTCCGTACTCATCTAGGAGTTCTACTCCAACATGCATGGAACTGATACTTCAGTACCTCTCTTTCATACTCTCGTTTTAGGTATGCGTATAGTGGTCACACCAGAGTTGCATCCAATGTGCTTTATGTTCCGAGAGTTGCACATCCTGACTACCCCCGATTGTGAGCGTCTACGGATTGTGTCCAAAGATGAGATGATCTCTGCTTTCTATGAGCGCCCAGCTGATTGGGGTGAGTGTCAGTTTACATCATGTCGTCCTTTTACTAAAGGTCCTAGATTTTTGAACATGGTAATGACTTTTGTTTTGTATCCTCTCTCTCACTACAACTCTATCATAGAGTCTCGTGCTCATTTTCTATTGCCCCTTTTTGAGGATCTTTCTATAAATTTTCCTTCACATTTCATTCTTTCTATCATAGATATGTATAGGGATACAGCTGTTGGAATAATCATGGTTTGTATCGAATACAAAACATATGCAGTGGAAACAAATAATGGATCTACTTCATTCGCAATTGATAACATACACTATGTAAACTTCAGAATTCAAGAATAAGAGAGCGTACCTTGGTGTGGTGAATTTCAAAGCAAAGATCAGAAGTACTTGGGAACACTTTTAATATTCACTCCAATTCCACTTTACGCTCAAGAAGTGTGGTCTCTCAATCAATTTTCCAGGGAGAATTAGAGAGTGTCTCTCAATCACATACACCCTATTTTATTCACACTTACAAAATTCTGTATGTTTCACCCTTTATAACTAATTGATTATCTAATTGGGCTGGCCTATTGGGCCTTTCCAATTGGACTTTAGTGTGTGGCTTGGAATGGGACCAAAATGGACCAATAAGACACTAGTTCCAATAGGCCTTGGACTTTTCTGTCAACTCTTGACAAGTCCAAAGTTACCATTAATTATATTTAATATCACTATATAAATATAATTGCATTCTAGGCCTTATTTATAAATTATATCCCAAGACTTTATTATACATGCAACCCCTTCATAAAATATTCGTAGTAATACAAAGTCATGAATGTAGACTGCCACTTTGTAAATTACTACATCTTAATTCCTTGAGTGCCCGATTTAATCCTTTAATGTTATTCATCATATAGTTATGAAATCCAATTCCATAAATATATACTTTAGTAACTACTTACTAAAATTGTTAGGCCTAACTCTCTGAATAACCAAACCCATTAAACTTATCTCAAGTGAATATTTTATATCTCTGTTAAGAGACTATGAATTCCATTTAGAAAATATATGATCCATCAACACTAAATGTGACTGCCCAACATACTGAGGTTTTGATCATGACTTTAAATCTCACTCTTGATATATCAAAGTAACCTACATCTCATGATTAAGTCCATTATCCTCTCAGGATTAAAAGTGTATGTAAATAGAAGTCATGAGTTTATTATTCATTTGACAATCGTTAGAAAAATAATAAACTTCACAGTGGTCTAGTTCAATATGTTTTAACTCTTAAAACATATCAACTAGAATTCTATACTTCCATGATCAAGATAAATCATCTTAATTGATATGTTATAGTCTTCGCAGATTAAATGCCCAAATTCATCACCAACTACGAACCACAATTCTGAGTTTACAAAGAACTCGTGATTTATATTTGCTGTGACGTTTCACATAAATCACATACTATGCATCTCATGGACTATATGGTAATGTCCCATATTCATGTTACTATTATTTTAGATAAAAATAAAACAACATTATTAATCACAATATTATGTCATACATCATGTCATACATAATATCATACATAACATCATACAATAGGATTTAAGGGCACTAATCCTAACAACGGCGACCCGTGATAAGCTCATCTTTTCTTCTGCTTTCGCGTGAATTTTATGCTATTTTCTGTTCCTTTTCCCTCATCCGACCACTTCTCCGTTATGTGTGCCATTGACTATGCTACCGTTAAATGAAGCGAGGAGCAGTTTCGTTCGAGGCAGTCTAGTTTAGCAGCTCCTCCTTCTACCTCTGCTCCCTCTTCTTCAGCGGGAGGTGTGACTTTGGATGCGATCATGGTGTAGCTTCAGCGCATGGATGCTCTTCTTGATACACTTTCTACCGAGTTGTATCAAGTGAACACCCGTGTTGGCCGTATTGCTAAACGGCAAGCTCGCCTTGGTGGTTTTGTGGAGTCTCCCTTTCCTCCTCCCGATGCATCCGTGGCATCTGATGATGATGGTTCTGGTGACGATGATGATAAGATGGAGATGCTAGCTCTTCCAGTTCTAACGAGATGTCTACTTGACACTCTTACCCTTTGTCACTCATGACAAAAAGGGGAAGTAGTTTTAGATATGAGAGAGTCATTCTTAAGGGGGAGAGTTAGGATATAGGATTTTTTTTGTTAGGGGGAGAGTTTGTTTGTTTTTGAGAGATGTAGTGAGGATTACCTGTATCTTTTCTTTTCTTTCTTTGTTGGAGATACATTATTCTTGTACCTAGATCTTGTGACCATGTTTACATATATTGTGCTTATCTTTATATATATATATATATATATATATATATGATGATGTATGTTTTCTTCATCTATCTCTACGTGTGTTGTTTATTTTCTTTCTTTATACACATGTTTATTATATTTTGTACGCGATCTATTATTTCTGCTTCACACAAAGATGTCTTGATGTGTTTTGTTTAAGTATTTCAGAAATATAGGTTATCAAAATCTACTTGTCATAAACTCTCTTCTTGCAAAGTTTTTCAAGAGTTTATGTTAAGATAAATTTTATTGTATTCAACATGTGAGTATAAGTTGAGTGTTTTATGACTTCTCTCAAATGTTCATTTATTTGTTGTTGTGGTTTTGTCACGGATTGCTAAAGGGGGAGATTATTAGGACATATGTGGTTCACTTGTTAAGAACATATGTCATTCTTTTATGTAATTGGCTAATTCTTTGACAAAACACGTTTTGCTTGTATTTGAGTAGATCTAGGATATTTTTAATATTTCAAGAAATAAGGTTTCAAGATCAAGTGTTAAAGCCATGCAAGTCTATGCAAGAAACAAGTTAAGAAGTGTCTATCATTAAAGCTCGACAGCTGGCTCGACAGCTTCATCTATTAAGCTTAAAGAAGCTGTTCTAGCCCCGTAGCTCGACAGCTACTCAACAGCATCTCGACACCTCTAGCTGTCGAGGTTTAAGAAAAACAGATTTTCTGATCTGTTTTGATTCCAATCTGTGGATATGTCTTTGGGTCTTCTTTTCTCATAACCCTTAACATATAAAAGGATTATTTTAAGGGCCATAAAAGTAGACACAAGTTGCACAAGCATTAACCAAAGACTGTTTAAGCAATTTATAACCGAAGACAAAGTTTGCCCTAGTTCATATCTTTTGAGAAGAAGCTATTGTGTTTGTGTACCATAGGGTTTTGTAACCAAGCATCTTCTTGTTCTTCATTGTGAGTATGAACTAAAGAATTTTGCAGCCAACATCTTTCTCAAGTTGGTGATTGAAGTCGCATACTAGAATCCAAGCAATTAGTTAGTCACATACTGGGAGTCATGCATCAAAAGGAGAAATCGTCACTACAGAACAAGTCCAATTGGGTATTGGGGTAAGGGTTCAACTGTAAATTGGTAGAAAGTACTGAGATTTCTATACTTGTAACCGCTTGTTGTGATAATAGTGAATTCTTGAGAGTGGTAACCTTAAAATCACCCGGTGGAGTTTTTGCCTTAGAAGTTTTCCCAATTCGTAAGCAAATCATCATGTTAATTTATTTTCTGCTGCACTTTAGTTTATTGGTGTCTGTTTGTGCTACCACGCATTTGTATGTTAAATTGATTAATTAATTAAACTTTGCTAATTAATCAACTTAATCCATCACAAGGGTCAATACATTTTTGGCCTATCAAGCATTATTAATCTAGGTTATCATGCGTTCTTAAATTGTCTCAATTCAACCGAATCATAAGTATTTAATTGTATAAGAACAATCAATTATGAAATATATAATTTCTTAGATTACAAAGAATTTTATATCAATATAGGGAAACACGCCGATGCCCTGGTATTTACATTATTGATTTAAATAAGTTTTTATTATTATTCTCATTAACAATCACCAAGCATAAGTACTTTTCGTCTTCATCCAAATTGTTGTTTAATTATATTGTCTTTGAATTTACCCTGCTCCTTGTAGTTCAACCTTGGTACTCCGAGAATTATATTGCTATGATCTTTTGTACTTGGGAGTGAGCAAGCAATTTCTTACCCCCTCTTTTTGGAAATTTCCATGGTAGGACCTAATTCTTCATGGGCCACCCATGTTATTCCATTTAGACTCCTATTGGTCCATCTTTTGGGTTTATTGCAATCTTATTTAAAGTCATCTTTTATTTGCACATGTTGTTGGGCTTGCCTTGCCTTATTCAAGACTTTGCTCGTGCATTAGATTTTTGGGTCTTTTTGGCCAATATTTTAGTTTGGGCTTTGTATAAAAACTATGTAAAAATCTTAAATTTTGGGTATCAACAAGTTTTAATTTTAAGTTTGCGAAGGGGACCAAGCTTTGGAAGCAAGGGAGGGGGGGTGGGTTAAACTCTAATTTTTCTTGGGCCCAAACTAAATATGGATATATTGTATGTACTATATTTTTGTTGTTGGTAATTGTTGATACCCAATTTTGTAAATTTGCATCCAAAAGCCTATGAGGTGAAAAACCCAAGAAAGCCCTAAGAGATGGGTTAGAGTATGAGCAAAGAGATAGTAATTGGACTATATTCCTAAGGCCCAAAGAGAAGAGAATGCATAAATAAGGTCCAAGTGATGACCTAAAAAAGAAAAGTATATTGAGAATAAAACCCAAAGGTAGGCCCACAACACCCTTTTGGGAGTGGGGAAATAAAATGCCCTCTTGAAAAAATAATGTTGAGAATAGAAAATAAAGCTCAAAGTAGGCCCATAGGTCCCTTTTGGGAGATGAGTAATAAGAGGCCATTCTCGAAGAGAAATATGGGTATTAGAAAAACCCAAAGGTAGAGAAACAAAATGGAGCCCAATAAATGAGGCCCAACAGAATATATGAAGAGAAAAGAAAGTAAAAGGGTCAGTAGGCCTAACCCAATGAAGTGAATAAATGAAGAGAAAAGAAAGCAAAGTGGTCAACAGACCTAACCCAATGTATTAAATATATGAAGAGAAAAGAAAGCAAAATGGGTCAGCAAGCCTAACCCAATATATGGCAGAAAGCCCATAATGCATTTGTATAAGGGGATAAGGATGAATTCTGATTATACGGAAAGTAAAGTAAGGTGAAATTGTACAAAGCCACAGCAGCAAGAAACATATGAAGAAGAAACAAGATAAAGCTATAGCAACAGGAAATGCATAAAGGAGAAAGAAGCCAGTGAGAAGCACATGAAGAGGAAACGAGATGAAATCAAAGGCAGCGAGAAGCGCATGAAGAGGAAAAAGCCAAGAACAAAAAGCGGAACAGTTGGAGCAGCTAGAGCCCTATCGACCTACAACCCAGCCAATGCAAGGGAGGCAAGGCCCACGACTAAAGAGGAACAAAGAGTACTATTTGGTGAAGGGGGAAAAAGACTTAGTTTTGGTATCTTGCCAAGACCCTTTTTGGGAGATGCTTTGCTGGGAAAGCATACTTACCAAAATGGGTAGAAAATTGGTGGCCGAATTGGCTTTTTCCCAAAAAAGAAAGGAAGTTTGTCGCTAAGCAAGTAGTGGAACTAAACCCACTTCTAGTGGACAGAAGATAGTGGGAGTGAACCCACCTACATATGGCCAGAACGGTACGTAGTGGGTGTTGGCTGAATGCCTATAGCAAACAAAATGATTGGTGGAAAGCAAGGGCAAAGTGGAAAATCATCTAGACTTGATCTTGGGTATAAAAGGAATAGTACCCATGAACAAGAAAGTACGGCAACAAGAATGAGGTAAGAGCACAACATCAATCATTAGACAATGGAGAGAAACATCAACAATGGTGTGAAGAACACAGTACCCAAGACAATTAGAACAATAAGTTGAAAGTGAAGAGAAAGAGGAAAAAAAGTGAAACGTCAGAGAGAACGGGGAGTTGAGAAAGTAGAGTACACACTGCAGACCTAACATGCATCACTAGGCAACCTTTTCCCTCCCTCATACAAAACTATACTCTTTGTCATCTCAATAAAGAGGACATTTTTACTTTTTGCTGCTAACATTCTCGGACTAACAGTTATTCTACTGTTACTATATACATATACGTATATATATTTCTCTTTGTTTGGAGTGTTTGATCTTGTGTACAAACTGGTTCTAGGAGAATCTCGCAGAGAGAGTCAGGCCCAACTTGCCTATCCTCTAAAGAAAGCCTTAGCACAATAGCGCAAAAAGGCACCCATAGTAATTTTAGGGGGTTGTGCCACCACCTGATTCTGCCGTTGGATACTTAGGATGAAGGGAGGTGTCATTAGACCAACACGGTCGTTGAATAAATAAAGTAAGGTATTTATTTTCTTGTAAGTTGCTACCATAAAGGAAGGTATTTATTTTCTTGTAAGTTGTAACCATTCCCCTTAAGATTCACAGGGTATAATTGCCAAACTTACATGTGACATAATTCTGGAAGCTTATACATGACTTATGCCACTTATAATTATTAATCATTAACACTATTGCTGACATGTGGTTGATGGAAGATACATGCTCTCGATATAGAATACATGTTGGCCTTGATTTTAGTCTTGAGACAACATTTTGATCTTGACATTTATCTTATATGATGTCCATTTTAACCACCACTCTGGCTGTTGATCAAGGCATCACAATCTTGATATCGAGTCCAACTTGGTCTCGATCTCGAGACTCTTTTGTTGGCCTTGACGTCAAGATCAAAGTCGAGGTAATTTTTGTGATATAAATAGTTTCCATTAATTTAGCGAAAAAAAAAATAGCTTCAATCAACCGTCTGCAAGTTGGCTGCTTTTACTGCTACTATCTATATCATTTTTGGTTGTGAAACTTGTTTATATTTTTTAATAGGGTGGTTTTGGTTGCAGTTTGACGAGCTCCTTGTTTCGTGTGTTTGCAGCTTGAGGCCGTTTGGGCCATATTTGTTTCTTTTGGTTTGTTTATCAGTAAAATTCATCAACTCATTCATTCATATAGCAAAAGAGAAACATTTAATAAAAGATTATTAATAGAAGAGTTTGGTAACTATGGATTACGTTAATAGCATAGTATGGGCTTTCGAAATTTCAAGAAAAAACAGAAGTGACCAGCTTTCAAAATTACACTGCTTTCCTCCCACATTTTTAGGTGGGCTGGTTGTTTCATGTAGTTACATTAATTGTCATCTCCTAATCTAAGGAAGCGAATGGCTAGAAAAACATAAGCAAGTAAATCAAGATACTACACACCAAGAACCTAATCCTTGGAGAAACTGTAAACAATGTACCCATTAAGAGAATTAGTAACTCAGCCTAAAATGATGCATCCTTTTTTGTTACAATCTCAGCAAATTCGTACTGATCCCCTTTGCTAAATGAGTTGTCAAATCATGCATTTAAATTTTTTTTTTTCCTGACCTTAAACATCCAGGCAAAGGAAAAGAACCCTATTTCATTTCATTTTATTTAATTCCCTCTTAATTCTTCATTTCCTTTCGCTTCCCTTACTCAAGCTCCCAAAAACAAGGTAAGAAATCTATATAAACTAGGAACAACTTACATTCTATGAAGGGGTTTTTTTTTTTTTTTTTTTTCCCTGGAAAAAAATCCTCTATACTCTTCCCTGTAAATTATATCCTGAATTACAATTAAAGCAAAGAGATGCATAAGAATTTGTGTACATAGATATGCAGCCATCATACGAGCGCATCCTGCACTTCAGAGAGAGAGAGAGAGAGGGGATATTACAGCATGGAGAGCAAAAATAAAGCATCCTTGCCTACAATTACAATTACAACTCTAGCTCACATCATAAATACTGAAAATAGCACACAAAGTCACTCTGGAAACTTGAGCAGCAATCCCCAATCCACAGTGTGTAAACGCCTAACTGGATAGCACAAAGCAGATCCTTTCTTTTGCTATAGAACAAAATGTATCTTACTTGTTAAAGAATATAATATTCCTCTTCTTTCCTTTCCTTTTCTCACCAGCCTGCAAAACACATTAAAATATGTAAAAGATAATTTAAAGTAATAATTTATAAGTATAATCTCTTATCCAAGGTCAGAAGCATACATATCAAATATGTAACACACCTAAATGATTAACGTGTGAAACAATTATGAAATCCGTAGTATAAATTTCTCAGCAAATATAGAAAATTTAACCATTCTTTATATCACAAATTTAATGCTTTTTGATAGGTAAGAATAATTTATTAAAGAAAGGCTACTTCATTTACAAAGGACACACAGAAGCCTAATGAATTACAACATGAAAAAATTATAAACAAAATGGCAATGGCTTTATAACAATGAAATAGAATTGCTATTTGTAAAGGACCAAGCTCGAGACCACTCATATAAGGAACAAGTGAAGGTTAGTAATTTCAGCATCTTCGAAAGTGCACAAATTGCGTTCGTTCCTTACAGTCCAAATCAAATATAACAGAACAATGTTCCAAGTATCCAATGAATACTTGCCAACCCAATTTCTCCATCCAAATATAAGGTTTGACCATTTCCAGTAAAACCCACAAAATCCAAAGAATTCTAAAAACAAAGCTCCACAAATCAAATCTCTCAACATATATCTGGATCTTGGTATATGTCCAGATTGTCCAATATTCAAATCCAGAAAGACTCAGATTAAATCTCAACAAACAAATTTGTCCATATTAAATCAGAAGATTGTTCTGAACTGCTCTTTCCATGTTTGAGCAGAGCCTGTTGGGAATCGGACAATAAATTGCAAACTCTAGGTACATTGGAAGGGGGAAAAAGGATGGAGACGAATGTATTATTTATCCTACCCTGATTGCAGTCATCATTGAAAGCCAGATTATGTAATACTTCACATTAGTTATTCATCTACCTACAAAAACAGAAATAAGAACACAGCCCCAGGCACATAGACATTTGTACAAAGATATCAAAAATAAATATTTCAGCAGTTCTTAGGTTTATAGGAAATAAATCTGAGCCCAATATAGTGGGAAGATTTTTGAATAATGCCTACATGGTTTTCGGTGTTTATAAAACTAATCAGTAAGGCTAGTTGGAGTACAAAAAAATCTCTCTCAAGATGAATCTAATGAGTTTAAGAATGTCTGAGAATCTCTTTGTGTGTAAGAAGCATTGTCTTCTCTATCCTCTCTTTACCTCTTTCAGTCTTACCTTCTGTTCTCTTTCTCAACATTTTATTTCTCCTCTCCACTATTAATTTCTCCCCTTTTATCTATCACTTTGAGACTAGGGCGTAGCCTCCCTTCTCTTGCCATCTTTCTATCCTCTCTCTCTTCATAGTTGGCAACAGTTTCAGAGAGAAACACAATGGTACCCGAAGAAACTGACATCCAGCAGCAGCATCTCCTTGTGTAAAAGGAATAAGTCCCTTGGATTTCATGCATAGGAGATCAAGATACAGTCCCAACTCTAAAGGAAAAGATGTAGGTCACCCTAGAAAAACTACACGAGGGGCCTTAGCAAGTTTATACATTCTTTGATTTAATACCCTGTAAGATCAATATCCAAACTATCAGGTCTGCAAGTTCTACACCTACGAAATACCTGATTTGTTACATGCAAACATGCATAAATCCACATTTGAAAATTAATGCACAAATATACATGCCACACACACACAAACAAAGATACATCTACATTCTAAGAAATGGTAAATCAAAGTATAAGCAAAGAATAGCAGACAAATTTGCTGCTCTACATGGACAGAAGTCAAAGTTCCATGTCAGTTATACCCAGGCAAGAACAGGAAGAAAAGAAAAATCATACCCTTCGGATGAATAATCTCAAGGTGAGCACAATTGTATCTCTAGAACTGCAGCAGGAAGAGGGGGAAAAAAGGATAAAAAGTCCGTCAAGATATTTGTTAAGCAGGAAAAAAATCACAATAAACAGATAAGAACAATTCCAAATTATAAAGAGAAGCTTCTGAAACAGAGTAAAACATCAAAGAAGGCGAAGCAGGTTGAGAAGCAAGCTATCCCTAATCACTCAAGAACTTAATTTGGAGCTATTCTCATGTGGCAAGATAAATATTCCGTTCTTACTTTAAATATAATATAAAATACCAAGCCACCAACACATGAAAAATGAGTTTAAAAAACTGACCAATTTTCTCTCTTTTTTTTTCAGTGAGGGGAGAAGAGGCCATGAGCCCACATTATTTGGTGAGGGGGGGCGGGGGGAGATGGGCAAGGACTGGTAAACTGGTAATAGATCTTATATGAAAAATAAAAAATAAAAACCACCCAAATTCAACCTCCACCTTAAGATGGGGACGCTGGCAATCCCATAAATACCTCTGTATGTTTTTTATGCAAAAAAACATAGATTAGATTTAATGATTCGGAGCTATAAAAATATTATGATTAGAGTTAAAAACAGGTGGGGCCCTAACATCCTTGATGGGCATGACCATTATGATGGCTTATCTCATAGATATATGTAATAATAAATACATAAGACGGGTTTACATATTTATATGTGACAATAAATAATTAAAATGTTATTATGTATAGCTCTTACAAGGGAAAGACATGCCATTTGTAGTGGCTTTATCTTAACGATATTGGGAAAAAAAAATCATTAGTACTGGACTTAAGTGGAAAAATTATCAAATTTAATATATGAACACATAGTTAATATTTTTTGGACAAACTTTAGCTACAAAATTTGTTACAGCCTTAGGCTACAACCTTACTCAATATCTTTTTATTGGAGGTGAATTTTGACAAATCCACCATTGAATCACATCTTTTTCTTATATTCTCCATACTTACAAAATTCTAGAAAATTAAATATCAATAGCTATATCATCAATAAATTGTTTAAATTATAAGTTTTTGTAGTTTAAAACTATGCATAAACTATAGACTTATAAATCATAAAGTAAATAATATCCAATTGACACCAAATTTGACATGTGTATTACGAGACATGCAATTCAACAGATAGATTTCCAAAATATATAGTAATGTTTATTTTATTGAGTAAGATTGGAACCTTATCTTACAACTAATTTTATAGCTAAACTTTGTCCATATTCTTTTATTTCCAACTTTCCCATTCCATATTTTATGTCATACTATTGCTTCAGCATCCAGGTTACCTCTAGCAACAAAAACTTATGTATTTTTTTCTTTGTTTGGGGTGGAGATAAAGGATTTTTTCAATTGCAATAAAAAATTGTGATTTTGTACATCGCTGCAGAGATTGAAATTTTAATAAAGTTAGAAATTTTGTACAAAACCAGCCAGTATGGCCAAAATTATTATACCTAGGAAGCACGGAAACGGGCAAAGGTACGACACAGCGACAAGAATTTAAAAAAAAAATTTATAACTTGACAAGGCTGGACGGCACCCCAAATGAAGTGTTTGTGCTTCCTAGCAGTTAACCCCCTTGAAACGTACTAGATTAAATATCAGAGTATTTCAGCTTATTTTAGCAGTTTCGGTCAATTTTGCTCATTTTTGCCTGAATGAGAATTTTGGACTAGTACAAGATTTACTTTTTTTTTTTTTTTAAATTAAAGAGGATACTTTTGGTATACGCTTGCCTGGCCTTAGTTCTATGGTGTTGCCACCAGTGTTTGTAAAAGCATCTAGCAAACATAAGCACATAGGCCTCTTAGAGCCTAGGTGTGATTGAAGTAAAGTGCATATTTTTCAAATTAAAAATCTTATAACCTTTAAAAAGACATATCTGTAACATATAATAATAAAAATTAAAAACTCAAAATTTGTATATTTTACCTATTGGGTAAGTGCAATTGTATAGTGTTTGTAAGTTCAAATTTTACTTAAGTTATTTCAATTCTTAAAATTTTATATAGTTAATTAAAAAAAATTATCAATGGACAATATCGCAGTAATCTAGTCGTAGAGAGTTTAAATATAACATTTTATATAATTTGCTAGTGCTTTATATATATACATAGCCATGATCAAATAATGTATATGGTTCAATCAACATACATCTGAAACTTAGAGACCAAAAGGCACAAGAATAGCAATTAATCCTGATTGTATATTTTGACATGTAAATAAAAATTGTTTGTGTAACACAACACCTTAAGAATAATGGTTGTATGGTAAATCATTGGTTCATGTCATTTCTTTCAAGATCAAGCAATTAATTTTAATGATTCATATCTTGTTTAGCAGTAATATAAAAAAGCGCGCCTCAACCTGCTTTGTGCTTCTTCAAAAAGCACCAAAAATGCATGCCCAAAGCATGCTTCATTAAGTGAGCTTTTTTTTTTGGCCCAAGCAAAGTGCTCAAGCCTTGGGGCTTCGAGCTTTGAGCTTGAAGCGAACCTAATCATCATGCTTTTAACAATACTGGTTGCCACTAGCCTCCACCATGTCCTTAGCCCTCCCTCTCTATCAAGTAGTAATTTTGAATAAACCTGACAAGGTTTCATGAGTGCTTCCATTATCAATGCAGGTATGCTTGAAAGAAGCTTTGGAGCTTAGGTTGACGTAGTGGGGGAAGCTGTTAGAGCTTTGAATGGTTTCGTGGTGGAGATGTAGTGGTGGAGAATTTTGATTTTGCTAACTGCTTTCTGAAATAATTTTTGGCAGCGCAGAGGAACAAATCACAGTAGGAAAAGGAGCTTTGATTTTGCAAATCCTTGGATATTTGGGAGGTAACATTTCAGCTGTTCATGAAAGGATTAACATGCAAGTGGCTGTTGGTGTTGGGGGTCATGTTGACAAAGATGTGCATTGAGCCATCTGTCGGATAGTTTGTGTAGGTTAGTAGATTATGAGTGATAGATAATTGGATACCTATTTGCAATGCTTGGTGTAGATAGTCTCTATTTTTATTTGTCCCGTGTGTGTATATTTGTATGTGTTTCTAAATTCCCAATGCATCTCTATTGAGATTATTATTTTTATCCCTACTTTACTTTTTTATTTATATTTATGTATTAGTCTAATTAATACGCACACACACACGAGAGAGAGAGACAGAGAGAGAGAGACAGAGACAGAGAATGTAAAACATAGTTTATAAGAAAAATAATGCCAAGGATAAAAACAGGAATTAATCGTCAACTTCACATAAGGCATCCATCATATCCTTGTATAAGTGCAACAAAAAGGAAAAGTTATATCAATTTTAAATCAGCAAATAATCACTTGGTGCATCCCATGGGAATATGAAATCTCTATCAAATACAATATGATCAAAGAAAAAGAAACATTATGAGAAACACTTGTTACGTACCTGCTAACATCAGTTGAGTTGCTATCTGCTCTTAAGAGATGCTCAACACTACCAGAACCAATAATTAAAAATTCTGCATTAGGTCCATAGGGAATTGTGACCTACAAAAAGGAAAAAGAATGAAATCAGAATGAATAAATACCCACAACTTTATAGAACAACAGCAACAACAAATCTTTAGTCCCAAAACTATGGGGTCAACTATAGCTCCTCAACAAACTAATTAGGGTTGTTCACATATAATATTCAATTACACCCTAAATTATTCTATAAAAAAAGAGTATACCTGTTATGACCCAGGTATAAGTTATTTGAACTTAGTTTAGTGATAAAATAAATCTTCCTAGATTAGATTAGCATTGTTATTTATTTGTATTCAAATTAATTCCTATGTTTTAGGATTTTTTGATGAGGTTATCTCATCCTAGCTATTAATGTACGATGAATGCATTAACTATCTATTTCATCTCTCAAGTTCAGGACATTGGTCATCTTGAATTGACTATCTTTTATATTCAATAAATTATCCTGGTTCACAATAACACCACTAACAGCCTGTTCTGAAATCTTAAAAACAAGATTGGAATTTGACTTGGTCATTGTGGAATTGATGTAATTCAAACGGGGAACTGATTTTGAACAGTACAAAAGTAAATCAGACCAGAATAGGTTGGAATAGAGAAGAATTCAATTCCTATGTTCCACTAGTGGTCCATATTCTTCCCAAATTGGTACAGATCCTCTCTCTCTCTCACATACTCAAAAACACATTTTGTTTACCTAGTCTTTCTCATTTTTTAGTTCTTTATGTTTTTAACTATTTATTTTGTTATGGTAGCCATGGAAAAATGCTGAACACAAAGAAGATGGGAGGATTTTGTCACACTAATGATCATGGTGGAGGTGCCATCACATAGATAAAAAAGAAGAAAGAAACATGGCTCTCATTTTCATCTGTTTTTAGGGATAATGGTAAAAAATTAGAATGACTAACTCAATTAAGTTCCTCCCCAGTTCTAAACAGCACAAGTGGATTAAATTGAATTCTGGAGTTGGTTTCAAAGAAGACTTAAACGATTCTCTTATAAGATTGAAAGTACAATCCTTTACAAATAATTCTCTTTTTTACAAATAGCACATACATTGGCCAATGAGATCTAACTCAAATGGCACTACCTCCCTTTGTAAGAGTCAGGTAGATGGTGAGGTCATGGGTTTAAGAGCCACTAGGTGCATGAGTAATTTACCAATAAAAAAATAGAACATAAGTTAGGTAAACTAAGAATTGTTGAAAAATAATTCCAATAGTTAATGGAAGAAGCTGGTCAATCATATTAGCTATTGACACTTGATAATGATATGAGATGCAAAATAAATGAGATCCCATAACTATGCAGTAGTATCAAGGATGACCAATATCAAAATGCAGTGAACTTTAGACTGTATTGTATAGAATTAATCGGCCCCAAGTTATTGAACTTGATTGAGTTTACTACAGCATGAGTTGTCAAGTAATCATTATAATTCCAATTTTCTTGAATGTTGTCCATGTTCATATGCACCATTTGACACCAAATATCTTATTAGTATATAATACACTAATTTCCTTCACAAACCAAGGAAAATAGGATATTGACCTAACCAGGCTATGAAAGCCTTCGTTCATGGTACTGGCCAAGCTCTTAATATCCTCAAAAAAGATTAAGCAAGTAAGGAGTCATACATTTGTGGAGGGAGAAAACTTTTCAGAGGCTACAACACCACTTGGTCCACTACACTTGATATTGTAACCTTCCCTCTTTATGGACAAGGTAGCTGGTTCCCATATATCAAGATATCCTGTCTGTAAGAAAATTATTTATAAAAATTGGCTTAAGCTTCAGAAAATGACAATTTAAAACCAAAAAAAAAAGGGATTTAAGAACTCAATATTAACATACTGGCAACAAAGAATTACAAAATGGGGTTTTTCATTGAAGCCATACCGAATAGGATACTCTATATGAAGCATGACCACTATAAAGAGTCTTCTCAATGTGGTTTTGCATCTCAGGATCTGTAAACAAGTTGAAAAGAATGGTATGCCTTTAGCTTTGCAATATATTATATCTCAAGAACCAAGCAATTTATTGCCCTGAGAGTTTCAATGACAACTATATGTCCAAAAACATTCGAAATATGCTAGCACAAAGTAGAATTAAATTCTAGTCAACAAGAGAAATAAAACATCAAAACAGACACAGAGGCTATCTCATCAAATGTGACAGAATAAGGAAACAAATCAAAGAATTATAATGTAGGAAACCCACAACAAAAGATGATATCCATCCTTTTTTAACAACCTTTAAAAAATAAAAAATAAAACACCCTACATCAGTTGTAGTTACTTCCCCAAAGGAACATCGCTTGAAGTTAAATTTGAATAACCTTGGTTCAATTTTCCAATTCCACAGTGAGACAACCAAGGAAGAATTTGCCACCAAAGATATAATTAACCAAGCAGTGTCCCAAACTAGAAAACAAGATGGACTTGAACTCTAATTTGTCTTTCCATTTATACCTTGGCCACCAGTTTGAGAAGCAGAATCATGGTGTGATATAAAACACAAAAAGAGGAAGCAAACCAGATACAATATGGTAATCAGCTCATGTGAAGCTCTAGAGTTCGGTGCTTGTCAGATATTGAGCCCTTATGATATCTAGCTAGGAAGCACGGACACTTCATTTGAGGTGTTGTCCACATGTCGTACCCATGTCATACGTGTCGTACCTGCCATGTCATATTATAATTTTTCAAAAATTGGTCGTCGCCGTTTCATATCCATACCCATGTCCATGTCTGTGTCTGTGCTTCCTAGATATCTAGTACACATTGCACAGTTTGACCATACTAATGAAACTGGAAAATACTAAAACGAGTCTCTGACGTATTGAAAAACTAAACTAAAAACTCATATACTAATGATATTACCTCAATGATGGGAAACCTATTCTTGAAAACTTAAAGGGTATGTTTGGTATGCTGAATAGATCCTATAATGGAAAAGTAATAGTTCTTCAATCGTTTGGTTACACTTTCATTATAAGGAATAGCTATTCACCCTCACTGCCTAGCCTATTCCTCATTTTTAAGGAATAGCCATTCCTTTTAAAAATAAGAGGAAGAACTATTACGTGACCTGCCATAATAGCTTCATAATATAATTTCCTTATAATTCTCTCTCTCTCCTCTCTCAAATTCAAAAGAGGAAAAAAAAAAACTCTCGCACAGACCCCTACTTAGCTCCATCAACCTTCACGGCTGGCACACCACACTCAATTGAACCATGGAAGCACCATCTTGTGCATATGAATAAAACAAAAGAGCTCTACTGGAGTTTGGTGAACATAGACCCCTACTTCTTAGCTCCATCAACCTTCATGGCTGGCATACCACACTCAATTGAACCATGGAAGCACCATCTTGTGGATGCAAATAAAACAAAAGACCACTACTGGAGATTGGTCAACCAAAGCAGTGACCAACGTGAACTTGAAATTTGAGACTCCATGGTGCCTTTCAGATCTAAAAATTCCACAGTTCACGGGTTGGTGATAGGTCCATCTAAAATGGAGTTCATGTAGTTTGCCTTTAACCCAAGAGATGGGATTTGTGATGGTAATGGTGACTTGGTGGTAAATGAATTTCATATTTTTTGGATTGGAGTTGGGTCTTAATGAGATGGTGGAAATACTTTTGGATTTGGTGATATGAGTATTGGTGGCTGATCAAGTAGTTGATGGCAGGTGGGCTTGTGATAGGGCAACTTTTTTTAGGTACGAAAACTTTGTTGATACAACAAAACCTTAGTCCCAAATTTTTTTTGGTGTCAACTATGGATCCTCAACAGATTAGTTAGGGTCGGCCACATTTATACTTATCCTCCATCCTATTCCATCTATTGTCATACTAAAACTTCGTTGTTATTATTATTATTATTATTATTATTTTTTAATAATTATCATACTTAAACTTTGTTGATATAGAGGACATATTTCATGCGCACAAAACACTCCTAAAGAATTACATGTGAAAAGAAAAGCCATCGATAAAACCTACAACAGATTTCGCATTTTGGGACAACTTGAACAACAAGGTCAAGAATCCAAATTTCAGCTCAATAACAACTAGCTCCACACCATTAAATGTTCAGTTATTCCTCTCCCTCCATATAGTCCACATTAAGCAAAGAGGGGTTGTGTTCAATACAAATGAACTCCCATTCTTTTCATACAAACTTAATTATATATTAATCTTTTCAATTGTTAATATTTAGAAAAAACTAGAATTATCAGATAAAATATTAATGTCCTTTTAAATAAAGGATTTTTCAATTTTTAAAAGGAGGGATGAAAATTGAGGCCTACAAAAGTTAATAAGATCTTAATGAATACAAAATTTATAAAGATATTTTAGGAAATTAAATTAAAATATTATCTTGTTCCAACATTTGTCATGTCATATCAAACACAGGAATGAGAATACTTATTGCGCTACAATAGCTTCCATTACCAATGGTTCCCAAATGTGCCCAAAATGCATTTTCTAGTTCCATTGTTTTTCTTCATAAACAAATACTATGTTTCAAAAATGTTTGAGGAAATTCTCCTAAACTTCTTTAATTGATTTAGAAATGGGCCCTGTATATATATACAAACAAGTATCATTAAGCAACCAAACAAGTGACGGGAATACAAAACCTATGTCAACTATTAGGGGAAAAAATTTACAATATAAAACATGGAAAAGCTCAATAACAAAATCAGCAAAATTAGACAGACAAGACACTCCAGACGATGCCTCCACTCCCCCTTCCTTTTCCTGGGAGTACTAGAAAATTTAGGAAACCAGGCAAAAGCACAGGAATTGATAAGCACCCCAATAAAAAGAATCAGGGGAAAGCAGTGCACGAGTAAAACATAGTTCAAAAAATAAAGGAGAACCACGCAAGACTTGATTCATCAGATTATAATTACTTACCACAAGTGATCCTTTTGTTGTCATTAGCAAAAACCTTTACAAGCTCTCCCTGCATTCACAAAGAAAAAGGTTATGATCAATCTACTAAAATTGTCTATACATCTAGAACTTTTTTTTTTATAAGTTAAACAAGCAGTAGAACTTTTGCAACCACCAAATGCCCAGATGTGTAATATACACCAGTTTGGAGAGTGTATAAGTATATTCAAGGGAGAGAACATTGGCGGACTTCATATTTTACAGAGACCAACTAAAAATAGGTACTATTATGAATCAGATAGAATACCATAATCAATACCCAATCCGTCCCAACATAAATGTCTTTTTGTGAGTGTGTGTGTGTTTTTGGGGGGGGGGAAGCAAAAGGGAAAAAAGAGAAACAATACCTTGCGCTTCCTGTTGTCCAGAGGCTGCACTTCAATAGCAAGGTATGTTTCAACATCATCAGCTGTGACAAGATAGTTTGGTTGCTTTGCTCCTGTCACCGGAAACAACATAAGACCCACATATCAAGATAAGGATGGTAATAAAACACGCACAAAACCAGTGAGCTCAAGGAAAACAAAAAGATACCATCAATGTAATTAACAGATCCATCTTCCATGTGCCGTACCCACTGGCAGTAAAAAAAATCAAAATTAAAAAAAAAATCACAAGATTATAGATTAGTATTTGTATCACATCTAGGCATTCCACGATATTATGTGTTTCATGGTGCATTTAAGAAATTTCTGTAACCAAATCCCATAAAATGAGATGAGAGATTCAAACAGATCCTGAAAAGGCACCTCAAAGTTACAACTGGTTGTCCCATTAGTAGAATATCCGCATGCCTGGAGCTCCCGTCCTGGAACAGCTTCGCCTGAAATTTGAAGGCCCTCTATCGCTGGTAATGGATCATCATCTGCAGCTGCATATAGAAATATAATCAGTTTCAAATAGCCAACAGAAGTGCTGAGACGTAACAGCAAAACTGAAAGTAAATTAAAGTTACCCTCAGAAAACGATGAGGAAGGTTCTTCAAGTACGGGCGCTAGATATGGAGAATAAGAGGAGCCAGGATCATCAATTGTGGTTGTGTAAGGTGAGTTTCCTGAACTCCAATTTGCTGAAGATTCTCTTTCATTCTGGTTTCCCTCTGATTCTGGATCATCCATCTCACTGTTGCTAACTGGTTCACGAAATGTGACCTGTTTGCTGGTGATTTCTTCACCATAACGTGCTGCATGTACCTCACTTTGAGTAACAGCAAGCTGCCCAGGTATACCACGGGCTACTGCTGGACTCCTGCAAGGCAAACAAGACACTTGAGCAGGACAACACATTTATACGATAAAAAATTATGTATGCAGCACTTGCCATGCAATCATCATGATGCACTGACAATCAGTACATAACCTCACAAGAAATCCAAGAAATGCAAGCTTGTTTTACTAGGTGAATATAAATTAGTTGTTGAAGGTAACAAAGGGAAGAGATTACACAACAGTGGAAGGAACAATGAGACATGGACAGCAAGATCCATCATCGAAATCATTCTTAATTGAATTAATTATCCAAAAAGTAAATTTGTAAGAACAAACACCCAAGATAAGCTACTATGTGCTGAGAAAGCCATCTTTAATAAGCTAAGAAATGTTCAACCTTCCAGTTTTATCTTGCAATCATGGAAAATAAATTTTCAAAAAGTAGCAATCATCTAGAAGCTCAAGCAAACCAACACTGGATATTCAGAATATAAAAACAAGAACATTCATCATCTTCTTATGTGAAAACCAGGAAATTCCAAATAATTCACATTTGAGCTCCAGAAATGACATACTTGAATCTTTAAGCACGGAGAGTCTGTTAAGTGAGATCCAAACCATCTCTACTATGTGATGTACTAACAGTCAAAGATATCACCCAAACTAAAACACATCTTACCAAAAAACGACCACAAAGAAAAAATTCCCAAAACGGTAGCATACATTGAATCGTTGCTAAATAATGAGAGGAATTTTGACAAAAAATTGGTACTTAAAATCCCACTTCCACTCCCTACTACCATCAGTTACCTTCCAAGACACTCCCTACTATCATCCGAAACCTTTTAAACAGTCATCAGAACCATAAAGAAATTAGACAACCTACAAGCAAAAATGTAAAATAAAATTAACAAAACGTAGGTACACACACACATCCAGTACCAAGTTGTCAAAGCTGTTTCCAAAATTAGCTCCATTTCCCAGTCACAAACCTACTGCAACCTCAGTTGTCTAACTTATCTTCAAAAATATGAGGCAGAATGTCACTACTAAAGCTATCCCAGAAACTAACATTTTGTCTGCCCCCAGATATAAACAAAGCTTTATTGCAATTTGTTATAAGTAAAAAATTTCATCAAGAAGCAACCCTAGTACATGACATATATACAAGAGAAACATCCAAAAATAAAACAAACATTTAGTACATTACAAAGAACTAAAACAGTTGCATTCATTCAAGAACTGAGAGAAGTACAATAGTGAAGGAAGAGAGGGATTGAGAAGATAATCACCGGATCTAGCAATAAAAGAGGTGCGGAGGGGGGAGACAGAGAAAAAGTCAGGGGAGTGGCGAATCTCTTTTTATCTCTCCCCTTTTTTTTGTTTGGGATAAGTCAAAATACACAAAGCTCTCACCGCACATCATATATAATCATTCTCATTATACCTTTAACATGAGCCTTTTTAAAGGGCTTATCTACCAAAATAATTTCAAAAAATAAAAGATACAAGCCCGATCCGTTTTATGCATAAAATAATAGAATACAATTTTTACAAGAAAATCATTCCACTTCTTTTTGTTCTTGAATCCCAGCCTAGCCTGGCTAAAAGTTTCACATAGCGTCCATACTATGATTTTACTACAAATCCACTGATTTTTTTTTATATAAATAAAATTTATTGGACTAAAAATACAAAATATATCTTGTTTAGATATTCAAGTTTAAGCTATCTATAAATTCTAAGGAAAAGGTGGGTACGAAATAACCATAGTGGATACATTGGATGGACATCAAGTGGTTGATATTATCCTCCCAGGACATGAACTTGTTTCAGAGGGAGAATCAGTCCAACTTGATCAACCATTATCAAGTAATCCTAATGTATGTGGATTTGGTCAGGGGGATGCAGAAATAGTACTTCAAGATCCATTGCATGTCCAAGGCCTTTTGTTTTTCTTGGCATCTGATATTTTAGCACAAATATTTTTGGTTCTTAAAAAGAAACAGTTTGAGAAGGTTCAATTGTCCATAATGAATTTCCAGATTGTGGATTTATTAACATAAATTTAGTAAAACCGTTGGCAATTTTATAATTATGTATGATAAAAAAAAAATAATGATACTCTGATACACCAGTTGCATCAAAAGAAACTAAAAGATTTAGTTAATAATTGGCCCGCAGGGGGAGGGGGGGGGTGGGAGAGGTGGGGGAGAGACCACAAAATGTGCTAAATTAAACAATCTTATTATTATTTTTTAATAAGTAAAGCACTTCCAAGTGCAAAGGTTGTGTACAACAATCAATAAAATCCATTATAATTACAAAAATCAAGAAAATCCAACAAATTTAGAGAAGGAATGAAAACTAAAAGCAGCCATCCAATCATTCAAAGTGCATAACAACATATTAAGATCCATCATAGGTTGTTCAAAAACAATCATTTTATTAACTAGACAGGTTAAACAGAATACCGTTCAAGTTCATTTTTTGACATCTTGTAACATTGACAACTTATTACAAAACCATACTCAATAAAAGGCTACACAACACCATAAGAATTTTATGATGAATGACTTCCATCCTCTAAAAACATTCATGCTTAAAACAATCGAGACAAATATTACTTAATAAAGAACAAAGAACAAAATGGTTTTTATGGGACAGTGTTTCTTTCACTTATTAAAGAAGAATGGAAGCAATGTATTTGAGCTTATTAAGTGCCCAAGGCACCTAGAGTTAGAGCACTCCTTTTGGGGAGTCTGCTAGGGGCTTACACTTAACCAAGATTATCCACTTTCATTTTTTATAGATCAATAACAATTCATTAGAAGCAGAGGTACACCTTATATGCAAATTAAGTTTGTTTTAAGCTGATATCTTATAAAATGCAACAGCAATCATACTGTAGAATCCTAGCTATCTTCTTATTCACCAAATGCAATTGTTATATATTTCAAATAGATTAAGATTTTTAAACCTCTTTTTAAAATTATAAAAAATAAAAATAAAAATAAAAATAAAAAGATCATATTAGTTTTAGAATCTTTTATAAGTATCGCATCAAATTTTTAACTTGAGAATAAAGGTAACAACAGAGGGAATGGTGTTGAGTCAAACTGGCTGCCCTAATAAACAAGGTGTCAATTAATCAATAAGAATATGTAGATATTTGATTTCGTACAGGACATCCACAACTTGCTCTCATTAACACACATTTTTGACAACAATTCACACAGGCATGACCATTCAACATAAAAATTCATTGAGAACAGAACCCACCAACAAATGCAGATGGTTGTAATTTGTACATTCAGTTCACAGTAGCAGTCTCCTTTGACCAGGCTCACCTGCTTGCAAGAGGTGAATACCTCCCCAAGTCCTTGGGTTCCAGATTTTGTGCTGCAACACCACCCAAACCACTCTGATGGTGACTCAATGGATCCCAATCTCTGACCGTCTGAGCATCAGAAGTAGAAATTGGTATCTTTCCATGGGAATGTGTTGGTTGAGGGACCAGTTCAAGTTCATTTTTGTTCTGATCCAGAGAATTTATATAATTAGAAAAGGCGAGAGAGGGAGAGAGAGAGAGACGTGTAGAGGAATAACAAGAAGGCATATGAGCATACTGAAGTTATCAGCGGTGCACCAATGGTGTGGGCTGGTGATTGTGGAGCAAAATTTGGATGGTTCACATCTGAACGCCAAGGTGTTAATTGATATTGAGACTCCTTTAGCTTTGACTATGACCAAAAAAAAAAATGAACATGGTCAAGATAATCATCTTTGGAAAAAGAAAAACAAATAATGCTCAAGTAAAGAAACTACAGAAGTAAGATCAATTATTGTCGCCCAATTAAGGAGAGACTTGAAGCATAGTCTTCAACTTAATCAATCACTGAATACTTTGTGCCTTCAAATGTCCTCAGGTTTCTTCCTCTCCATGCATCATATAAGAAGTAAGGGGACAGCATTTGATATCACTTTGGACAGGGTTTACCTCCAAACCAATTTGGAAGAGGAAAATTTGTCCATCCCACTACAAGGTAATTCAAACAAACATCCATGTGTACTATTAGTCACATAACCTATTTATAAGTCATGTGACTTGTTTAAATAATTTAATGAGTCATGTGATTTAATACACATGGATGGTTTTATGAATAGACACATAATGGGTTGGAGGAGATTCCTTCGCACCAGTTTGGAGGAAAACTATATCCTATCACTTTATTTTGGTATCTACTGAAGGAACCTTTCCAGCAAGTCAAAAATGCCACAACTAACCTAGGTATCATCCAAAATCCCAAACAAAGAGAAGACTGGTAACCACAATTCCTGCACAATAGCGCAATGGCGAAGTCCAGTCTCCTTCATTTGCACACAGCAAGAATTAGCTACAATTTTGTTACATTCTCCAAAATATCCACCATTAGGGTTATCATCTGAGCCGCTGTCCAACCAACACCCCCCCACCCCCACAACCCAAAAATAAAACACTTTTGTTGGGGACTTAGCTTGCCAAATGCTTCTCCAAGATAGAACTAATATCTAAGCATCCCCCTAAAGGCCCAGAAGTAAGACTTAACCTCAAACTTCCCAATTCACACCCAAATCCAGGATATCTTAAGCTAACATCACACAGTTTAAGTTTACTGATCAATTAAGGATCAAAGCCAGATGCAACAATTCAAAACTCGAACCGGAAGATTAGCCATAAAGAATCTCAAAAATAGAGAACATACCTCAGTAAGAAGGAGCTTCTCCTGCAAATGTTTGAACAAGACCTGCAATAAAGCAGAAACTTTTTTTAGAAATTTTAATAATTTCCATCAAGATTTCTTTAGAACAAGCCAAATTTTAAAAATATGAAAAATTATCCTCCATGAGAGCTCTTTTTTTCCCTTTTTTTAGAGAGAGAGAGAAGGGAGGGGGGAATAATTAAAGACCCCTCTAGAAGCAAGGATAATTTCAGATATACATAACATCAACAAATGAAAAATACAGCGCTCCATCCCCTTGACCACCATCCACCAAATAAACTAAACAGAAAGCCAAATTTTGAGGGGAGGGGGTGTGCTTTGAAACTTTCTAAGCATCATGCCAGCATTCCCTATATTGAAAATAATATAGGCTAGAGAGAATACTAAAACTTACATACAAGAGAAATATATTTTTTTAAAGCGAGCTTAGAGTATGCCTTGAAGTAAGGCACATCTAATATGGCCAATGGCCAACACGTAAATATTTAATGGCCCTCTTGAAATGCATGTCTCCTTCGAGAGGAACACGCTAGCATGCAATATTACATAAATGTATGAGGAATGAAGATAGTTGACCACAGCTATAGCTGACAATTAAAATCAAGGCTGAGCATAACCATAAATTTGTCACTAGGTATATCTAGATAGAATCTAAATTTGTCACTAGATATATTTTACTCTCTCTCTCTCTCTCTCTCTGTGATAAGCAATGTAAAGTTTCTCATAAAATCCTCAGTCATCCTCCTTAAAATATTAACTTTCGGCAAGTAATGCTCAGCCACCAAGCCAGTATAATTTGAGCTTGAAGCAAGTAATTCAAACTTACTACCCCTTGAATTGATATTTAAAAAAAAAAAAAAAAAAAAAAAGGCATTCAAATCTATTGACCCAAGCTATAACTGTCCACCCTTTCACTCCACATGATTTCATTGTTCCCTTCAATGCCAGAACAATGTTGGACTACTTAATTTGAAAAATAAGAAAAAGCCAATCTACAATATCATACAAATTCTCAAGGTTTTATACCGTTGCCCAAAAGAAATCTCAGCATAGAAGTTAAAACAAGTGGAAGTTACAAGAGAGACAACATTAAGTAAATGAGATGCGGATGCTACCCATAATCTCTCTCAAGCAAGTGAAAGGACAGAGAAGAAATCCAACTAATCTCAAAATTCCCTTTCTTTTCTTTCTTCCCTTCTTAAGGAGGTTGGAGGAAGAGAGAGAGAGAGGCTGTATGAGAAATTACCCTGCTAATGACAACGGTTTTCATTATCTTTTTTTTTTTTTTTTTTTTAACAGGTATAAAAGATATATATTCAAGAACACTACCTTATGCAGAAAAACATAAGGCAGAGAGAAAAATACAAAGGGAAAAGAAAGAGTAAAAAAAAAGGAAAGGAAAAGAAAAGAAACTAAGTACACAGGAGAAAGCTAAGGAACATAGGAAAAGAATCACTAGAGGTGAGTCCCCAAGCCCTGAACCAATCAAACAGAGTGCCACTAAAAGAGGCCAGTAGCTGGTCATCCAAACTTTTCATGTCCTCAAACATCCTCCTATTGCGCTCCCTCCAAAGACACCACATCAAGCATAAAGGAGCCAAATTACAAATACTAGACAAATGCTTTCCAGGCCAATTCCACCAATTGAATAGAGTATCCACAACTGATCTAGGCAAGACCCAAGTAAACCCAAAGGATCTAAATACCAAACTCCACAGTTGAGAAGCCTTTCCACAATGTAGTAACAAATGATCCACCGTCTCCCCATTACTGTAACACATGATGCACCAATCAACAAAACCCAACCCTGTACCCCTTAAATTATCTCTTATAAGGATCCTATCCCATACAGCAGTCCACACAAAGAAGGAAACATGCCGAGAAGCCTTTACCTTCAAAACACCTTTCCAAGGGAAAATAATGGGCGAGGGGCTTCTCAACTTATTGTAAAACGAACGAATATCAAAGTCCCAATTCTTTGTCAACTTCCATCGCATACGATCTCCATTCTTAGTAGGAGGAAGATTAGAACCCAAGGTACGGAGAAAATCATCCACCCCACCCATTTCCCAATCATTTGGTCTCCGAATAAAATGAACATTCCAGCTTCTCCGCTCCTCAATCCCCAACCGTTCAAGAGAAGAGGCCACCGATGCCTCTTTATTGGATGCAATCCCATACATGCTCAGAAAAGACAGTTTATCTCGCTAACAAGATAGATTATAAATGGAACTCCTTACCTATAATGCTTTTTTTTTTTTAATAGGAGGAGATTTTATGTAAACAGGTTGTATAAACAGAACTCTCCTAAAGAGTTGTACAAAGAAAGATTCTAAATGGTACACAATTACAAAAACATAAAAAAAAAATCTTCAATTTGTATATCCGGAGTAAATTAATGGGTAATAATAATTCATTTGCCAGCTAAAGGTACGAGTAGTGAAAGCTTATGAATGTTCAGTACTTTTTTTTTTTTTTTTTTGATAAATAAAAATGATATATATACGAACAGCTACTCTATGCGAGAAAAACATAAAGCAGACCCAGGAACATGTTCAGTACTTATACTATGGTCTACTTCAAAGATATTTATAATACGACAGAAGCAATGTCTATATCAAAAATGACAACATATAAAAATTATTTAAACTTGACCTTGACATTGCTAACAATAGACTGGGCATCAGGAACTGGTGGCTGCAGAGAGTACTCTGATAGAAGAGGCAGCAGAGACGAAACAAATGTTGATCTTTCTTGCTGTGCATCCTAACAGATATAAAATAGAACCATAATACTTAGGTTAAATTATAAAAAAATCAGGAAATATGACTAACAACCTAATCTGCTTTCCTAACACCATTTGTAGCATCAAATTTACACAACTATTTGAGAAGACTGATCTACTGAAGGTTTTTTTTTGGGGGGGGTGGGGAGATGGAATAATTAAAATAACCGAAGGTTTTGTTGACAATATAGCTAAATATACAAACACAAAATCAACATCCACCAGGTATGAGAAAATAAGAAAAGAGAATCATAAAACTACCTGCAATGCATAAGTGAGACGTATATTTTCCTCAATTATGTCTTGTCTGTATGAGAGAGCTTTTGATGCAGCATCCACAAGGTCTTGTTGCTGCTGATCAAAGGCCTGGTATCAAGAAAACCAAAAAACTTTACATCAAACCCCAAGCTGAAATAAGGGGAAAGGAAGGTAATAAGATTTGAAAAAAAAAAAAAATACTGCCTACCAGACGCATATAAGCAATGCGCTTTTCCAGAACATATTTTTCATTGCGTATTTGTGCTTCCTATCATAACATATTTAATATTAGTCACTTCAATTAGCATAAAAGTGAAAACAATAAAGATGTATTCATCCTACCGGAGGAAGAAAAGAAGAAATATACACTTGCCGTTTTTACCTTAACAGAATAATCTGCAAGATGCTTCCGTAATTGCATAATTTCCTCTTCTTGTTCCCGAATCTTGACAGTAAGATCCTACACAAATACATCTGGTCCATTAAATATTTGCCTGAAAAGAAGAAAAGCAATTCTTCTAGAACTATATGAATTATACCTGCTTCCAGAGACTGCTACTATTATTAACTTCAGTTATCGGCATCAGCCCTTGTCCAGTTAAATTGAACCGTGCATCATGTTCTTCCATTTGATACCTAAAACAAACACACAACAATGGCGAATTCTAATTAATAATACCGAGTGACATTTTTTATAGACAAAAAATAGAGTGAACTATAATCTAGAGTTGTTTCATCAAATTCTTTCTTGTTTTGATCTTTTACAAGCTATCTTTGGAAGATATATATATATATATATATATATACATATATTAATGAGTGAAAACACAATAATCAACTAAGCCAAAACTTAAAAATAATCACAGAGTTGCAGTGATGAATGAAAGCAGAATCAAGAGAGTTTTTATGTTTTTTGGGAGGAAAATGAAAATGAAGATTATACCTGCCAGGAGAGAAAGGTAGTGTAGATGGCAAAGAGAAGAAGGCATTATCTGGTGGAGGCCTGCTGGTGCTGGTGCTGGTATCTGTGTTGCTTTCTGCATGACTCTGCATAGTAGTAGCAGCCTCAGAGTTGGGCTTTAAATCTTGATGGAGAATAATTGGACCCGATGGAGCAATCGAAGCATTGGTCATGCTCATGTTCCTAAACCTATCGTCGGGAGCAGACTCATGACCCCGCCCATTCCATGTGTGTCTTTGAGCCATTGATTCATCTACCCTCTGCTGCAATAGTGTTATCTTTCAGAGAGTAGAGTTCAAAGAATTTAGAAAAAAACAAAAACAAAAACAACAAAAACATACATATCTGTCGAGCTCAAGAATTTTGTTTTGGAGCTCGTTCCGCAAACGAGTGTTCTCTTCAACCTGTTGTTTGATGGTAGCTTCGGCGGCTTCCACGGCTTTTATTACCTGATACAAACTGTCGTTGTTGTTGCGATCGCGATCATGATCATTATCGACGATGTTGGTGGCGGTGACGGTCAAGCCGGAGAATTTATCGGCCAATTTAACGTCATCGTAGCCATTCTCCATGTCCGAGTGAATCAGATTCAAATTAATTGAAAGACGAATTCGAGATGTGTTGGTAGGTCTAGGTCTAGGTCTAGGGCTAGGGCTAGGGTTCGAAAGCGATTTCCCTGAATCTATGTTGGGAAGTGAAAATAGTACAAGTAACACTAGCCGGCATACTACTCCTTTTAAGTATGAATGAATGAATGAAAGAAGATGACCTAAATAGAAAACAAATTTAGTAGAGAAATATACATATGAAAGGAAATGGAGCAAATGAGATAGAGATAGAGACAGACAAAGATAGATATACCAACCCAAATATCAGATATTAAATATCAAATATCAAATATCAGAATTACAAACAAAGATTTTTGTTTTGGGGATTCAAAACTGGGAAGAAGAGGAAGAGGAAGAAGAAGAAGAAGAAGAAGAAGAAGCAGAAGCAGTTGAAAATTCTTAAAACAGCCAATGACTGACTTACAAAAGAGAAAATAAATAAATAAATGGAAGGGAGGAAGGAAGAAAATAATCAAATCTTTTTGTATTATTACTTGCAATTTTTTTTTTTAATTTTATGTTAGACATGTCATATCATATGATTTTTTTTTTTTTTTTTCTTTTAAAGCCTATATATGATGTCTATTGCACATCAAAAAAATATATGATGTCTATTGAGTATTTTGACTATTGAGAATTGAGTGCGCGTGGGTTTTGGTTATAACAACAATAACAATAAATTACGGGCATACATACCTTCTATAAAAAATAAAAAACATACATATCTCCAAAAATAATAATAATATTCATCAAAACAATAATAATAATAATAATAATAATACCTAGTAATTAGTACAATATATACAACCGACTGTAGACTGTCAGGTGTCAAAGTAAATTAAATAATATAATACATACACATTTCCCTACCAAAATTCTACTCCCCGTTCCTAAAAAAATAAAAAATAAAAAAATCTTCTCCCTAGTCAGAATCAGGCTTTTCTCTAACCGATTAAACTAAAATTTTGTAGACTTTGATCATGCAAAGCAAATCAGTAGGTTGGATGCTTTGGGCTTTAAAAGACTAGTGACTGCTTAGAAAGCCTGAAAAAAGAACACACAATTAAAAGTGGCCGAGATAGACCAGCCAAGAACCCTTCGATGCCAAAGTTAGTTTCTTTCTTTTATTCTAGAATTCCAACTTTTCAGGAGTTGTTTTGTACTTACCTTCATCTGGTCTGAAGGATGTTTATATAAAGTGCTCTCAAAACGGTTATTTGATTTGTAACTTCCCCTGTATTTGAAGAGGGCAGGAAATTCAAGGATAACTTTTATAACTGCTACGAGAATTATATTTTATCTTCATCTTTTATAACTGTCATTTGAAGTTGAATACTCAATTTGAAGACCGAGGTCTTACTCGTGCCTTGGGATAATGACACGTGGTTCGATTTGCTAGTTTGTGTGGATAAATTTCCCTAGAATTTTCCCAAGTGTTGAAAAAGTCGTCCATGCGCTTTCGTCATGGACAACCCTCACGCTCATGAATAGTCGTCCTACTATGGACGACCTTCTTACATTGGGACACCTTTCTTCACGGACAACTCTTATGGACGAATTAGAATTGGTTTAATTTTTAGTTCACCATTAATTGCCCCCTTGTCCAAGGGTCGTCCAGAGTACTGGAGAATTTACTGTTGTCTTTGGACGTGTGCCTTTACACTAGTAGTTGGACGACGTCCCATGTGTCAAAATTTCTATGGTTGAATTTTATCATCCCAGATTGCGCCACGTGTCATGATTTCATTGGTGACCTACCGTGTTAATTTAGTTTTTCAAGAAAAATGCCACGCGGCACTCTATGGTTGGGCACATCATTTCAAATGCCAAATTTCAACTCCTATAAATAGCAGAATTCCTTTCCTGCCCCTTGCATTTTCTAAATTTTCTTCCTTGACATTCCTCGTCTAGAGCCTCGTTTAGAAGTATTCACGCATATTTGTCCTTCCTCATCTAGAGCCAGGTATTCTCTATATTCTCCTTATTAGGTTTTCCTTCAAATTTCAACATGTTTGAGATTGTCCTTTTTTCGTCTAGTAATAGTGTTGACAAGGCTATAAACAAGTATCACGATACTACTAGTTCTAGTAGTGGTAGCAATAGTAGTAGTGGTAGTAACAATATTTATGGGGGCAATACTACAGACGAGTACATGTTAGGTGTTCTTGGGTTTCTTGTTGAGGTTTTATAGGAGCAGCTTACAATGAGAGCAACGTCTGGGTCTAAGGCTGGTACCTCAAGCGCTCCTTCGTCTACCCTTCAAAACGAGGTTGAAACAATACATAGTTGTGCTGTAGGGATCCACTCCAAGACGGATGAAAAGAGGTTGACATCCTTTAGGAGTTGGTACCAAATTCCAAACGACATAAACCCTAGGCTAGGTGTTTATGGGGAATGGTATTGTCAACCCCGTTTTGGTGTAGGTATTTATAAGGCTTACCTTTTAGGGGGTTTGCAGTTGCCCCTTAATGCCTTCACTAAGGAGTTACTTTTCAGGTTAGGCTTAGAAATATATCAGTTTAACCCTAATGCATGGAGGTTAGTCATCTTTATGCAAATTTTGTGAAAGGAGGTGTTTGAGGGGGATTGTCCTCTTACGAATTCCTCTATTGCTATAAGCCCTCAGAAATTAACCAATCCCTTGACTTTTACCAATTTACAGTCAGAGGGAAAGATTGTAGACTAATAAAATCCTTGGTCACATTAGATAGGAACTGGAAGATGGAGTTTTTCTTCGTCTATGGTTTTTGGGCTTGACACCCTGTCGAAATTTGCAGGGATCCTTTTGACCCTATGCTGGAGAGTTAGGGAACCTTCGTCCCAAAGGTATGCTTATTATGATTATTTTATTATGATTATTATATATTTTATTTTTTGCCTGTAGTCATCTAACAATTCTTCATTCTTCTTTCTTTTCTCTTTTTTTTTAGGTGTTAGACGACCAACCTTGAGCAGGTTCTATCTTGGACACATCTAGAAGGCTCGTCTATACACTCACAAGGCTTTTCACTCTTTAGTAAGTCTTAGCGTCTTGCCATCTGGGGACTTAGTCCCTAGCTATCCAAAGAAGCTCTAGCTCACGAGCTCACTGTCCGCAGATGTAAGTTTTCTATCATTTTCTTTTTCTTTTTTCTCTTTCTTTTTTTAAGATTTTATTTTTATCACTTCTTGGATGACTAAATTTTTTCCCTTCAGGGATGGCAACCATGAAAGAGAACAAAGGTAAGGAAGTGGTGGATAAGGCAACTAGGCAAGAGGTCTAAAATCAGCCTCGTCCAGCCGTTGGTGATAAACAAAATTTATCAAAGACTATTGACTTGGAGAATCTTCCAAGCCATCGTAAGGAAAAGAGGGAAAAACATAGGTCGTCCAAGACTGGGGTTGTCACACCTGGTCTCTCTATTCCCCTTACCTCTCAGTAGCCGTCCATTCAAATCCAGGACATAAACTCATCCGAGCCTGCTAATGTTCCTTTGTCCAAGACTACCGTGCCTACCTCATCTCAGCCTCCTTAGAGGGTCCCTATGAATATTGTTGAAAATGAGGATTTGGCCTGGGAAAGATTTCAGAAGGCTGTGACTAGTGAGGATGTGGCTGCGTGCTACGACATGTCCTTGAGAGAATTTGAGCACTCAGGTGTTCATAATCTTTTCAAGGTAAGTAAATTTTTTTTTTTTTTTTTTACCTCGTCTTCGTCGTTATAGCACATACTCGCATTTTGTTTTTTAACAAAATTTCTAATCACCTGTGTAGGCAATGGCAAAGTTCATCGCCGCATCTAGGCAGGCCATGGAGCTAGACAAGATGAGGATCTTGATTGAAAAGAGGATCCAAGTGGTCAAGAACGATTGCAAGGGGTGGGCTAAAGTAGTAGCTAAGGCTAGGGACGAAGCCAAGGAGCTGCGAAATCTCGTCAAAGAGCTTAAAACTGATATTATTGAAAAGGACACTCATCTTGACCACATTCAGAAAAGGAATGATGAGCTGAGCAGTTCAATTAAGAAGGCCAAAAAGGATGCAGTGGAGGAGTTGCTTCCAAGCAATTTACTGATTTGCTAAACACCAACTATGCGACTGGATTTGAAAATTTTCGTATGGATGCTAAGAAAAACTTTCCTAAAGTTGACTTTAACTCTATCAAACTTTAACTTAGTGGTGCTTCCAGCTCTCTCCTCCAGACGAGTTCTGAAGACGTTAATATTGAAGACGATGCCTCCACTCAACCAGTTCAAGATGAGCCGAAAACTAGAGAGGATCCCTTAGGAAAAGTATCAAAATTTGATCAGTTTACTTTATTTCTTCTCTTTTTTCTTTTTTCTTTTTTTTTTTTTAAATAGAAGGTTCGTTATTTTGGACTATCCAAGTTTATTCAAGTACGTTTGTCTCGTTTATAGTTTTTAAGACGAGCTTCCAAACAATTGCCTTCTGGGCTTTTACCTTACAAGAATTTTTGGACGGTGGTCGTCTACACTTAAAAAACACAATAGTAGATATAAACATAGGGCAGTAAACATGGATAAAGACGAGGAAAGCACTTCAATTTTGTCTATGGTGCCCCTCGTCCAGGCTGCCCCTTCATTGATAGTATCTTCTCAGATGCTCAATGTTCTAAGGGTGCTTCAGCTTCCCTTCGTCCAAGGCTTCCAGGAAGTAAGATCCTTGTCTTTTGCAATTAATGACCTTATAGGGTCCTTCCCAATTAGGCCCCAGTTTTCTATGAGCTGGGTTCTTGGTTGCCAAAGAGACCTTTTTAAGGACAAAATCCCCAATGTTTCACCATCGCATCATATTGTCTAGCCATAAGATTTTTGTACCTTACTGCCCTTTGTTCTGCATCCATCCTTACTTTGTCTATCAGATCAAGGTTGAGACAAAGTTGCTCTTCATTATCCTCATCTTGATACTTTATCACCCTGTGATTTGCCATATGTACTTCTATAGGTATCATTGCTTCACTTCCATATGCTAACTTGAAAGGAGTTTCCTTTGTGGATATCATTGGATATCATCCTTCCGCTCTTCTTAGTGCCCAACTTGTATGGTAAACCGGCTTCTGAATCCCCCCTTCTTCTCTAATCGATGTTGAACTCACTATTAAAGGCGGCAACTTGTCCAGTGAGAGATTGGACTTCTTTGATATTCTTTAGTGGCTCCATATTCAATATCGCCTGGATTTCCAAGAAACTTACCTGACAAAACTCTAAAAGCACACTTGCTCGGATTCAACTTCATGTTATACTGCCTAAGTGTATCAAAGGTCTCTTGAAGGTTGTCTAGATGCTTCTCCTCGTCCAAACTCTTTACCAGCATGTCATTTATATAAACCTCCACATTTCGTCCGATTTGCGGACAAAACATATGGTTAACTAGTTTTTAGTAAATCACCCCCGCTTTCTTCAAATCGAAAGGCATCACCTTATAGCAAAACAACCATTGGCTAGTAATGAAGGAAATCTTCTCTTGATCCACCTCGTCCATCCTTATCTGATTGTAGCATAAGAAGGCGTCCATGAAACTTAACACTTTATGACCCGATCAAATCCACCAGCTAGTCAATGTGTGGCAATGGATAACTATCATTGGGGCAAGCCTTGTTCAAATCAGTTAAGTCTACGTACATCCTCCACTTGCCATTAGCCTTCTTGACCATAACCACATTAGCCAACCAACCTGGATAATAGACTTCTCGAATAAATTTTGTCATGGTCAACTTCTAGACTTCTTCTTTAATAGTGTTGTCTCTTTCAAGAGCAAAAACTCTTTTCTTTTGATATACAGGCTTGGAGAAAGGATACACATTTAAATGATGGATAATGACACTTGGGTTGATACCTAGCATGTCCTTATGACTCCATACGAACACATCAAGGCTTTTCTTTAAAAACTGGACCAAGGTTTGCTTTGTCTTCGTTTCCACACTCGCCCCAATCCTAGTAAACTTTTCGGGATTGTTCTCATCCAATGGAATGTCCTTCAGCATTTCTGTGGGCTCTGCAGTGATCCTTCTCTCATCTATGCTCATTGTCTGTACGTGCTTGTCCATAGCTAACATGGCTAGATAGCATTCTCTGGCGGCTAATTGGTTTCCTTGCACTTGACCTACTCCATACTTAGTTGGAAACTTGATAAACAAATGGTATGTAGATATTACCGCCTTCCAACTCTTTAAAGTCGGTCTTCTAATGATGGCATTGTATGATGATGAGCAGTCAACAATAAGAAAATTTACCTCTTTGGTTATTTGCTGCGGATACGCTCCAACCACCACATGTAATATAATGGTACGCACGGGTTGCATCTTCATTCCTCCAAATCCTACCAAGGGCGAGTTTACTAGACGAAGTTGATCTCATCCTAGCTTCATTTGTTGGAAGGTGAGGTAATACAAGATGTCTGCTGAACTTCCATTGTCTACCAACACTCTTCTAGTAGTATAATCAGTAATGAGCAAGATAATGACGATAGAATCGTCATGAGGGTGGTGAACCCTTTCAACATCCTCGTCCATGAACGTAATGACTTACTTGTTAGCTCCCCTCGTCTTTGGAGACCGTCCAAACAGTTGGACATTTTGCACCACTTTTAGGTATGTCTTTCTTGACTTGGTAAATTGACCTATTGAGATTCTTTCTATAATCACTCTTATTTCTCCAAGTGGGGGTCGTGATGACTCTTCCACCTTTGCCTTCAATTTCTTGTCCTTGTAGTCTCGTCCGAGAAAATTTCTCAATTTTCATTGCCTAATGAGATTATCTATCTGTTACTTCAAATCAAAACACTCGTCTGTATCATGCCCATGATCTTTATGGAAGCGATAATACTTGTTCCTATTACGCTTGTTGGGATCTCCTTTCATTTTCTCTGGCCATTTCAAGGATGGGTCATCCTTGATTTGCATAAGCACTTGCTCAAGTGGCATATTCAAGGGCGTGTACTGCTAACTCCTTGCTAAAGAACCTGCCTTCTTATTATCTTTGTCCTTCTTTTCTCCTGCCTGAGCCTTCTTTGGATGAGGACCCTGCTTAGGATGGCGGGGAAGATCCGCCCTCACGCACTTTGCTCTCTTTCTCTTCTTAGCTATGATTGCATCCTCTGCATTCATGGAGTTTTACGCTGAATGGACAAGTTCAGCCATGGTTTGTGGCTCTTGCTCATAAGGTTTATGAATAAATAGATTAGAGTTAACTCCATTATGAAAGGCGGCTAATAACAACTTGTCATCCATCTCGTCCACGGTTAGGGCTCCTCTGTTAAACTGGGTAATGAAAGACCGCAAACTTTAATTTTTCCCTTACTCTATGGTTAACAGGCTAGACGAGGAACACTTGTGGTGTTGTCCTCTGATAAAATTGTTAACGAACAACTTACTCAATTCTTCGAATAAATCTACAGTGTTTGGGGGTATCTTGCTGAACCACACTCTTGCTGGCCCCTTGAGGGTGGTAGGAAAAACTCTACACATAATCTCGCCGGAATCCCCTAAAGGTGCATGGTAGTCTTGAAGGTGGCGATATGATCACACGAGTCACCTGTTCCATCATATGAATCCAAGGAAGACATTTTGAACTTTAAGGTAAGGGGTGACTATTGATTGAAACCGTGAAAGATAAGTCCGTTCGATGAACTAAATCATCTACAGGATTTGCCTTTTTCATGTTCTCCCTCATCTCGTCTATAGCCTTCTTCATTAGGTCCATCTCTCTCTCCAAGTGCGGCACCCTTCTTGAAGCAGTACCCTTTGATTAGTTTTCAGGCTCAGCATTTTCTCCTCTACCTTCTTAACTCTAGGCTTGCCCTTCCGCGTGTCTTTTATGGTGTTACCTCCTTAGACTAATTTCACTAGTCAACTCTTGGTTTTGATGGGTTAATTCCGCCATGGCGGCAGCCATGGACTGTATGTCTTGAACGAAAGGTGGTTGCATGACTGGTGCTGATTGACGATCACAGTGGGGATTACTAGAAGCACCCTTACTCTCTTGGTGGCCTGGGCTAATAGCCCTTGATCTTGTCTGAACCATAAAGCCTTTTGTCAGGGAAAGAAGAATTGCCAAAACACAAGTAATTGCTTTGCCACAGATGGCGCCAACTGATGATACAAGTAAAATCAGTAGGCAAGATGCTTCGAGTTTCAAAGGACTAGTGACTGCTTGGAAAGCCTGAAAAAAGAACACATGATCAAAGGTGACTGGGGTGGATAGGCCAAGAACCCTCTGATGCCAAAGTTAGTTTATTTCTTTTATTTTAGAATTCCAACTTTTCAAGAGTTGTTTTGTACTTACCTTCATTTGGTCTGAAAGGGTGTTTATATAGAGTGCTCTCGAAATGGCCATTTGATTTATAACTTCCCCTGTATTTGAGGAGGTCAAAGGGTTCAAGGATAACTTCCACAACTGCTATGAGATTTATATTTTATCTTTATCTTTATAATTGTCATTGGAAGTTGAATACTCGGTTAAAAGGTACAGTGACGAACCGGGGTCTTACTTGCACCTTGGGATAATGACACGTGGTTCGATTTGCTAGTTTGTGTGGATAAATTTCCCTGGAATTTTCCCAAGTGTTGGGGGGTCGTTCGTGCGCTTTCCTCACGGCTCACGGATGACCCTCACGCTCATGGATAGTCATCCTACTATGGATGAAATTCTTACATTGGGACACCTTTCTTCACAGACGACTCTTATGGACAAATTAGAGTTGGTTTAATTTTTAGTTCACCATCAGTTGCCCTCTTGTCTGGACGTGTGCCTTTACACTAGTAGTTGGATGACGTCCCATGTGTCAAAATTTCTATGGTTGAATTTTATCATCCCAGATTGCGCCACATGTCATGATTTCATTGGTGACTTGCCATGTCGATTTAGTTTTTCAAGAAAAATGCCACGCGGCGCTCTTTGGTTAGGCACGTCATTTTAGATGCCAAATTTCAACTCCTATAAATAGCGGAATTCCTCTCCTACCCCTTGCATTTCCTAAATTTCTTCCTTGACATTCCTCGTCTAGAGCCTCGTCTAGAAGTATTCATGTCTCCTTAGTCCTTCCTCATCTAGAGCTAGGTATTCTCTCCATTCTCCTTATTAGGTTTTCCTTAAGATTTCAACATGTCTGAGATTGTCTTTTCTTTATCTAGTAATAGCGTTAACAAGGCTATAGATGAGTATCACGATACTACTAGTTCTAATGGCTCTGGTAGCAATAGTAGTAGTGGTAGTAATAGTAGTTATGGGGGTAATACTACAAACGATTACATGTCAGGTGTTCTTGGGTTTCCCATTGAGGTTTTATAGGAGCAGCTTAGGACGAGGGCAGCGTCTGGGTCTAAGGCCGGTACCTCAAGTGCTCCTTCGTCTACCCTTCAAAACAAGGTTGAAACAATATATAGTTGTGTTGTAAGGATCCACTCCAAGACGGATGAAAAGAGGTTGCTATCCCTTAGGAGTTGGTACCAAATTCCAAACGACCTAAACCCTAGGCTAGGTGTTCGTGGGGAGTGGTGTTGTCAACCCTGTTTTGGTGTAGGTGTTTATGAGGCTTACCTTTCAGGGGATTTGAGGTTGCCCTTTAATGCCTTCGCTAGGGAGTTACTTTTCAGGTTAGGCTTAGGAATATATCAGTTTAACCCTAATGCATGGAGGCTAGTCATTTCTATGCAAATTTTGTGAAAGGAGGTGTTTGAGGGGGATCGTCCTTTTACGAATTCCTCTACTGCTACAATTCCTCAAAAATTAGCCAATCCCTTGGCTTTCACCAATTTATAGCCAGAGGGAGAGATTGTAGGCTAATAAAATCCTTGGTCACATTAGATAGGAACTGAAAGACGGAGTTTTTCTTCATCTTTGGTTTTTGGGCATGACACCTTGTTAAAGTTGGCAAGGATCCTTTTGCCCCCTATACTGGAGAGTTAGGGAACCTTCATCCTGAAGGTATGCTTATTATGATTATTCTATTATCATTATTATATATTTTATTTTTTGCCTGTAGTTGTCTAACAATTCTTCGTTCTTCTTTCTTTTCTCTTTTCTCTTTTCTCTTCTTCTTTTTTTATTTTTTTTATTTTTATTTTTATAATTGTTAAACAACTAACCTTGAGTAAGTTCTATCTTGAACGCATCCAGAAGGCTCGTTTATACACTCGCAGGGCTTTTCACTCTTTAGTAAGTCTTCAGCGTCTTGCCATCTGGGGACTTGGTTCCGAGCCATCCAAAGAAGCTCGTGCTCACTGTCCGCAGACGTAAGTTTTCTATCCTTTCCTTTTTCTTTTTCTTTTTTAAGATTTTATTTTTATCACTTCTTGGATGACTAAAGTTTTTCCCTTCAGAGATGACAACCATGAAAGAAAACAAAGGTAAGGAAGTGGTGGATAAGGCAGCTAGGCAAGAGGTCCAAAATCAGCCTCGTCCAGCCGTTGGTGATAAAAGAAATTTATCAAAGGCTATTGACTTGGAGAATCTTCCAATCCGTCGTAAGAAAAGGAGGGCAAAACATAGGTCGTCCGAGACTAGGGTTGTCATACCTGGTCTCTCTATTCCCCCTACCTCTCAGCAGCCATCCATTCAGATCAAGGACATAAACTCATCCGAGCCTACTAATGTTCCTTTGTCCAAGACTACCTTGCCTACCTCGTCTTAACCTCCTCAAAGAGTCCCTATAAACATTGTTGAAAATAAGGATTTGGCCTAGGAAAGATTTAAGAAGGCCGTGATTGGCGAGAACATGGCTGCATGCTATGACCTATCCTTGAGAGAATTTAAGCACTTAGGTGTTCACGATCTTTTCAACGTAAGTAAATTTTCTTTTTACCTCGTCTTTGTCGTTATAGCACATACATGCATTTTGTTTTTTAACAAAATTTCTAATCACTTATGTAGGCAATGGCAAAGTTCATCGCCGTGTTTAGGTAGGCCATGGAGCTAGACAAGATGAGGATCTTGCTTGAAAAGAGGATCCAGGAGGTCAAGGATGATTGCAAGGGCTAGGCCGAAGTAGCAGCTAAGGCAAGGGACGAAGCCAAGGAGCTGCGAAATCTCGTCGAAGAGCTTAAAACGAATATTATTGAAAATGACACTTGTGTTGACCACCTTCACAAAAGGAATGATGAACTGAGTAGTTCCCTTAAGAAGCCCAAAGAGGGTGCAGTGGAGGAGTTTAAAGCTTCTAAGCAATTTATTGATTTGCTAAACACCAACTATGTAGCTGAGTGTGAAGATTTTCGTATGGATGCTAAGGAAAACTTTCCTAAAGTTGACTTTAGCTCTATCAAACTTTAACTTGGTGGTGCTGCCAGCTCTCTCCTCCAGACGAGTTCAGAAAACGTCAATATTGAAGACGATGCCTCCACTCAACTAGTTCAAGACGAGCCCAGGACTAGAGAGGATCCCTTAGGAAAAGTATAAAAATTTGATCAATTTACTTTATTTCTTCTCTTTTTTCTTTTTTTCTTTTTTAAGTTAAAGGTTCGTTGTTTTGGACTATCCAAGTTTATTCAAGTACATTTGTCTCGTCTATAATTTTTAAGACGAGCTTCCAAACAATTGCCTTCGGGGCTTTTAACTTATAAGGGTTTTTGGATAGTGGTTGTCTACACTTAAAAAACGTAATAGTAGTTATAAACGTAGGGTAGTAAACATGGATAAAGACGAGGAAGGCACTTCAATTTCGTCTATGGTCCACTCGTCCAGGCTGCCCCTTCATTAATAGTACTTTCTCAGATGCTCAACGTTCCAAGGGTGCTCCAGCTTCTGTCCGTCCAAGGCTTCTAGATAGTAAGATCCTTGTCTTTTGCAATCAATGACCTTATAGGGTCCTTCTCAATTAGGCCTTAGTATTCCATTAGCTGGGTTCTTGCTTGCCAAAGAGACCTTTTTAAGGACGAGGTCCCCAATGTTGAAGCGTCTGAGTTTCACCGTCGCATCATATTGCCTAACCATTAGATTTTTGTACCTTGTTGCCCTTTGTTCTGCATTCATCCTTACCTCGTCTATCAGATCAAGGTTGAGACAAAGTTGCTCTCATTATCCTTATCTTGATACTTCATCACCTTGTGATTTGCCATATGTACTTCTACAGGTATCATTGCTTCTCTTCCATATGCTAACTTGAAAGGAGTTTCCCCTGTGGGGGTCCTCACAGTTGCCTTATAAGCCTAAAGAACACCTGGTAGCTCATCTGGTCGTACTTCTTTTGCCCCTTCAAGCCAAGCCTTAATGATTTTCAATAAGAATCGGTTTGCAACTTCTGTTTGTCCGTTTGCCAATGGGTGGAAGGGTGAGGCATAATGATTCCTGATCCTTAGTTTTTCGCAAAAGTCTCTGAAAGGTGTGTTGTCAAACTGTTGTCCGTTGTCAAACACTAGTACCCTAGGTACTCCGAACCTGCACACAATGTTCCGCAAATGAGTGTTCTCTTCAACCTGTTGTTTAATGGTAGCTTCGATGGCTTCCATAGCTTTTATTACCTAATACAAATTGTCGTTGTTGTTGCGATCATGATCATGATCATGATCATTATTGACAATGTTGGTGGCGGTGACGGCCAAGATGGAGAATTTATCGACCAATTTGATGTCATCGTAGCCATTCTATATGTTCGGATGAATCAGATTCAAATTAATTAAAAGACAAATTCGAGATGTGTTGGTAGGTCTAGGGCTAGGGCTAGGGTTCGAAAGCGATTTCCCTGAATCTATGTTGGGAAGTGAAAATAGTACAAGTAACACTAGTCGGCATACTACTCTTTTTTAAGTATGAATGAAAGAAGATGACCTAAATAGAAAAAAAATTAGTAAAGAGATATACATATGAAAGGAAATGGTGCAAATGAGATAGAGATAGAGACAAACAAAGATAGATATACCAACCCAAATATCAGATATCAAATATCAAATATCAGAATCACAAACAATGATTTTTGTTTTGGGGATATAAAGCTGGGAGGAAGAGGAAGAGGAAGAGGAAGAAGAAGAAGCAGAAGCAGTTGAAAATTCTTAAAACTGCCTATGACTGACTTACAAAAGAGAAAATAAATAAATGGAAGGAAGGAAGAAAATAATCAAATCTTTTTGTATTTTTACTTGCATTTTTTTTTAATTTTATGTTAGACATGTCATAGCATATGATGTTTTTTTTTTTTTTTAAGCCTATATATGATGTCTATTGAGTATTGACTATTGAGAATTGAGTGTGCGTGGGTTTAGGTTATAACAACAATAACAATACATTATAGACATACATACCTTTTTAAAAAAAAAAAAAATACATATCTCCAAAAATAATAATATATTCATCAAAAAAAAAAAATAATACATAGTAATTAGTATAATACATACAATCGACCGTAGACTGTCAGGTGTCAAAGTAAATTAAATAATATAATACATACACATTTCTCAAACTAAATTCTTTTCCCCGTTCCTAAAAAAAAAAAAAAAAACTTCTCCCTAGTCAAAATCAGGCTTTTCTCAAACCGATTAAACTAAAATTTTTTAGACTTTGACGATACAAGGAAAATCAGTAGACTGGATGTTTTGGGATTCAAATGACTAATGACTGCTTGGAAAGCCTAAAAAAAGAACACGCGATCAAAGGTGACCAGGGTGGACTAGCCAAGAACCCTCTGATGCCAAAGTTAGTTTCTTTCTTTTATTCTAGAATTCCAACATTTCAGGAGTTGTTTTGTACTTACCTGCATATGGTCTGAAAGGGTGTTTATATAGAGTGCTCTCGAAAAGGTTATTTGATTTGTAACTTCCCCTGTATTTGAGGAGGTCAAAGGGTTCAAGGATAATTTCCAGAATTGCTATAGGAATTATATTTTATCTTCATCTTTTATAACTGTCATTGGAAGTTGAATACTCAGTTAGAAGATACAGTGACGAACCGAGATCTTACTCGCGCCCTGGGATAATGATAGGTGGTTCGATTTGCTAGTCTGTGTGAATAAATTTCCCTGGAATTTTCCCAAGTGTTGGGGAGTCGTTCGTGCGCTTTCTTCACGGACGACCCTCACGCCATGGGCGGTTGTCCTACTATGGACGACCTTCTTACATTGGGACACCTTTCTTCATGGACGACTCTTATGGACGAATTAGAGTTGGTTTAATTTTTAGTTCACCATCAGTTGCCCCCTTGTCCAAGGGTCATCCAAAGTACTGGAGAATTTACTGTTGTCTTTGGACGTGTGCCTTTACACTAGTAGTTAGACGTCGTCCCATGTGTCGCAATTTCTATGGTTGAATTTTATCATCCTAGATGGCGCCACGTGTCATGATTTCATTGGTGACCTGCCGTGTCAATTTATTTTTTCAAGAAAAGTGCCACGCGGCGCTCTTTGGTTAGGCACGTCATTTTAGATGTCAAATTTTAATGCCTATAAATAGCAGAATTCCTCTCCTACCCTTTGCATTTCCTAAATTTTCTTCCTTGACATTCCTTGTCTAGAGCCTCATCTAGAAGTATTCATGTGTTCTTAGTCCTTCCTCGTCTAGAGCCAGGTATATTTTCCATTCTCCTTATTAGGTTTTCCTTCAGATTTCAACATGTTTGAGATTATCCTTTCTTCTTCTAGTAATAGTATTGACAACGCTATAGACGAGTATCATGATACTACTAGTTTTAGTGGTCCTAGTTACGATTGTAATAGTGGTAGTAACAGTAGTTCTGGGGGTAACACTACAGATGAGTGCACATCAGGTGTTCCTGGGTTTCCCGTTAAGGTTTATAGGAGCAGCTTAGGATGAGGGCAATGTCTGGGTCTAGGGCTGGTACCCCAAGCACTCCTTCGTCTACCCTTCAAAACGAGGTTGAAACAATATATAGTTATGTTATAGGGATCCACTCCAAGACGGACAAAAAGAGGTTGACATCCCTTATGAGTTGGTACCAAATTCCAGACGAGCTAGGTGTTCATGGGAAGTGGTGTTATCAACCCCGTTTTGGTGTAGGTATTTATGAGGCTTACCGTTTAGGGGGTTTGAGTTTGCCCTTTAATGCCTTCGCTAGGGAGTTACTTTCCAGGTTAGGATTAGGAATATGTCAGTTTAACCCTAATGCATGGAGGCTAGTCATCTCTATGCAAATTTTGTGGAGGGAGGTATTTGAGGGAAATCGTCCTCTTATTGTGGATGAATTCCTCTATTGTTACAAGCCTTCAGAAATTAACTAATCCCTTTGCTTTTACCAATTTACTGCTAGAGGAAGAGATTGTAGCCTAATAAAATCCTTGGTCACATCAGATTAGAACTAGAAGACGGAGTTTTTCTTTGTCTCTGGTTTTTGGGCTGGACACCCTGTCAAGGTTGGCAGAGATCCTTTTGCCCACTATACAGGAAAGTTAGGGAACCTTCGTCTTGAAGGTATGCTTATTATGATTATGTTATTATGATTATTATATATTTTATTTTTTGCCTATAGTCATCTAACAATTCTTCGTTCTTCTTTCTTTTCTATTCCTCTTTTTTTTTATAGGTGTTAGACGACCAACCTTGAGCAAGTTCTATCTTGAACACGTTTAGAAGGCTCGTCTATACACTGACAGGGCTTTTCACTCTTTAGTAAGTCTTCAGCATCTTATAATCTGGGGACTTGGTCCTGAGCCGTCCAAATAAACTCTAGCTCACGAGCTCACTGTCCGCAGACGTAAGTTTTCTATCATTTCCTTTTTCTCTTTCTTTTTTAAGAGTTTATTTTTATCACTTCTTGGATGACTAAAATATTTCCCTTTAGGAATGGCAACAATGGAAGAGAACAAAGGTAAGGAAGTGGTGGATGAGGCAACCAAGCAGGAGGTCCAAAATCAACCTCGTCTAGCCGTTGGTGATAAAAGAAATTTATCAAAGGCTATTGACTTGGAGAATCTTCCAAGCCATCATAAGGAAAAAAGGGCAAAACATAGGCCATCCAAAACTGGGGTTGTCACGCCTGGTCTCCCTATTCCCCCTACCTCTCAGCAGCCGTCCATTCAGATCCAGGACATAAACTTGTCCGAGCCTGCTAACGTTTCTTCATCCAAGACTATCGTGCCTACCTTATCTCAGCCTCCTTAGAAGGTCCCTATGAACACTGTTGAAAACAAGGATTTGGCCTGGGAAAGATTTGAGAAGGCCGTGACTGGTGAGAATGTGGCTGCATGCTACGACATGTCCTTGAGAGAATTTGAGCAATCAAGTGTTCACGATCTTTTCAAGGTAAGTAAATTTTTTTTTTACCTCATCTTCGTCATTATAGCACATACATGCATTTTGTTTTTTAACAAAATTTCTAATCACTTGTGTAGGTAATGGCAAAGTTCATCGCTATGTCTAGGCAGGCCACAAAGCTAGACAAGATGAGGATCTTGCTTGAAAAGGGGATCCAAGAGGTCAAGGACGATTGTAAGGGCTGGGCTGAAGTAGCAACTAAGGCTAGGGATGAAGCCAAAGAGTTGCGAAATCTCGTTGAAGAGCTTAAAACTGATATTATTGAAAATGACACTCATCTTAACCACCTTCAGAAAAGGAATGATAAGCTGAGCAGTTCCCTTAAGAAGGCTAAAGAGGATGTAGTGGAGGAGTTTAAAGCTTCCAAGTAATTTATTGATTTGCTAAACACCAACTATGCAGCTGGGTTTGAAGATTTTTGTATGGATGCTACGGAAAACTTTCCTAGAGTTTACTTTAGCTCTATCAAACTTCAACTTAGTGGTGCTGCTAGCTCTCTCCTCCAGATGAATTCTGAAGACGTTAATATAAAAGGCGATGCCTCCATTCAACCAGCTCAAGACGAGCCCGAGACTGGAAAGGATCCCTCAAGAAAAGTATAAAAATTTGATCAATTTACTTTATTTCTTTTTTTTTTTTTTTTTTTTAAGTAAAAGGTCCGTTGTTTTGGACTATCCAAGTTTATTCAAGTACATTTGTCTCGTCTATAGTTTTTAAGACAAGCTTCCAAACAATTGCATTCTAGGCTTTTAACTTTCAAGAGTTTTTGGATGGTGGTCATCTATCCTTTTTAAAACTTTGATGAATGAATGTTTGTTTCCGTTACTTTTTTATCCATTATTGATTGTTATTGTATGGGTGAGTTCATCTCTTGCTTACACCATTCATGTTATATTGGTTTTTAAGTGGTCCGTCCACTCGTGGTATTTTGCTCGTTTATATTCAGGAATTTATTCATTTTCAATGAATGGTGTTGCATTTTCTAGCTTTATTCGTCCAAAAACTTAGCTAGTTTTTTCTTCGTCCATAGGCTGGACATTTCAATCTCGTCTTTAAGTGCCACACTTCTAGCATTTACTCATCCATACATTGGACTGTTATACCTGGTTATATTTATCCATGGATTTCAAGTATTCTTATACGCATGCTTTTCCTAGTCCATTTCTTGGAAGCTTACGCTAAAGATTTTATCTCGTCCTTTGGACGAGCATGCATCTTCTCGTCAATTGTTTTGGATGAGCATGCCTTAAGCTTTTTTTTTTTTTTTTTTACTTTATCCTCACTTAAGGAAAGCCCATTGACGTCACATCTCTGCGTCCAAGGATTTTTTCTCGTCTTGGGTATTAGCCCTCTTACGAAAGACTCTATGGGAGTTAGACTTATGTATCACATACATTGGAGATTCAAACTACATATACATAATATAAAGCATCGTCTACAAGCATAACACACGCTTAAAAGCCAGTGCCTTAAGGGAACGAAAATACTTATACAAACAGATAGACTAAGTACGTAACTTCGTCCACCATAAACATGCCCTTAGACAGTGCATAAGTTAGAGTCTAACACACTTAGAAGATAAAAACACTTAAAATACGCAATTGTAGTTATAAACATAGGGTAGTAAACTTGGATAAAGACGAGGAAAGCACTTCAATTTCGTCTATGGTGCCGTTCGTCCAAGCTGCCCCTTCATTGATAGTACCTTCTTAGATGCTCAACATTCCAAGGGTGCTCCAGCTTCCGTTCGTTCAAGGCTTCTAGGTAGTAAGATCCCTGTCTTTTGTAATTAATGACCCTATAGGGTCCTTCCCAATTAGGCCCCAGTTTTCCATGAGCAGGGTTCTTGGTTACCAAAAAGACCCTTTTAAGGAGGAGGTCCCCAATGTTGAAGTGTTTGGGTTTCACCATTGCATCATATTGCCTAGTCATAAGATTTTTGTACCTTGACGCCCTTTGTTTTGCATCCATCCTTGTCTCGTCTATTAGATCAAGGCTGAGACAAAGTTGCTCTTCATTATCCTTATCTTAATACTTCATCACCCTGTGATTTGCCATGTGTACTTCTGCAGGTATCACTGCTTCGGTTCCGTATGCTAACTTGAAAGAAGTTTTCCCCTGTAGGGGTACTTATAGTCGTCCTATAAGCCCATAGAATACAAGGTAGCTCATCTGGTTATACTCCCTTTGTCCCTTCAAGCTAGGCCTTAATGATTTTTAATAAGGACCGGTTTGCAACTTCTGCTTGTTCGTTTGCTTGTGGGTGGGAGGGTAAGGCGTAATGATTCTTGGTCCTTAGTTGTTCGCAAAAGTCTCTAAAAGGTGTGTTGTCGAACTGTCATCTGTTGTTAGACGCTAATACCTTAGGTACTCCGAACCTACACACAATGTTCTTCCAAACAAAATTTTTGACATTTTGTTGAGTAATTTTTGCTAAGGGTTCGGCTTCTACCTACTTGGTAAAGTAATCGATCCCCACTACCAAATATTTCATCTACCTGATTCCTAGTAGGAAGGGACCTAAGATATCTAATCTCCATTGCGCAAAAGGCCACAAGGCCATCATCGGGGTTAGATACTTCGACGGTTGTCTGGGGATGTTACTAAAACGTTGGCATTGGTCGCACACCTTGACATAGGCCTTAGCGTCTGCTTGAATAGTTGGCCAATAGTAGCCTGCACGGACGACTTTATGGACTAGTGACCTTGCTCCCAAGTGATTCCCGCATGCTCCTTCATGAACTTCCTTCAATACGTAGTTTGAATCATCTGGGGCTAAGCACCCTAAGTAAGGCTGAGAGAAACCTCGTTTGTACAACACTTCGTCTATAAAGACATACTTGGTAGCCCTGATCCTCAATTTTCTAACCTCGTCCTTGTCTTCTGGAAGTCTTCCCTTCTTGAGATAAACTATTATTGGAGTCATCCAATTTTCTTCCCCTCTTACTTGCTATATCTCTGAAAGATCTATGCTCGGCATGTATTGGACTTTGTCAGACTCATCCATAACTTCTCCTGCCGAAGATGCTTTTGCCAAAGTATCCGCTTCCATATTTTTCTCTCTCGGGAGTTAAACAAAACAGGCCTCTTTAAAATTTTGGATGAGCCACTTTACTTTGTTGAGATATTTGAACACCCAATCTTCCTTAGCTTCATAAATTCTATTCACTTGATTAATACCAACTGAGAGTCTCCTTGGACGACTACTAACTCCACTCTTAAGGACTTAGCCAATTTTAATCCTTTAAGGAAGGTTTCATACTCAGCTTCGTTGTTGGTGGTTTGGTATTGTAGACGGGCCATGTATTCTAACTTATCTCCCTCTTAGGACCTGAGTATAACTCTAACCCCCCTACATGTAATGTGGACGAACCATCTACATTAATGACCCATCTTTGTGCCTCTTCTTCTTTGTTTAACTCTTCCTAAGTAGGAGTGAACTCCGCAATGAAATTTGTCAATGCTTGTGCTTTTATCGTGCTTCTTGGTTAGTACCTAACATCAAACTCGCTAAGCTCTACAGCCCATTGGACTAGTCGTCTAACAGCTTCTAACTTGTTCATTGCCTTCTTTAAGGGTTAATCTGTCAGGACGTTGATGACATGAGCCTAAAAATAATACCTCAGCTTTTTAGAAGCCGTGACTAAAGCGAAGGCTAGCTTTTCCATCATTGGATATCGTCCTTTTGCTCCTCTTAAGTGCCCGACTCATATAGTAAACCAGTTTTTGAATCCTCCCTTCTTCTCTAATCAATGCTGAACTCACTGTTAAGGGTGGCAACTCGTCCGGTGAGAGATTGGACTTCTTTGATATTCTTCGATGGCTCCATATTTAGTATCGCCTAGATTTTATCGGGATTTGCCTCAATTCTTCTATGTGAAACCATGAACCTAAGAAAATTACCTGACGAAAATCCAAAAACACACTTGCTTGGATTCAACTTCATGTTATACCGCCTAAGTGTATCTAAGGTCTCTTGAAGGTTGTCTAAATGCTTCTCCTTGTTCAAACTCTTTACCAGCATGTTATCTGCATAAACCTCTACATTTCGTCTTATTTGCAGATGAAACATATAGTTAACTAGTCTTCAGTAAGTCTCCTCTGTGTTCTTCAAATCGAAAGGCATCACCTTGTAGCAAAACAACCCTTGGCTAGTAATGAAGGAAGTCTTCTTTTGATCCACCTCGTCCATCCTTATCTGATTATAGCCTAATAAGGCATCCATAAAACTTAGTAGTTTATGACCCGCAATCGAATCCACCAGCTGGTCAATGCGTGGCAATGGATAACTATCCTTGGGGCAAGCCTTGTTCAAATCAGTAAAGTTTACACATATCCTTCACTTGCGATTAGCCTTCTTGACCATAACCATATTAGCCTATCAATGGAATGTCTTCCAGCACTTCCGTGGGCTCTGCAGTGATCCTTCTCTCGTCTATATTCATTGTCTGTACTTGCTCGTCTATAGCCAACATGGCTAAATGGCACTCTCTAGTGGCTAATTGGTCTCCTTACACTTGACCTACTCCATACTCAATTGGGAACTTAACAGACAAATGGTAAGTAGATGTTACCGCCTTCCAACTATTTAAAGTCGGTCTTCCAATAATGGCATTGTATGATGATGAGCAGTCAACAAGGAAATTTACCACAACAAGGAAATTTACCTCTTTGGTTATTTGCTGTGGATACGCTCCAACCACCACAGGTAATGTAATGGTACCCACGGGTTGCATTTTCATTCCTCCAAATCCTACCAAGGTCGAATTTATTGGACAAAGTTGATCTCGTCCTAGCTTCATTTGTTGGAAGGCGGAGTAATACAAGATGTCTGCTGAACTCCCATTGTCAACACTCTTCTAGTCATATAATCAGCAATGAGCAAGGTAATGACGATCGTGTCGTCATGAGGGTGGTGAACCCTTTCAGCATCCCCGTCTATGAATGTAATGGCTTGCTTGTCAGCTCCCCTCGTCTTTGGAGACTGTCTAGACAGTTAGACGTTTTGCACCACCTTTAAGTATGTCTTCCTAGAATTGGTAGATTGACTTGTCGAGGTTCCCCCTATAATCACTCTTATTTCTCCAAATGGGGGTCGTGATGACTCTTCCACCTTTGCCTTTAATTTCTCGTCCTTGTGGTCTTGTCTACAAAAATTTCTCAATTTTTCTTGTCTAATGAGATTCTCTATCTGCTACTTCAAATCAAAACACTCGTCCATATCATGCCGATGATCTTTATGGCAACGGCAATACTTATTCCTATTATGCTTGTTGGGATCTCCTTTCATTTTCTCTAGTCACTTCAATGATGGGTTATTCTTGATTTGCATAAGCACTTGCTCAAGTGGCATATTCAAGGATGTGTACCGCTGACTCCTTGCTGAAGAACTAGCCTTCTTATTATCTCTGTCCTTCTTTTCCCCTACCCAAGCCTTCTTTGGATGAGGTCCTTGCTCAAGATGGCAGGGGAGGTCTGCCTCCACGCGCTCTGCTCTCTTTCTCTTCTTAGCTATGATTGCATCCTTCGCATTCATGAAGTTTTGGGCTGAATGGACGAGTTTAGCCATGGTTTGTGGCTCTTGCTCATAAAGTTTATGAATGAATAGATCGGAGTTAACTCTATTATGGGAGGCGGCCAATAATAACTTGTTGTCCATCTCGTCCACCGTTAGGGCTCTTCTATTGAACCAGGTAATGAAGGACCACAAACTTTCATTTTTCCCTTGCTTTATGGTTAATAGGCTGGACGAGGAACGCTTGTGACATTGTCCTCCAATAAAATAGTTGACGAATAACTTACTCAATTTTTCAAATGAGCCCATAGTGTTTGGGGGTATTTTGCTGAACCATACTCGAATTAGCTCCTTGAGGGTGGTAGGGAAAGCTCTGCACATAATCTCATCCAAAATCCCCTAAAGGTGCATGGTAGTCTTAAAGGTGGCGATATGATCACATGGGTCATGTGTTCCATCATATGAATCCAAAGGAAGACATCTTGAACTTTGGGGGTAAGGGGTGACTATTGATGGAAGCCATGAAAGGGGCGTTTGTTCAATGAACTAAATCATCTACGGGTTTTGCCCTTCTCATGTTCTCCCTCATCTCATCCATAACCTTCCTTATTTGGTCCATACCCCTCTCTAAGTGCAACAGCCTTCTTGAAGCAGTACCCTTTGACTGGTTCTTAGGCTCAGCATTTTCTCCTTTACCTTCTTGACTTTGGACTTACCCCTCCACGTGTCTTTCATGGTGTTGCCTCCTTAGACTAATCTCCCTAGTCAACTCTTGGCTCTAACGGGTTAATTCCACCATGACGATAGCCAAGGACTGTATGTGTTGAATAGTAGTCGATTGCATGAAGGGTGCTGATTGACGATCATGGTGGGGATTACTAAAAGCATCCCTACTCCCCTGGTGGCCTAGGCTAGTAACCCTTAATCTTGTCTGAACCATATCGCCTTTTGTCGGGGAAAGGTGAATTTCCAAAACACAAGTAATTGCTTTTCCACAAATGACACCAACTGATGATGTAAGGAAAATTAGTAGGCTAGATGTTTCGGGCTTCAAAGGACTAGTGACTGCTTGGAAAGCCTGAAAAGAGAACACACAATCAAAGGTGACCGGGGTGGATCGACCAAGAACCCTCCAATGCCAAAGTTAGTTTCTTTCTTATATTCTATAATTCCAACTTTTTAGGAGTTGCTTTGTACTTACCTTCATCTGGTTTGAAAGGGTGTTTATATAGAGTGCTCTCAAAACTGTTATTTGATTTGTAACTTCCTCTATATTTGAGAAGGTCAGAGGGTTCAAGCATAACTTCCACAACTGCTATGAGAGTTATATTTTATCTTCATCTTTTATAATTGTCATTGGAGGTTGAATACTCAGTTAGAAGATACAATGACAAACCGGGGTTTTACTCGCGCCTTGGGATAATGACACATGGTTCGATTTGCTAGTTTATATAGATAAATTTCCCTAGAATTTTCCCAAGTGTTAAGGGGTCGTCCGTGCACTTTCCTCATGGATGACCCTCACGCCCATGGACGGTCGTCCTACTATGGATGACCTTATTACGTTGGGACACCTTTCTTTACAAACGACTCTTATGGACAAATTGGAGTTGGTTTAATTTTTAGTTCACCATCAGACTTGTTATTTCAAAAAAACATATATATATATATATATATTTTTTTTTTTGAGACTTATAATAAACTATACTTTTTATCAAGATTATTAATTAATAAAAAGCCGTGTGTTTTGGCCAAACGAAAAAAAGCCATGTGTATAGTCATGCACTGTTTTTGTCAAGAAATACTGAAACATATAAATTTATTAAGAAACAAATACTTTTTTTTTTACTATTTGTTAATATATATATTAATAGCCAAACTTTAAAAAAAAATTAAAAAATCAAATTATATTTTAATTGGATTCTCAATTTTGCGCTACGTGTAAAAATTGAAGGGTCCAAATCCAATTATATGGCATTTGGTATAAGAGAATTCACATTACTCCCAGTATCCAGATTCCTAGAAATGCGATTCTTTGCAATCTGGATGCCTAGGAATGTAGGTATTCCTATATTTGGTTTTATTGAGAATTTCTTAAGATTCCTAGGAATGTAAGATGATAATGTTTAGTTTATTCCCAGAAATCTTAAATGAATAATTTATTTTTCCCATTTTATCCTTAAAGTTGAATGTAAACTTCCAAATCCTTAAAAAAAAAAAAATCTTCATCTAAATAAATAATGAAAAACAAAATATAAACTATAAATAATTTGTTAAGCAACACACACACAACAACAAAAGTGAATACCTAACAATAATGGAGGGTCCCCTTCAAACTTTTGTTTTTTTTTCACATGTGAAACCTAAATAGAACTTTGTTAAAGAATACATCAACAGAGTTGTCTATCCTGTTTATATTATTTTCGCGGGAAAATATAAAGACAAGGGAAAAGATATTGATGATTTGTTTTATATTTTATCTTAATTGCTTAAATGATAAGGAAAAATGGTTAAAATTGTCAATTTATAAAAAATACAATTTCCTTTAAACTTGGGAATTTGGATATCCACTTCTTTTGATGTGGCGTTTGGTATGGAGTAATGTTTTAGGATTCCCAGGAATGTTTAAAGAAACTCATGTTTGGTTGCAAATCATGTCAGGGAATCAGATGCTAAGAGAACCTTGATTCCCCCTTTAAACCCCTTTCAATAGAAATATGGTTCCATTTAAAATAGGTAGATATCTAGATTCCCAAGCTTAAAGGAAATTGTATTTTTTTATAAATTGACAATTTTAACTCTTTTTCTATCATTTAAGCAATTAAGATAAAATATAAAACAAATCATCAATATTTTTTTCCTCATCTTTATCTTTTCTTGCCAAAATAACATAAACAGAATAAACAACTCTGTTGATAAATTTTTTAACAAAGTTTTATTTATGTTTCACATGTGGAAAAAAAAAAAATTTGAAGGGGACCTTCCATTATTGCCAGATATTCACTTTTACTGTTGTGTCTATGTTGCTCAACATATTATTAATAGTTTATAGTTTTTTTTCATTACTAGTGAAAGACCCGTGTGTTGCACGGTTTTATTCGTAAAATAAAAGGATTTGCAATAAACTAAAAAAAATTGCAAAACTTTTCATATACCACGTAATTTTCTCACTACTATTTGGAATAAAGAGAGAATAAAACCATTTGTTCAACCCATAAAGCTAAAAGAGAGAGAATAACGAGGAGGATGAAGATAACATAACATTTATTGAGCATCCTCTCTTGTGAACTTGGGTAATCTATCCCCAACAATTTCTTACATTCTTTTTGGATACTCAAAATATACAATGGGATAAATGTTTATATGAAGTAAAATCTTTATAACCAAGCTCTTTGTTTATACGTTATATGAAAAGAATTCTGAGTAGAAACTTGAATTCTATTTTATTCTCTTATTTCCATTTGCTTGCAAATTATATATATATATATATATATATATATATTAATGATGCGAAGAAAATCAGTAGGCTGGATGCTTCAGATTTGAAGAAACTACTAGCTGTATGGATGGCATGAAAAAGAAAAAAAGTGATCAAAGGTGACCGGGGTTGCCTGTCAATAACCATCCGATGGCAAAGTTAGTTTTCTCTATATTATTTTGGAGTTCCAACTTTTCAGGAAATGTAAAAACGTACCTTTGTTTGGTCTGAATAAGCCTTTATATAGTGTCCTAAGAACAGTTATTGGATTTGTAACCTTCCCCAAATTTGAGGAGGTGTGTGGGTTCAGGGATAACTTCCTCAACTATTTAGGAGTTACATTTTTCTAGCGTAACAGTCACTGGAAGTTACGCGTGTGATACGGAGTTGTTGTACACACTCAGGAATTTTCCTAAGTGTCAAGGGCTCGTCCAGGGTTCTTCATCTAAAGGCCCTCTAGTCATGCGTACCTCATCCACAAGAGAGGTTATTCCTTTACAGATGGCCTTCTTATGGACGAGGTTAATGGTTCCCTTGTACGACATGTCGTGGTGTTGACCTTTAACCATGCAAAGCTTCATCCAAGCACCTTCTTTGTCCTGGACGACCTCCATGGACGAAATTAGAGTTGTATTTTATCATATCCCATCAGTTGCCCCTTTATCTATAGGTCATCTAGGAAGTACATCCACTGCCGTCATCTTTTGGACGCGTGTCATTATGTCAGCTGTTATGGATGCCACATGTCATGATCTAATTGGTGACTGGTCATGTCAGCTCATTTTTCGAGGGACGTGCCATTTGTCACATTTTGACTAGTTGCGTCGCTTCGGGTACTAGGGTTCATTGCCTATAAATAATGGAATTCATCCGCTACCCTTCTCATTTTCTAAAATTTTCTTCTTTGACATCCCTTATCTTAGCGCCTCGTCTAGAAGTTTCTTGTGCCCATAGTCTCCCCTCATCTAGATCCAGGTATTTCCTCCATCCTCATCCTCAGGTTTTAAGTTTTCTTAAAGAATATCTGAGGTAGTCTTTTCCTCGTCTAGCAATAGTGTTGACAATGCCATAGATGAGTATCATGAACCTAGTAGTTTTAGTAGGTCTAGTGATAGTAGTAGTAGTGATTGCAATAGTAGCAGTGAGGGAAACACCATGGACGAGTATACATCAGGTGTTCCTTGGATTCCCTTAGAGGTATTTCAGGAGAGCCTTAGGATGAGAATTGAGTCTGGGTCTAAGGCTAGCATAAGTGCCCCCTCGTCCTCTGCTCAAGACGAGGAAGAAGTAGTTTATAGTTAGGATTGCCTTTAAGATAGACGAGAGAAAGTTAGGCATCCTTAAGACTTGGTGCCAAATTCAATTTAAATCCTAGGGTACTTGTGCGTGATGAGTGGTGTTGTCAACTCCGTTTTGCCGTTGGCATTTATGAGGCTTACCTTTTGGGGGGTTTGAAGGTTGCCCCTTAATGCTTTTGCCAGGGAATTACTTTCTAGGTTAGGTTTAGGTATATGTCAGTTCAACCCTAATGCATAGAGGCTAATTATCGCTATGCAAGTTTTATGGAGGGAGGTGTTTGAGGGGGATCATCTTCTTACTATGGACGAGTTCCTCTTTTGCTATAAGCCTTCCAAGATTAACCAATCCCTTGGCTTTTATCAGTTCACAGCTAGAGGGAGAGATTATAGGTTGATAAAGTCCTTTGTTACCTTAGATAGGAAATGGAAGACGGAGTTCTTCTTTGTCTCTGGTTTTTGGGTTGGATGCCCTATTGAGGTTGACAGAGATCCATTCCCTCCCTACAAGGAGAGTTAAGGAACCTTCGTCCTGAAGGTACGTCTATGGCTGTCCCTTTACTTTGCTACTTTTGATTGTGGTCGTTTAATCACTCTTTTCTCCTTTTCTTTAAGGTGCTAGACGGCCTCATTTGAGTAGGTTTTATCTTGAACGAGTCTGGAAGGCACGTTTATACACTAACAGGACTTTCCATTCCTTGGTGAGCCTTTAACGTCTTGCCACTTGGGGGTTAGGTCCAGAGCCATCTGTTGAAGCTACTACACATGAAATCACTGTTTGTAGACGTAAGTTCTTTCCTATTCCCCCCCCCCCTTTTTTTTGGTGACTGACGTCTCCCTTTTCAGGAATGGCCCGACGATGAATAAACAACAAGGGCAAGGAAGTGGTAGACGAGGCAGCTGGGCAGGGGGTGGAATCCCAGCCTCGTCTATCCACTGGTGATAAAAGGAAGGGCCTGTCACTGGGAGTTGATTTGGGGAATCTTCTAAACAGGCGCAAGGAGAAAATAGTCAAGCATAGGTCGTCCAAGGCTCAGGACATCCAAACTCAAGATGACCAGCCCAATCCTTTCCTCATCCCCTAGGGTCATTTCGTCCAGATTCTGGATGTTGATTCTGAACCCAAGGATCTTTCGTCCGTGCAAACCCCGTCCAAGGTTGCTACTCCTGCCTCGTCTCAACCTTTCAACAAGTTCTTCAAAATCTTCTTTCTAGTGAGAACTTGGCTTGGGAAAGGTTTGAGAAGGTTGTGATGGACGAGGATATAACGACATGTTATGACATGTCTTTAAAGGACTTCGAGCGCTCTGGCGTTCATGACATTTTTAAGGTATGCTTACTTCATATATGTATATCTCGTCTTGTCAGTGATACTCATCTATATACATATTTTAATGAAATTTTAATTTATGTAGGCAATGTCCAAGTTTATTGCCGTGTCCAGGCAGGCAACTCAATTAGACAAGACGAGGATTCTTTTGGAGAAGACGGTCCAAAAGGGGAAGGGCGAGTCTAAAAGGTGGGCTGAGATGGCTGCCAAGGTTAAGGAGGATGCAAAAAAGCTGAAGGACAACGGCGAGGAGTTAAAGAAAGACATCAAAGAGAAGGACGCTCATCTTGAACTCCTTCAGAAGAAGAATGACGAGTTAAACACCCTTCTTATAAAGGCTAAGGAGGACGCAGTTGCCAAGTTTAAATCGTCCAAAGAATTTACCAATCTACTGAACCCTAATTATGCAACTCGGTTTGAAGATTTTAGGATGGAAGCAATAGAGAAATTCCCTGAGATTGACTGTAGCCTCATTAAGCTTAACCTTGGTGGAGCTGCTTCAAGCTCCCTCCTTTAGACGAGCTCAGAGGACGTTACTACAAAGCCACCTCAGGACGACCCCAATGCTAATGCCCAACCTGATTGAAGACGAGATTTTTAACTTAAAATGTTATTGTTGTTTTGTTTTTCTTTTAGTTTGCTCCACTATTTTTTGGACCCTTATTAAGATGTATTTGAGTACAATTCTCTCGTCCAGAGTGTTCTGGACGAATTTATTAACAATTACCTTTTAAGGACTACTTTATAAGGGTTTTTGGACGGTAGTCGTCTACCTTTTTTAAACTTTGATGGATGTTTATTTCCATCCATAGTTGAATGTCATTGTGTGGATGAGTCTATCATTTCATTATTAATATTATTGGCTTATAAATAGTTTCTCACTCTAAGTGTTGGAGGGTTGTCCACGCGCTTTTCTTATAGACGACATACTTATGCATGGAGTTTTGTTTGCCATTGAAATTTTTCCCTAATGTGGCTCGTCCCAGGAGTGAGGATGATGACTCTGTCAGACCTTTTTCCTTGTCCGTAGGCTGGGCAATTGGCATTTGTCTTTCGTCAAGACATTCTCTAGCGTTTTACTCATCTTAGGTCACTAGAGCGTCTTGTCTAGATGCTCGTCCATGGAGTTGAATGTTTCAGTATGTATGCCTTTTTCTCATCTGTCTGTTTTTTAAATGGGTGTGCCTTTTTCTGAACTTTATCCACATTTCGAGGAAAGCTTATGAACGTTACATCCTTGTGTTCAGAGATTTTTGTTTGTCTTATGCTTTTGCCTTTCTGTGGACATTATTATGGAATTTAGATTTATGCATTAAATACATTAAAAATCCACACCATATTATTATATAAACATCGTCCACAAACATGGCATGTGCTTAGAAGTCAGTACCTTAGGAAAATACTTAGAAAAATACTTAAATGTACATAACCTCGTCTTTCACAAATTTGACTGTAGATGGTGCAAAAGTTTAAGAACTAGTGCACTTTTTATTCTTAAAACACACCATAGTAGTAGTAAGAATATATAATAGTAAACATGAGTAGTAAACATGTAGACCATAGTAATAATGTCGTCCACAGCTGTAACCTCATCCTTGGTAAACTTTGTTTAAGCTCATTACTAATAGTACCTTCTCAGGTGCTCCATATTCTAGGGATGTTCTAACCTTCGTCCGTCCAAAGCTTCCAAGTAATACGACCCCTGCCTCTTGCAATTGATTACCCTATAGGGTCCTTCCCAATTCGGTCCCAATTTTCCATGAGCTGGATTCCTAGTTGCCAAGGAGACTCTTTTAAGAACGAGGTCCCCAATGTTGAAGTGCCCGGGTTTTACCATGGCATCATGCTGCCTGGCCATAAGATTTTTATATCTTGTTGTCCTTTGCTCTGCGTCCATCCTTACCTCGTCAATGAGATCAAGGTTAAGACAAAGTTGGTCAATGAGATCAAGGTTAAGACAAAGTTATTCCTCATTATTTTTCTCCTGATACTTCATCAGTCGAAGATTAGCCATATGAACTTCCGCAGGTATGACTACTTCACTTCCGTAGGCTAGCTTGAAGGGGGTTTCTCCTGTCGAGGTCCTCACGGTCGTCTTGTATGCCCAAAGAACACCTGGTAACTCATCTGGCCATTTTTCCTTTGCCTTCTCGAGCCGAGTCTTGATGATTTTCAGCAGGGATCGATTTGTTACTTCTGCTTGTCCGTTCGCCTATGGATGTGAGGGTGAGAAATAGTGATTCCTGATTCCAAATTGTTCACAAAAGTCCCTGAAAGGTGCGTTGTCAAACTATCTTTTGTTATCAGATACTAGTACCCTAGGTACTCCGAACCTATAAAGTATATTCTTCCAAACAAAATTCTTGACATTTTGCTAAGTGATTTTTGTAAGAGGTTCGGCCTCTACCCACTTCGTAAAGTAGTCAATCCCTACTACCAAAAATTTTATTTGTCTGCTTCCTAGGAGGAAAAGACCTAGGATATCCAGTCCCCATTATGTAAAGGGTCATGGGGCCATCATTGGGGTCTGGTATTCTGACAGCTGTCTAGGGACATTGCTATAGCACTGACACTGGTCATACCCCTTGACATAAGCCTTAGCATCTGCTTGAATCGTAGGCCAGTAGTAGCCTACACAGACAACCTTATGGACTAGCGATCTTGCTCCTGAGTGATTCCTACATACTCTTTCATGAACGTCCCTCAATGCATAGTTTAATTCGTCCAAAGCTAGGCACCTTAGATAGGGCTGAGAAAAGCATTGCTCGTATAACACGTCATTTATGAGGACATACTTGGCAGCCCTGACCTTCAGCTTCCTAGCCTCCTCCTTATCTTCTGGGAGCCTTCCATTCTTAAAATAGATTACTATTGGACTTATCCAATTTTTTTCTCCTCCTATCTATTGCACATCCGGAAGGTCTATACTCGGCATGTATTGGATTCTATCATATTCGTCCATAACTCCTCCTGCCAAAGCTGCTCTTGCCAAGGCATCTACTTCCATGTTTTCCTCCCTCGGGAGTTGAACAAAACTCACTTCCTTAAACTTTTGGACAAGTCGCTTCACTTTGTTGAGGTATTTCTTTATTCGATCTTCTTTAGTATCACACATTCCATTCACTTGGTTGATGACTAGCTGAGAATCTCCTTTGACTGTTATTGATTCCGCCACTAGGGACTTAGCCAATTCTAGCCCTTTGAGTAAAGTTTCATACTCTGCTCTGTTGTTGGTGGTTTGATATTGTAAACGGGCTGCGTACTCCAATGTATCACCCTCCGGGGATTTTAGTATAACTTCAATCCCTCCTGTGTATAGTGTGGATGACCCGTTTAAATTGATAACTCATCTTTCGACTCTTATGTCTTTGTCCAGCTCGTCTTGAGTAGGGGTGAACTTCGCAATGAAATCCGCCAATGCCTGTGCTTTTATCGCACTCCTTAACTGGTATCTGACATCGAACTCACTAAGTTCCACTGCCCATTAGATCAATAGTCTTGCAAACTCCAATTTGTTCATTGCCTTCTTTAGGGGATGATCCGTTAGGACGTTAATAACATAAGCTTGAAAATAATGTCTCAACTTTCAAGAAGTCGTGATCAGAGCAAAGGCTAGCTTCTTCATCATCGGATATCGTCCTTACGCTCCTCTTAACGCTTGGCTCGTATAGTAAACCAGTTTCTGAACCCGTCCTTCTTCTTTGACCAATGCCGAGCTCACAGCATGCGGGGACACTGCTAAATACAAATACAATTCCTCTCCAGGTACAGATGGGCTTAGCAATGGTGCTATTATGAGGTAAGCCTTCAGGTCTTGGAAGGTTTTATGACATTCATCCGTCCACTCAAATGCTTTCTTGAGGACTTTAAAGAATGGTGAACATCTATCAGTAGCCTTTGAAACAAACATGTTAAGGGCGGCTACTCGTCCGGTAAGAGACTAGACTTCTTTAATGTTCTTCGGTGGTTCCATATTAAGTATTGCTTGGATTTTTTTTGGATTCACCTCAATTCCTCTATGCGAAACTATGAACCCCAAAAACTTCCCTGACGAAACTCCGAAAGCACACTTCCTTGGATTTAATTTCATGTAATACCGCTGAAACATGTCAAAAGTTTCTTGAAGGTCGTCCAAATGCTTCTCCTCGTCCAGAATCTTTACTAGCATGTCATCTACATAAACCTCCACATTTCGCCTAATTTGAGGATGAAACATTTGGTTAACCAATCTTTGGTAAGTTGCCCCTACGTTCTTCAAACTAAAAGGCATTACCTTGTAGCAAAATAATCCTTGGCTAGTAATGAATGAAGTCTTCTCTTAGTCTGCCTTATCTATCTTTATTTGGTAGTAGCCTGAGAAAGCGTCCATGAAACTCAGCAACTTGTGACCTGCCGTCGAGTCCACCAGTTGGTCTATGCGTGGCAATGGATAACTGTCCTTGGGACAAGCCTTGTTTAAATAATTTAAATCCACGCACATTCGCCACTTGCCATTGGCCTTCTTTACCATAACTACGTTCGCCAACCAGCCAGGATAATAAACTTCTTGGATGAACTCGGCAGTGATCAACTTTTAGACTTCTTCTTTGATGGCCTTGTCTCATTCAAGAGCAAAAATTCTCTTTTTCTAACACATTGGTTTGGAGTAGGGACACCTATTCAGACGGTGAGTAATGACACTTGGATCAATACCCGGCATGTCCTCATGACTCCATGCAAAGACGTCTAGGCTTTTCTTTAAAAACTGGACCACGGTATGCTTTGCCTCTTCTTCCATGCTCGCCCCAATTCTAGTGAACTTCTCGAGTCTGCTCTCGTCTAAGGGGACATCTTCTAACACCTCAACAGGTTCCGTTGTGATCCTTCTCTCGTCTATGCTCATTGTCTGTACGTGCTCGTCCATTGCCAATATGACTAGGTAGCACTCTCTGGCGGCTAACTGATCTCCTTGTACTTGGCCTACTTCATGCTCGGTTGGGAATTTGACAAAAAAATGGTAGGTAGAGGTTACTGCCTTTCAACTATTCAGAGTCGGCCTTCCAATGATAGCATTATATGACGATGAACAATCAACAATAAGGAAGACAAGCTGTACTTTCATCCCTCTAAATCCTACCAAGGGCGAATTTACTAGACGAAACTGATCTCGTCCTAGCCTTATTTGTTAGAAGGCGGGGTAATACAAAATGTCTGCCGAGCTGCCATTGTCTACTAACACTCTCTTGGTCGTATAATCGGTAATGAATAGGGTAATGACAATCGCGTTGTCGTGGGGGTGATGAACTCTTTCAGCATCCTCGTCCGTGAATGTGATGGCTTGCTCGTCAGCTTCCCTCATCCTGGGAGATCGTTCAGATAGTTGGACATTTTACACTACCTTCAGGTACGTCTTTCTAGATTTGGATGACTGAGTTGTTGAGGTTCCTTCTATAATAACTCTTATTTCTCTAAGTGAGGGTCATGATGATTCTTCCACCTTGGCTTTCAGCTTCTCGTCCTTGTGGTCTCGTCCAAGGAAATTCCTTAACTTCCCTTGTCTAATAAGATTCTCTATCTGCTGCTTTAAACCAAAACACTCGTCCGTGTCGTGCTTATGGTCTTTGTGAAAGCGACAATACTTGCTCCTATTGTGCTTGTTGGGATCTCCTTTCATTTTCATTGGCCACTTCAAGGACAGATCATCCTTGATTTGCATAAGCACTTGCTCTAATGGCATATTTAAGGGAGTATATTGTTGGTTTCTTGTTGAAGAAATTGCCTTCTTACTATCTCTATCCCTTTTCTCTTCTATTTGAGCCTTCTTAGGACGAGGACCTTGATCGGGATGATACGGGTGACCTACTTTCGAATGTTCTGCTCTTTTCCTCTTCTTGGCTATAATCGCGTCCTCAGCATTCATGAAATTCTGGGCTAAATGGATGAGTTCATCCATGGTTTGAGGCTTTTGCTCATAGAGCTTATGAATGACCAGGTCAGAGTTGACCCCATTATGGAAGGTGGCCAATAGCAACTTGTTGTCCATTTCATCCACTGTCAAGGCCTCTTTGTTGAAATGAGTAATGAAGGACCGTAAACTCTCATTCTCCCTTTTCTCAATAGTTAGTAAACTGGAAGAGGAACACTTGTGGCGTTGTCCTCCGATGAAGTTATTGACAAACATCTTACTCAACTTTTCGAATGATCCTACAGAGTTTGGGGGTATTTTGCTGAACCACACCCTCGCTAATCCTTTAAGTGTGGTAGGGAATGCTCTGCACATAATCTCGTCTGGAACTCCTTGAAAGTGCATGGTGGTCTTGAAAGTAGCAATGTGATCACACGGGTCATGATTTCCATCGTATGAATCCAAGGAAGGCATTTTAAACTTCGGGGGTAGGGGATGACTATTGATGGATGCCGTGAAAGGGGAGTCCGTTCAGTGAACCAAGTCTTCCACGGGGTTCGCTCGCCTCATATTCTCCTTCATTTCATCCATAGCTTTTCTCATCTAGTTCATTTTCCTCTCCAAGTGTGGCACTCTACTTGAAGCAGTACCCCTTGATTGACCCTCGAACTCAACGTTTTCTCCTCTACCCTCTTGGCTCTGGGCTCATCCTTCTGCATGCCCTTCATGGTGTTGCCTCCTTAAATTGATCTCCCTGTTCAACTCCTGATTCTGACAGGTCAATTTTGCCATAGCGGCAGCCATGGACTGTATATGTTGAACGGAAGGCGATTACATGACAGGTGCTGACTAACAGTTAAGGTGGAGATTACTAGAAACATCCTTACTCTTCTGGTGGCCTGGGCTACTAGCCATTGATCTTGTCCAAACCATTCAGCCTTTTGTCTGGGAAAGGCGATTCGCTACAAACAAACGATCGAGTAAAAAGAATACAAGAATTTCCCACAAACGGCGCTAACTGATGATGCGAAGAAAATCAGTAGGCTGGATACTTCAAATTTGAAGGGACTACTGGCTATATGGATGGCCTAAAAAAGAAGAAAAGTGATCAAATGTGACCGGGGTTGCCGGCCAATAACCCTTTGATGGCAAAGTTAGTTTTCTCTCTATTATTTTGGAGTTCCAACTTTTTAGGAAATATAAAAACGTACCTTTGTTTGTTCTAAATAAGCGTTTATATAGTGTCCTAAGAACAGTTATTGGATTTGTAACCTCCCCTGAATTTGAGGAGGTGTGTGGGTTTAGGGATAACTTCCTCAACTGTTTAGGAGTTACATTTTTCTCGCGTAACGGTCACTAGAAGTTACACGTGTGATACGGAGTTGTTGTACACACTCAGGAATTTTCCTAAGTGTCAAGGGCTTGTCTAGGGTTCTTCGTCCAGAGGCCCTCCAGTCATGCGTACCTCGTCCACAAGAGAGGCTGTTCATTTACGGATGACCTTCTTATGGACGAGGTTAATGGTTCCCTTGGACGACATGCTATGGTGTTGACCCTTGACCATGCAAAACTTCGTCCAAGCACCTTCCTTGTCCTGGACGACCCTCATGGACGAAATTGGAGTTGTATTTTATCATACCCCATCATATATATATTAAATGTCAATAGTTTTCTATTCTATTTTTGGATGGTTATACCTATACCATCTATTCATTTATGGATTTTGTTTTTTATAATTCTCCACAATATATATTTGAAAATAAGTTTCATATCCAACCCACTACAAAGGGAAAATGAGATTTATCTAATAACTTTTCAATGATAATAAATCAGGAAGGCCAAAAGTTTTGATCAAATACACCAAACATGAGGAGAGAAATGTAGGTCTTAAGGATTTTTACCATCCAACATGGAAGTCTCTTGCAGTCTTGCTCTTTGAGTTTGAGTTGCTAGCTTTTGATTTGGTAAGAGGTTTGTACCAAACGAAATTCAAGAGAATCTTAGTCCTTCTGGCAGTCATTCTATTGAAAGAACAATGCTAATCTTACTTTGATACTTAGTATATCTTTGCATAGCATATTCAAATGAAAAAACCTTGAATTCAATAATTAAAAATATCAAAAAAATAATTGAAAGAATATTTAGGTGAAAATCTCAATTAAATAATTAAGAACAATCCAAATTACTAAACATTAAAAATTTGAATTAGAGAGACTCATACCATCACATGAGAATTGAATTATTCATATAAATTAGATCAAAGTTAAGAAAATTATCCTAAACAAAATGCAAGAAATACACAAAACCTAATCAATTTAATAAAAAAAATAAAAGAAAAAAAATGACAAATGCATACCCACAAAACGTACAATCTAAGTTAGATGGTGAAGAAGTTGGATTTCTTACCAATTAGGAATAACATTGTCACAATTAACTTATAAAAGAAGAAGAAGAAAGGAGCATAACCTAAAAGTTGCATAACGTAAAATGCTTAATACAATATATAGCTACATGGTTTATCATTTATAGTCTCTCTTAAGAAAGGCTCTACACCTTAAATTCATCACTCTTCCTTGTTGCATTCAACTACTTTAAGGATAGGTTCATTATCCAATTAATTAGATTACAATCTAAGTTAAACCATGCACTATGGTGATTAAAAAAATAAGAAGAATTAGATTACACTAAGTCTACAATGCTACAATTCAAGATGCATTAGACTTCTTAAAAAAAAAATAAGGATTACATGGATTAGATGAAGAATTTGGATTATAATTAAATTAAGACTTTTATTAACTTAGAAATTCTAGGAAAGAAAAATAATATATATTTTTAAAAATCTAAAAAAATAATACTTTTAAATTTGTTAATGTTATTAGATTGTTATTAGAATTTTTTTTGGTTTACGTTAAAGCTAAAAAATATTAGCTATTTTTTTTTTGTTATTTATTCCAAAAGAAAAAAAAATTTGAGAAGAAAAAATAACACTTTTAAATTTGTTACTTTATTCTTAGGAAATAGATGAAGTAGGATAAATGCTTATCCAAAAAAAAACAAACGTAAGCTAGTAAAATATTTTTTTATAAAATTAAAAAAAAAAAAAGTTCATTAGAACACTTATTGTTACTTTATCCACAGAAATTGATAAAGAAAAAAAAAAAAAACTCTTTGTTTTTATCTAAAAACTTAAGTGAATGAATTTCTTGAAAAATCTAAAAATCTAAAATAATTTCTGCAATTTGGTGAAGCCACTTGGCGCAACCACAGCTTCTAAACCCAACTTTTATTATATAGTATATGATTTATTTAGAGGAAGATTTTTTTAAAGGACTTGGCAGTTCACATTCAAATCTAAGGATAAATTGGAAAAAATAAATAATTCATTTAAGATTCCAAGGAATAAACCAAACATTATCATCTCACATTCTTAGGAATTTTAAAAGATTCTCAATGAAACCAATCATAGAAATAGCTACATTCCTAGACATCCAGATTGCAATGAATTACAGTCCTAGGAATCTGGATGTCAAGAGTAATGTGGATTCCTCCATATCAAACACCACATAAAGGGAATTCACATTCATACTAAGAGGGGTTTAAAGAGGGAATCCATATTCCTCTAGCATCTGATTCCCTAGCATAATTTACAACTAAACATGGGAATCTTGAAATATTCCTATGAATCCTAAAACATTACCCCGTACCAAATGCCATATTAGATAATAAATTGGATTTCAATTAGAGTTTAATTTTCTGTCACGTGTCCATCTAAGCTCAAAATTTTTGTAATAAGTGAATTATTAGGTGCAAAAATCAAAAAGTCTAAAACCAATTAAATTCAAAATCATATATATCTATTCTATATTATTAATAATGGGATTCCATATTTGGGTTTTATCATTTTGTGTACTCAAATATCCTTACACAAGTTCTAAAACTCTCTAAAATACCCCTATATATTTTTAATTAAATAATTAAATTTAAAAACACAAACCAGTTAAAAGAGTAATTTACTATTTTTTAATAAGTTCCTAAATTTTAGGTTTTTTCCTCTTTTCCAATGTGAATTACTGCTTTTAATTTTAAATTCAAAATTTTGAACTTTTATCAACTCTCACATATGGAAAGATCCCAAAAATTCAGATGTTATCTCTATCTCACTTTAAAATACTATTACATGTTACCTAATAAAGGAGAGCAAATTAATGTTTTTGAGATTGAATACTCTTATGTAGCATTTGATACGGGGGAATCCACATTACTTCTAGAATCCAGATTTCTAGGAATGTGATTTCTTACAATCTGGATGCCTAGGAATGTAGTTATTCCTATGTTTGGTTTCATTGGAAATCTTTTAAGATCCTTAAGAATGTGAGATGATGATGTTTAGTTTATTCCCAGAAATTTTAAATGAATTATTTATTTTTCTCATTCTATCCTTAGATTAAAATGTGAACTATTAAGTCCTTTAAAAAAAAATCTTCCTCTAAATAAATAATGAAAAGCAAAATATAAACTATTAATAATTTGTTGAGCAATACACACACAACAGAAAAAGCGAATACCTAGCAATAATAAAGGGTCCCCTTCAAACTTTTTTTTTTCCACACATGAAACCTAAATAGAACTTTGTGAAAGAATATATCAATAGGGTTGTTTATCCTGATTATGTTATTTTGGCGGGAAAAGATAAGATAAGGGAAAAAATATTGATAATTTGTTTTATATTTTATCTTAATTACTAAAATGATAAGGAAAAATGGTTAAAATTATCAATTTATAAAAAATACAATTTCCTTTAAGTTTGGGAATATGGATAGTCATCTATTTTAAAGGGAATCCATATTCCTACTGATAGAGGTTTAAAGGGGGAATCCAGATTACCCTGGTATCTAATTTCCTAACGTGATTTGCAACCAAATATAGAAATATGAGAATTCTAAAACATTACCCCATACCAAAAGCCACATTAACATTTACTAATAAATGATTATTGCTAAATAAATTATGTTTTTTTAATGAGTGCAAATTTGATAAGGACGGGATGTAAAAGACCTTATTTACACCCCTCCAATACTATTATCCCACGTCAACATTTTACTAATAAATAAATAGGGCATGCTACCATGGTTACCAAAATCTCAATTTAAATCTTATGATCCTACGACTTTATAATCTCACTTGCCCAAAACAATCCATATCTTTTAAGGATTTTTGGTAAAATCGCTACAATCATTCAGGATTTGTAGGATCATACAATTCTGACGATTACAAACAATCATAATTTCTTGTAATCTTCTTTAACTTAATAGAAGGCTCAATTAGACCCAAATGAAAAAAAAATAAATAAATAAATAAAATAAAATCTCAATACACTTAATTTTGCTATTCTAAAGTAGAGAGAGATATTTAAAGTGTCAGTTAAACCTAAATGAAATGTAACATTCCAATAGAGTATTACATTTTCAGGTTTTTAGCATCTTTAAATGATGCTTACAAATAGATGTCGTGATGTATGATAATTACATCAAATGAATGCCAATATATGGTTTTTTATGAATGAATGAATATTTATGTGATTATTTAATATATCAATGTTTTTTTTTTCTCTCAAATAATGTATAATTTTACGATCGACGATCTTACGTAAGATCCTAATTTTGACAACCTTGCATGCTACACACAATCTTTCCTAGTTATTTTACAATTTCAAAAAAATCAAAAAATTCCCATCAGATGAGAAACCTAGCTACTACCAGAGACGCAGACAAGAGAAGAAGCCACTAAAGACTATGCCGGAGTCTCAAAAAGGACACCAAAGTTGTTGTTTTGTAGTCTAGTCAATATACTCAACAATAATCATAGACTCATAAACTGGTTTTCCACCGCTTTACCTCAGCCATGCTTAAGAGAGCCATGTCAAATGACCAATTGCATTGAACAATTGCTATGCCAACAATGAGTGAGCACCAATGCCAACTTAACAATATAAGCAATTGATGCAGTCGTGTAAGGCCCCAAGTATAAATAAGGCCATAAATTTTAATTAATTAAGACAAAATATTAGCCAATAAATAAAATAGTATTTTTTTAGCAAATGGAGAGAGAGAGAGAGAGAGGGAGAGAGAGAGAGAGAGAGTTTTTAGCAAATGGAGAGAGAGAGAGAGAGAGAGAGAGAGAGACAAATGCTACATTTACAACATTTTTCACAACACTTTTACAACAAATTCTAAGTAGTAGGTTATTATTAATGGCAAAAAAATAATTTCAATGATAAATTCAAATTAGAATTAGTAACAACTTAATATCTAGGATTTGCTATGAAAAATATTGTGAATATAACACTTTTAAAAAAATACACAAAAAAATTCACAACATTTTTCATAATAGTTGAGTTGGCAAACTTTAATTAGTTCTCATTTAGGTCTACCACCAACATCATTTTTTTACTTACCACTATCATTCTACCATACCAACAACTATGAAAAGTTTTGTCAAATTTTTTATGTTTACAAACTTTCTAAAAAAAATTCCATGGTTCGTGTTAATTAGTAATAGTTTTGCATCTAAAACAAGATAATAGATTTTAAATAATATTTAATTTTTTAAAGTCATATGTAAATATATAAAAAATCTCAATTTCTATTTTCGTCTTAAACCCCCAAATACATCAAGCAACTCTTGGTAAGCACTATTAATTGTTTTATTGAAGCTATAATTGTTAATGCCAAAGGAATATGAATATGGTGAAGAATTTTTTTTTTTTTTTTTAACAAAAGTAAAAAATCAAGAAAAATCCAAACCTGAAGGTTATAATCACCACCAAACAGTGACTCCAACGCTTTTTTAGACTAAAACAATTTTTCCAGCAACCTCTCCATTTGTCAAGGTCTATGGCAGTCACTGGGTTTTCCATTTGAGGGTTAGGAATTCATGAATGATCATGTGTGATCTATCATATTCATTGATTAGTGAAACGCTGATGTGGCATGTTGCTATTGGAGGGGTAAACCAAAGATTTTACACTGCGTCCTTATTGAATTTAATTTCTTTTGTAATAAGTAATTTGCGTTTTTGTTAGCAATAATAATAACAAAAGGGACAAGATTTAAGTATCTATGAAGGAACTTCATACATGTTGTTGATGCCTAATTTGGCAAAAGAGCCCAATAACAAGAAGAAACCCAACAATATAAAAGGAATGAAGGAAGAATAATTAGTAAAGTAAGAAAAACTATTAAGGCCGAATGGCATGAATAATGATCCACAGGCCTATAACATAGTAAAAAGGGCCCTAGAAAAAGGAAATAGTAAGCCCATGAGAATCATAAGAAGTAGAAAGCAATAAAAGATGGACTGAAGGAGCCCAAAGAGAGAAATTAGTAAATGGGATTGGTTCAAAAGCCAATAAACCCCAAAAGTAGAGTCAGGAAATCTTGAAAGATTTAGCAAAAGCCCATGAGAATGTAAAAATGAGATGGGCCAAGAATGTCCAAAGGAATGAAGTGGGCCAAAGAAGCCCAAAGGAATAAAATGGGCTAAGGAAGCCCAAGATGATATGAGAACTAACCCAGCAAAAATGCTAGGCAGCGTGAACTAAGCAAATGAATAATACATGGCAGGCCCAAAGGAGGCCTATCAAGCACAAGTTAAGTGTTATCATGACAGAAGTAATGTAGTGGTGTGGCAGGAATACTAGTCAACCCACAAACCATAAGTAAAAGGAGACAGAGGCTGAATTAAAGAAGAAAATGCCCATACCCAAGCAATACCCAGCCCAAAGGAGAAACAAGATGCAAAGAATAAAGATTAATGACTCATCCACGCCACAAAAAGTTAAAAATAAGCAGCAGAACACACAGTAAGACCAGACAAACCCATAGACTCATATGAGAGTGGAGCACGCACAAGGTTCAGGCACCACCCACTTGTACTCAACCAATATAGAGGTGGTGGACCATAGGTCAGAGGTAAAAAAGAGTATGTTCTGGTGGTGGGGGGAAGGGGGATGTCTATTATGGGATTCTCGTTTAAACTCTTTTAGGGGAAATGTCCTGCTGTGATAACATACCACCAAAAAAAGGAAAAGATGAGTTAGAATCATTAGGTGCATGCCATAGGAGTTGGTAAGAGAGAATACCCAACCCTTCTTCGGAGGGAAATGTCACGGAAAAAAAGAAAATAAAACAAAACTCTCTTTGTTTGTGGATGGAACGTAGTGCAGCTAGCATAGGGTGGTGGTGCTGCTGGCTGGGCAGCCAACAGACCAGTGGGCGGCCTGGGAAAGATACCCACACTAGGCCCAAAGTAGTTGAGGGGTAAAACGATAAATCTTATCATGAAAAATAGTATAAAAATGCCTTAGCTGTGCATAGTAAACAACAACGAGAGAACAAGGAAGAACAACGAGAAAAATAGAAAGAAAAGAGAAATAGAAAACAGAGAAAAAACAAAGAAGATAACAAAGAGAAAGAAAATAGGAGAGTGGGAAGTGAAGCGAGAAAACAAAAGTGTGTCAGGGCATGAACTAATATGCTACTCCCTTCTTCCCCTCTCAATAGCCTACTCTCTAGCAAGTTAAAGGATTTGAGATTAAGCCACTTAGGTCCATTCTTTAAAAATAGACAATCTTTATGGCAGGATTTCCCTGTGAGATTGCCCACATTGGAGATTGGTTTCCTTCTTGGACTTAAATTTGTAAAGGAGCCAAGTTTAGCAAACTAATCCACGTCACCTCTTTTATCATGACTATTTAAGCATTAAGATTATTCTTCTCATTGTTGCTAAGTTATCCATGCCATACTCATATTATCATGTTTTCTTGTTGCAAAGTTATCTTTAGTTGGCAGCAAGCTCTATAGTTAGAGTACCTCTTTTTATTATCATGTTATATTATGTTTCTCCTGCCATAACGTTTTTATGACAGCATACCTTGTCGTGGGCACGTGATCAAGATCTCTATAAAGGGTTCCTAGCTTGTGTACAAGCTGGGTTAAGGAGGGTTTCAGTTGAGCCAATCTCAACTCTTATACCCCATAACTATTGGGCCATAGTATGGCAGGAACAGTCCAACCCAGAATACAGAAAGGCCCACCACACACGTACACTTAAATATAGGTTAGTGTAGAATTCTATTTCGAAAAAAAGAAAAAAGAAAAAAACACATCAAAAAGTGGTTTTACTTTTGCTAGGTGGTTGAGTACGTCTTCGTATATTTTTAGTGTACTCTTATTCCTATTTAGCATTGTTATTTTTTATCAACATTTTAGGCCTAAAATCTAACACTGTTTAGATTTTGCCCTTAGCTTTTGTTGATTACCATGACATAAAAATTCATTAAAGATCATGAATTTTGAGTGGAGTTTATAGTGTGCTTTTATGTTATAAACTATTTCCCTCTCCTTTGTGGATGTGTGTGTTTGTTTCTAAAAAACGATTGTTAGCTATAAATTGTTGTTATTTTGTAGAACATAGAGCTATTCAAGGTAAAAGAACAATTCTTCCTAAAAAAAAAAAGGTAAAAGAATAATTATTTCAAGTAGAAGCATCATATGGTTTCAGTTAACTTAACTAGTAAAATCTCTGGTGATTGAATAAGAGATTTAGGGTTCAATCTTCATCTACATCAAAAACTAATTAGTGTCTTAATTTGATGATAAAGAGAATTATTAGAAACGGATGTCATAGATTAAAACTCTAAAAAAAAAAAAAAGTGGAAGCACCAATTCAATAATTAATAACAATCCAAATTATTAAAAAAAAAAAATAGAAGCAGAGTTAAGTAGAGAGGGACTCACATGTTAAGTGGGTATTCGATTGAACATGATCTCTCTCTCTTTTTTTTTTTTTTTTTTTTTTTTTTTTTTTTACGTGTCTAAGAAAAAATGTATTTTTTTAATACAAGCACCGCGAGAGAAAATATCATTGGGTGGCACTTGGCTAATCAGCAAAAAAAGGGCCAAAGGCATGTGAAACCACTCTACAGTTACACCACACGGGTTGGGTTTTGCTTAACAAAACTAAAGAAATCACTCAACAAACCTTGGGCCTGCAGTACTAGCCCACATGGGCTCAAAGTCCATCACAACATACTTAACCCAAAAGCCCATTGACTATACTTTCTCACTAGACTACAAGACATGGGCCAAGAAACCCAGCAAAGTTCCTTAGAAAAACAAGTCCAAGAAAGCCCACTTCACCCATGATGGAGATAGGGAGGAAGGCTATAAGTTGGTTAGAAAATGTATGGTATAGGTTGGCTCTCTCTTCTTCAAGTTCAAGGCACACTACCTTTACCTTGGAACAAATAATATCACACGGACAAATAATATCACACGGACACGGGTATGAACTATGGATCAATTAATTCAATTCAGAGTCAACTATACTTTTATCCATTGCCCAGTCTTTACTCTTATTTATAGTGGTGGCCGGTGGGTGGCATAATCAAAATTCAACCCAATATTGGAAAACTCAAGCATACGGAGCAATGATATACTAGGATCCTTTTTTTTTGTTGCTTTTGTTTAGGTAAATTAACTCTTGCTCTGAGACTCAGACAGTCTCCCTCACTCACACCATCACCTTGGCTAGGTTGGCTATCTCTTCTTCAACTCACCAGTGCCTCTACTATAGGTACCAATTAAGCTAGTAATTTCAACCAAACAAAATATGAGATTTATTGAACTTCAGCCTCAAAATAAGATATTGATAATAATAGGACCATAAGTTTAGGTAAGAAAAATTATTATGACTGGTTATCCAAAACAAAAATCAATTAGGCTGATATTGGATTACTAATTTAAACAATCAGTTACCCTTTCTTATGTAAATTCAAGCTATAAGTGAAGATCTATCTCAGAAAGACTCAATAGAAGATATACATTGTTTCAAAGGATCATTTTTATTTCATGATACACATTCTCATGTACAAGAAATAACAAAAATCCTTATAAAAAAAGAAAAAGAAATAGACTTTGTTTTAATTTCCCAATACAGAAAGACCCACCACACACGTACACTTAAATATAGGATAATTTAAGAATATACCCCTCTTCTTTCCTTTCCTTTTCTCACCAGCCTGCAAAACACATTAAAATATGTAAAGGATAATTTAAAGTAATAATTTATAAGTATAATCTCTTATCCAAGGTCAGATGCATACATATCAAATATGTAACACGCCTAAATGATTAACGTGTGAAACAATTATGAAATCCTTGGTATATATTTCTCAGCAAATATAGAAAATTTAACCATTCTTTATATCACAACTTTAATGCTTTTTGATAGGTAAGAATAATTTATTAAAGGAAGGGTACTTCATTTACAAAGGACACACAGAAGCCTAATGAATTACAACATGAAAGAATTATATACAAAATGGCAATGGCTTTATAACAATGAAATAGAATTGCTATTTGTAAAGGACCAAGCTCGAGACCACTTGCATCTTCAAAAGTGCACAAATTGCGTTCGTTCCTTACAGTCCAAATCAAATATAACAGAACAATGTTCCAAATATCCAATGAATACTTGCCAACCCAATTTCTCCATCCAAATATAAGGTTTGACCATTTCCAGTAAAACCCACAAAATCCAAAGAATTCTAAAAACAAAGGTCCACAAATCAAATCTCTCAACATATATCTGGATCTCGGTATATGTCCAGATTGTCCAATATTCAAATCCAGAAAAGACTCAGATTAAATCTCAACAAACAAATTTGTCCATATTAAATCATAAGATTGTTCTGAACAGCTCTTTTCCATGCTTGAGCAGAGCCTGTTGGGAATCGGACAATAAATTGCAAACTCTAGGTACATTGGAGGGGGAAAAAGGATGGAGACGAATGTATTATATATCCTACCCTGATTGCAGTCATCATTGAAAGCCAGATTATGTAATAGTTCACATTAGTTATTCATCTACCTACAAAAACAGAAATAAGAACACAGCCCCAAGCACATAGACATTTGTACAAAGATATCAAAAATAAATATTTCAGCAGTTTTTAGGTTATAGGAAATAAATCTGAGCCCAATATAGTGGGAAGATTTTTGAATAATGCCTACATGGCTTTTGGTGGTTATAGAACAAATCAGTAAGGCTAGTTGGAGTACAAAAAAATCTCTCTCAAGATGAATCTAATGAGTTTAAGAATGTCTGAGAATCTCTGTGTGTAAGAAGCATTGTCTTCTCTATCCTCTCTTTACCTCTTTCAGTCTTACCTTCTGTTCTCTTTCTCAACATTTTATTTCTCCTCTCCACCATTAATTTCTCCCCTTTTATCTATCACTTTGAGACTAGGGCGTAGCCTCCCTTCTCTTGCCATCTTTCTATCCTCTCTCTCTTCATAGTTGGCAACAGTTTCAGAGAGAAACACAATGGTACCCGAAGAAACTGACATCCAGCAGCAGCATCTCCTTGTGTAAAAGGAATAAGTCCCTTGGATTTCATGCATAGGAGATCAAGATACAGTCCCAACTCTAAAGGAAAAGATGTAGGTCACCCTAGAAAAACTACACAAGGGGCCTTAGCAAGTTTATACATTCTTTGATTTAATACCCTGTAACATCAATATCCAAACTATCAGGTCTGCAAGTTCTACACCTACGAAATACCTGATTTGTTACATGCAAACATGCATAAATCCACATTTGAAAATTAATGCACAAATATACATGCCACAAACACACAAACAAAGATACATCTACATTCTAAGAAATGGTAAATCAAAGTATAAGCAAAGAATAGCAGACAAATTTGCTGTTCTACATGGACAGAAGTCAAAGTTCCATGTCAGTTATACCCAGGCAAGAACAGGAAGAAAAGAAAAATCATACCCTTCGGATGAATAATCTCAAGGTGAGCACAATTGTATCTCTAGAACTGCAGCAGGAAGAGGGGGAAAAAAGGATAAAAAGTCCGTCAAGATATTTGTTAAGCAGGAAAAAAATCACAATAAACAGATAAGAACAATTCCAAATTATAAAGAGAAGCTTCTGAAACAGAGTAAAACATCAACGAAGGCGAAGCAGGTTGAGAAGCAAGCTATCCCTAATTACTCAAGAACTTAATTTGGAGCTATTCCCAGGTGGCAAGATAAATATTCCGTTCTTACTTTAAATATAATATAAAATACCAAGCCACCAACACATGAAAAATGAGTTTAAAAAACTGACCAATTTTCTCTTTTTTTTTTTTCAGTGAGGGTAGAGGAGGCCATGAGCCCACATTATTGAGGGGGGGGGGGGGGCGCATGGGGGTGGTAAACTGGTAATAGATCTTATATAAAAAATAAAAACCACCCAAATTCAACCTCCACCTTAAGAAGGGGGACGCTGGCAATCCCATAAATAACTCTGTATGTTTTTGATGTAAAAAAACATAGATTAGTTTGAATGATTCGGAGCTATAAAAATATTATGATTAGAGTTAAAAACAGGTGGGGCCCTAACAACCTTGATGGGCATGACCATTAAGATGGCTTATCTCATAGATATATGTAATAATAAATACATAAGACGGGTTTACATATTTATATGTGATAATAAATAATTAAAATGTTATTATGTATTGCTCTTCCAAGGGAAAGAGATGCCATTTCTAGTGGCTTTATCTTAACGATATTGGGTAAAAAAATCATTAATACTGGACTTAAGTGGAAAAATTATCAAATTTAATATAAGAACACATAGCAAATATTCTTTGGACAAACTTTAGCTACAAAATTGGATATAGCCTTAGGCTACACCCTTACTCAATATCTTTTTATTAGAGGTGAATTTTGACAAATCCACCATTGGATCACATATTTTTCTTATATTCTCCATACTTGCAAAATTCTAGAAAATTAAATATCAATAACTATGTCATCAATAAATTGTTTAAATTATAAGTTTTTGTAGATTAAAATTATGCATAAAATATAAACTTATAAATCATAAAGTAAATAATATCCAATTGACACCAAATTTGACATGTGTATTACGAGCGTAAAGAACATGCAATTCAGCGGTTAAATTTCCAAAATATGTAGTAATGTTTATTTTATTGAGTAAGACTGTAACCTTATCCTACAACCAGTTTTGTAGTTAAACTTTGTCCATATTCTTTTATTTCCAACTTTCCCACTCCATATTTTATGTCGTACTATTACTTCAGCATCCAAGTTACCTCTAGGAACAAAAACTTACGTATTTTTTTGTTTGTTTGGGGTGGAGATAAAGGATTTTTTCAATTGCAATAAAAAATTGTGATTTTGTACTTCGCTGCAGAGATTGGAATTCTAATAAAGTTAGAAATTTTGTACAATACTAGCCAATATGGCCAAAATTATCATACCTACGAAGCACAGACACGGGCAAAGGTACGACATAGCGACAAGAATTTAAAAAAAAAAAAATTTTAACTTGACAAGGCTGGACAACACCCCAAATGAAGTATTTGTGCTTCCTAGCAGTTAACCCCCTTGAAACGTACTGGATTAAATATCAGAGTATTTTAGCTTATTTTAGCAGTTTCGGTCAATTTTGCTCATTTTTGCCTGAATGAGAATTTTGGACTAGTACAAGATTTACTTTTTTTTTTTTTTTTTTTGTAATTTTTGAAATTAAAGAGGATACTTTTGGTATATGCTTCCCTGGCCTTAGTTCTATGGTGTTGCCACCAGTGTTTGTAAAAGCATCTAGCAAACATAAGCACTTAGGCCTCTTAGAGCCTAGGCGTGATTGAAGTAAAGTGCATATTTTTCAAATTAAAAATCTAATAACCTTTAAAAAGACATCTCTGTAACATATAATAATAAAAATTAAAAACTCAAAATTTGTATAAAAGTTTCTGTGTGCTGGGTCAATGGGTTTTGGAGTTTCGGGTAAGGAGGCAAATTTCTCTTCTAGTAAGGAACTCTTAAGCCTTCCTAGGGAGATCATGCTTGTGGAGGATGCAGCTGATTTTTTTGTGGGTTCTGGTGAAGCAGAATTGTCGGATGGTTTACCTTTATAGATTATTGCTCCGAGTGCGTCGACAACTTCGGTGGAGTTGGAGGAGGTCAATGAGGTCTTGAGTATTGAGGCTAAATTAGATGTTTCTGGGTGAGTGAAACGAAGAATTCCTGGTTTCAGTAAATTGGTTGGGTTATCAACGGTCTGACATGAGAAGTTCTGCATTGCTCTCTTACAAAGGCTAGAAACTAAGATGGAGGTAGCCAATGGCCCAATGTGTTACACCGGAAAGTAACAAGTAGCCAAAAAGTGGCTAAGTCCAAACACAAGGGACGTAGAGAGCTGCAAAACTTGATCTCTTCGGTAAATTATGATGGGAGATAGAGATTTGGTTTTGTGCTGGTGTCAGTAGGTGGGGATATTTTTGTGGTAATGAAGAAAAAAATGATTTCGTGGAATGTTAGAGGTGTAAATGATTCTCGGAAACGACTTGTGGTGAAGAATTTGTTGCGGGAATGGAAGTGTGATGTTGTTTGTTTGCAAGAGACGAAAATTGCTAGCATGAATAGACAGCTGGTTTGTAGTTTGTGGGGCTATCCATACGTGGATTGGCCTATTTTGGAGGCTAATCGGAATGCTGGTGGTATTTTGATTATGTGGGATAAAAGGGTCTTGGATAAGATGGAAGTTATGGTTAGTACATTCTCAGTTTCGGTAAAGTGGCAAAGGGTGGGGGACGGTTTTATATGGGCATGTTTAGGGGTTTATGGCTCAAATGAGAATAACAAGAGGGGTTACATGTGGGATGAGTTGGTGGATATTCATCAATATTGGAGGGTACCGTGGTGCTTTTTGGGGGATTTTAATATTGTTCACTTTCCTAGTGAGCGTAAGGGTGCGACAAGCCTGACCCGAGCTATGGAAAAATTCTTTGAATTTATTGAGGATCTTAACTTGATTGATTTGCCTTTGGAAGGAGGTAGCTATACATGGTCAAGTGGTACTGATCAACAAGCAATGTCTAGGATTGATAGAGCTTTGGTCACTCCAGACTGGGAGGATCATTTCTTAAATGTTATTCAAAGGATTCTACCCCGTCCTATCTCAGATCACAGTCCTATTCTCTTGGAGGCAGGGAGAATGGCAAGGGGAAAAAGTCTGTTCAGATTTGAAGTTTGAAAGAGAGGAGATACTTCAAGTTGTACGTGATTTGGAGGGGGACAAAGCTCCAGGTCCGGATGGGTTTACTATGGCGTTTTATCATCATTGTTGGAGAGTGGTTGAGAAAGATGTGCTAGCAGTCTTTGATGAGTTTTTTCAACATTGTAAATTTGAAAAATCTCTCAATGCTACCTTCATTGCTTTGATTCCTAAAAAGAATGACGCCTCTAATATTAGAGATTTCCGACCTATTAGTTTGGTGGGGAGTGTGTATAAAATCTTGGCTAAGGTTTTGGCAATTCATTTGAAAATGGTTTTAGATCAGTTGATCTCTGAGACTTACAATAGCTTTGTGGGTGGGAGATAAATTCTTGACTCGGTTCTAATTGCGAATGAGTGTGTGGATAGCAGAGGGAAGAGTAGGGCTCCTGGAGTCATTTGTAAACTTGATATTGAGAAAGCTTACAATCATGTGAATTGGGAGGCTTTGCTATATTTGTTGAATAGAATGGACTTTGGAGTGAGGTGGTGTAAGTGGATCTGTACTTGTATTTCCATAGTTCAGTTCTTTATTTTGATTAACGGGTTTTCAGCTGATTTTTTTGGTAGTTCAAGGGGTTTAAGACAAGGGGATCCGCTATCCCCTATGTTGTTCTTGATTTTGATGGAGATGTTTAGTAAGATGTTGAGAAGAATAGAGGGAGCTGGCTTGATCCGCGGTTTTAAAGTTGAGGGTAGGAGGGGTGGTGGGGAATGTATTTCACATCTTTTATTTGCAGACGATACTATCCTTTTTTGTGATGCAGATGTGGAGCAAATTCTTCATATTCGGTTGTTGTTACTTAGTTTTCAGGCAGTAACAGGTTTGAAGGTCAATGTACACAAGAGTGAAATGGTTCCTATAGGGAAGGTTGATGATGTGCATTCCCTGGCAAAAATTTTGGGCTGTAGAGTTGGAACTTTGCCTATGTCTTATCTTGGCATGCCGTTGGGGGTTTCGCATAATTTCCCTTCAATTTGGAATCCTATTTTGGAAAAAATTGAGTGGAAATTAATCGGATGGAAGAGGTTGTATTTGTCTAAAGGGGGTCGATTGATGTTACTCAAGAGTACACTATCTAGTCTTCCTACCTATTTTCTATCTCTATTCACCATTCCTACTTATGTGGCTAATAAGATTGAAAAGTTGCAAAGGGACTTTCTATGGGGTGATAGCAAGATTCATCTAGTACGATGGGATAAAGTTTGTGCGCCTATAGCTAATGGTGGTTTGGGGATAAGGAAAATTACTACTTTTAATAAGGCCTTATTGGGGAAATGGCTGTGGCGGTTTGAGAAGGAAGAGGGTCGGTTATGGAGGAGGGTGGTAGCGTCAAAATATGGGGAAGAATGGGGGGAATGGACCTTAAAGCTAGGTAGGGGAGTTCATGGGTGCGGTTTGTGGAGAGTTATTCGCTTAGGATGGGAGGTTTTTAGCAAGAATTGTCTGTTTGTTGTTGGGTTGGAGAATACAGTGAGATTTTGGCAGGATGGGTGGTATGGGGATCAATCTTTTCAAGTGGCTTTCCCAAGGCTCTATGGTATTGCCATTGATAAGGAGGCTTCTGTAGAAGCTTCTTTGTCAAGGCAGGGAACGGAGGATAGAAGAATTTGGGATGTTCGTTTTATTCGATAATTTAATGATTGGGAGATGGATGAAGGGCTGCATTTTCTTCGTATATTGGGAGTTAATACTCCTCCAATGGATGTTAGAGACCGGATGAGATGGAAGTTGAAATCCTAATGGGGAGTTTGACATCCGGTCGTATTATAACAAGTTGCGGGATTCTTCCTCAATTGTCTTTCCTTGGAAAGGAATATAGAGAGTAAAGGCCCTTAGGCGAGTTTCTTTTTTTGTTTGGTGTGTGGCCTGGAATAAGATCCTTACAGGTGATAACTTGAGGAAATTAAGGGGATTGAATTTTGTAGATTGGTGCAATATGTGCCAGCATTGTGGAGAGACGGTAGATCACTTACTTCTTCATTGTGAGATGACTTATCAGTTGTGGAGCTTTGTCTTAAAAACTTTTGGTTTGTCTTGGGTCTTGCCTAGATCGATCCTAGATTTGCTTTTTGGTTGGTGGAATTGGTTGGGGAAGCATTCGTCTCAAATTTGGAACTTAGTTCCATTTATGGTGTATTTGGAAGGAATGGAATCAGAGGACTTTTGAGGATTTGGATAGTTCCAGTATTTAGATGATTGCCTCTTTTAGTGGGATTCTTTTTGTTTGGTCTCGGGCTTGGGGACTCACGATTCTCTCCCCTCTTTTCTTAGTTCTCTCTCTTCTGTAATTTTTCTTTTGTTTGGTTTTCTTTTTTGTTTTTCAGTTGTTTTTTCTTCTTGTATTCTCTGGGTTTGCTCTATGTTTTTCATGCATAGAGTAGCCTTTCGTATATATAATATTCTTACTTATAAAAAAAAAACTAGCCTCCACCATGTCCTTAGCCCTCCCTCTCTATCAAGTAGTAATTTTGAATCAACCTGACAAGGTTTCATGAGTGTTTCTATTATCAATGCAGGTATGGTTGAAAGAAGCTTTGGAGCTTAGGTTGACCTAGTGGGGGAAGCTGTTAGAGCTTTGAAATGGTTTCGTGGTGCAGATGTAGTGGTGGAGAATTTTGATTTTGCTAACTGCTTTCTGAAATAATTTTTGGCAGTGCAGAGGAAAAAATCACGGTAGGAAAAGGAGCTTTGATTTTGCAAATCTTTGGATCTTTGGGAGGTAACATTTCAGCTATTCATGAAAGGATTAACATGCAAGTGGCTGTTGTGTTGGGGGTCATGTTGACAAAGATGAGCATTGAGCCATCTGTCTGATAGTTTATGTAGGTTAGTAGATTATGAGTGATAGATAATTGGCAACCTATTTGCAATGCTTGGTGTAGATAGTCTCTATTTTTATTTGTCCCGTGTGTGTATATTTGTATGTGTTTCTAAATTCCCAATGAATCTTTATTGAGATCATTATTTTTATCCCTACTTTACTTTTTTCTTTATATTTATGTATTAGTCTAATTATTACACACACACACACACACACACACACACAAGAGAGAGAGAGAGAGAGAGAGAGAGAGAGTCTGTAAAACTTAGTTTATAAGAAAAATAATCCCAAGGATGAAAACAGGAGTTAATCGTCAACTTCACATAAGGCATCCATCATATCCTTGTATAAGTGCAACAAAAAGGAAAAGTTATATCAATTTTAAATCAGCAAATAATCACTTGGTGCATTCCATGGGAATATGAAATCTCTATCAAATACAATATGATCAAAGAAAAAGAAACATTATGAGAAACACTTGTTACGTACCTGCTAACATCAGTTGAGTTGCTATCAGCTCTTAAGAGATGCTCAACACTACCAGAACCAATAATTAAAAATTCTGCATTAGGTCCATAGGGAATTGTGACCTACAAAAAGGAAAAAGAATGAAATCAGAATGAATAAATACCCACAACTTTATAGAACAACAGCAACAACAAATCTTTAGTCCCAAAACTATGGGGTCAACTATAGCTCCTCAACAAACTAATTAGGGTTGTTCACATATAATATTCAATTACACCCTAAATTATTCTAAAAAAAAAGAGTATACCTGTTATGACCTAGGTACTGGATAAGTTATTTGAATTTAGTTTAGGGATAAAATAAATCTTCCTAGAATAGATTAGTATTGTTATTTATTTATATTCAAATTAATTCCTATGTTTTAGGATTTGTTGAGGAGGTTATCTCATCCTAGCCATTAATGTACGTTGAATGCATTAATGAGAATTAAGCAAAAAATTAACCAAAAATGTCTATTTCATCTCTCAAGTTCAGGACATTGGTCATCTTGAATTGACTATCTTTTATATTCAATAAATTACCCTGGTTCACAACAACACCACTAACAGCCTGTTTTGAAATCTTAAAAGCAAGAATTCAATTCCATTGGAATTTGACTAGGTCATTGTGGAATTGATGTAATTCAAACGGGGAACTGATTTTGAACAGTACAAAAGTAAATCAGACCAGAATAGGTTGTATTAGAGAAGAATTCAATTCCTATGTTCCACTAGTGGTCCATATTCTTCCCAAATTGGTACAGATCCTCTCTCTCTCTCACATACTCAAAAACACATTTTGTTTATCTAGTCTTTCTCATTTTTTAGTTCCTTATGTTTTTAACTATTTATTTTGTTATGGAAGCCATGGAAAAATGCTGAACACAAAGAAGATGGGAGGATTTTGTCACACTAATGATCATGGTGGAGGTGCCATCACATAGATAAAAAAGAAGAAAGAAACATGGCTCTCATTTTCATCTGTTTTTAGGGATAATGGTAAAAAATTAGAATGACTAACTCAATTAAGTTCCTCCCCAGTTCTAAACAGCACAAGTGGATTAAATTGAATTCTGGAGTTGGTTTCAAAGAAGACTTAAACGATTCTCTTATAAGATTGAAAGTACAATCCTTTACAAATAATTCTCTTTTTTACAAATAGCACATACATTGGCCAATGAGATCTAACTCAAATGGCACTACCTCCCTTTGTAAGAGTCAGGTAGATGGTGAGGTCATGGATTTAAGAGCCACTAGGTGCATGAGTAATTTACCAATAAAAAAATAGAACATAAGTTAGGTAAACTAAGAATTGTTGAAAAATAATTCCAATAGTTAATGGAAGAAGCTGGTCAATCATATTAGCTATTGACACTTGATAATGATATGAGATGCAAAATAAATGAGATCCCATAACTATGCAGTAGTATCAAGGATGACCAATATCAAAATGCAGTGAACTTTAGACTGTATTGTATAGAATTAATCGGCCCCAAGTTATTGAACTTGATTGAGTTTACTACAGCATGAGTTGTCAAGTAATCATTATAATTCCAATTTTCTTGAATGTTGTCCATGTTCATATGCACCATTTGACACCAAATATCTTATTAGTATATAATACACTAATTTCCTTCACAAACCAAGGAAAATAGGATATTGACCTAACCAGGCTATGAAAGCCTTGGTTCATGGTACTGGCCAAGCTCTTAATATCCTCAAAAAAGATTAAGCAAGTAAGGAATCATACATTTGTGGAGGGAGAAAACTTTTCAGAGGCTACAACACCACTTGGTCCACTACACTTGATATTGTAACCTTCCCTCTTTATGGACAAGGTAGCTGGTTCCCATATATCAAGATATCCTGTCTGTAAAAAAATTATTTATAAAAATTGGCTTAAGCTTCAGAAAATGACAATTTAAAACCAAAAAAAAAAAGGGATTTAAGAACTCAATATTAACATACTGGCAACAAAGAATGACAAAATGGGGTTTTTCATTGAAGCCATACCGAATAGGATACTCTATATGAAGCATGACCACTATAAAGAGTCTTCTCAATGTGGTTTTGCATCTCAGGATCTGTAAACAAGTTGAAAAGAATGGTATGCCTTTAGCTTTGCAATATATTATACCTCAAGAACCAAGCAATTTATTGCCCTGAGAGTTTCAATGACAACTATATGTCCAAAAACATTCGAAATATGCTAGCACAAAGTAGAATTAAATTCTAGTCAACAAGAGAAATAAAACATCAAAACAGACACAGAGGCTATCTCATCAAATGTGACAGAATAAGGAAACAAATCAAAGAATTATAATGTAGGATACCCACAACAAAAGATGATATCCATCCTTTTTTAACAACCTTTAAAAAATAAAAAATAAAACACCCTACATCAGTTGTAGTTACTTCCCCAAAGGAACATTGCTTGAAGTTAAATTTGAATAACCTTGGTTCAATTTTCCAATTCCACAGTGAGACAACCAAGGAAGAATTCGCCACCAAAGATATAATTAACCAAGCAGTGTCCCAAGCTAGAAAACAAGATGGACTTGAACTCTAATTTGTCTTTCCATTTATACCTTGGCCACCAGTTTGAGAAGCAGAATCATGGTGTGATATAAAACACAAAAGGAGGAAGCAAACCAGATACAATATGGTAATCAGCTCATGTGAAGCTCTAGAGTTAGGTGCTTGTCAGATATTGAGCCCTTATGATATCTAGCTAGGAAGCACGGACACTTCATTTGAGGTGTTGTCCACATGTCGTACCCATGTCATACGTGTCGTACCTGCCATGTCATATTATAATTTTTCAAAAATTGGTCGTCGCCGTTTCATATCCATACCCATGTCCATGTCTGTGGCTGTGCTTCCTAGATATCTAGTACTCATTGCACAGTTTGACCATACTAATGAAACTGGAAAATACTAAAACGAGTCTATGAGGTATTGAAAAACTAAACTAAAAACTCATATACTAATGATATTACCTCAATGATGGGAAACCTATTCTTGAAAACTTAAAGGGTATGTTTGGTACGCTGAATAGATCCTATAATGGAAAAGTAATAGTTCTTCAATCGTTTGGTTACACTTTCATTATAAGGAATAGCTATTCACCCTCACTGCCTAGCCTATTCCTCATTTTTAAGGAATAGCCATTCCTTTTAAAAATAAGAGGAATAACTATTATGTGACCTGCCATAATAGCTTCATAATATAAATTCCATATAAATCTCTCTCTCTCCTCTCTCAAATTCAAAAGAGAGAAAAAAAAACTCTCGCACAGACCCCTACTTAGCTCCATCAACCTTCACAGCTGGCATACCACACTCAATTGAACCATGGAAGCACCATCTTGTGCACATGAATAAAACAAAAGAGCTCTACTGGAGTTTGATGAACATAGACCCCTACTTCTTAGCTCCATCAACCTTCATGGCTGGCATACCACACTGAATTGAACCATGGAAGCACCATCTTGTGGATACGAATAAAACAAAAGACCACTACTGGAGATTGGTCAACCAAAGCAGTGACCAACGTGAACTTGAATATTTGAGACTCCATGGTGCCTTTCAGATCTAAAAATTCCACGGTTCACGGGTTGGTGATAGGTCCATCTAAAATGGAGTTCGTGTAGTTTGCCTTTAACCCAAGAGATGGGATTTGTGATGGTAATGGTGACTTGGTGGTAAATGAATTTCATATTTTTTGGATTGGAGTTGGGTCTTAATGAGATGGTGGAAATACTTTTGGATTTGGTGATATGAGTATTGGTGGCTGATCAAGTAGTTGATGGCAGGTGGGCTTGTGATAGAGCAAATTTTTTTAGGTACGAAAGCTTTGTTGATACAACAAAACCTTAGTCCCAAATTTTTTTTGGTGTCGACTATGGATCCTCAACAAATTAGTTAGGGTCAGCCACATGTATACTTATCCTCCATTCTATCCATCTAATGTCATACTAAAACTTCGTTATTATTATTTTTTTGTTATTTTTTTTTTTTTTTATAATTATCATATTTAAACTTTGTTGATATAGAGGACATATTTCACGTGCACAAAACACTCCTAAAGAATTACGTGTGAAAAGAAAAGCCATCGATAAAACCTACAACAGATTTCGCATTGGTTGTGCCTATGTTTTGGGACAACTTGAACAACAATGTCAAGAATCCAAATTTCAGCTCAATAACAACTAGCTCCACACCATTAAATGTTCAGTTATTCCTCTCCCTCCATATAGTCCACATTAAGCAAAGAGGGGTTGTGTTCAATACAAATGAACTCCCATTCTTTCCATACAAACTTAATTATATATTAATCTTTTCAATTGTTAATATTTAAAAAAAACTAGAATTATCAGATAAAATATTAATGTCCTTTTAAATAAAGGATTTTTCAATTTTTAAAAGGAGGGATGAAAATTGAGGCCTACAAAAGTTAATAAGATCTTAATGAATACAAAATTTATGAAGACATTTTAGGAAATTAAATTAAAATATTATCTTGTTCCAACATTTGTCATGTCATATCAAACACATGAATGAGAATACTTATTGCACTACAATAGTTTCCATTACCAATGGTTCCCAAATGTGCCCAAAATGCATTTTCTAGTTCCATTTTTTTCTTCGTAAACAAATACTATGTTTCAAAAATGTTTGACGAAATTCTCCTAAACTTCTTTAATTGATTTAGAAATGGGTCCTGTATATATATACAAACAAGTTTCATTAGCAACCAAACAAGTGACGGGAATACAAAACCTATGTCAACTATTAGGGGAAAAAATTTACAATATAAAACATGGAAAAGCTCCATAACAAAATCAACAAAATTAGACAGACAAGACACTCCAGACGATGCCTCCCCTCCCCCTTCCTTTTCCTGGGAGTACTAGAAAATTTAGGAAACCAGGCAAAAGCACAGGAATTGATAAGCACCCCAATAAAAAGAATCAGGGGAAAGCAGTGCAAAAGTAAAACATAGTTCAAAAAATAAAGGAGAACCATGCAAGACTTAATTCATCAGATTAAAATTACTTACCACAAGTGATCCTTTTGTTGTCATTAGCAAAAACCTTTACGAGCTCTCCCTGCATTCACAAAGAAAAAGGTTATGATCAATCTACTAAAATTGTCTATACATCTAGAACTTCTTTTTTTATAAGTTAAACAAGCAGTAGAACTTTTGCAACCACCAAATGCCCAGATGTGTAATATACACCAGTTTGGAGAGTGAGTACATTCAAGGGAGAGAACATTGGCGGACTTCATATTTTACAGAGAACAACTAAAAATAGGTACTATTAAGAATAAGATAGAATACCATAATCAATACCCACTCCGCCCCAACATAAATGTCTTTTTGTGAGTGTGTGGGTGTGGCGGGGTGGGGGGGGGGGGGGGGGGGGGGGAGGAGCAAAAGGGAAAAAAGAGAAACAATACCTTGCGCTTCCTGTTGTCCAGAGGCTGCACTTCAATAGCAAGGTATGTTTCAACATCATCAGCTGTGACAAGATAGTTTGGTCGCTTTGCTGCTGTCACCAGAAACAACATAAGACCCACATATCTAGATAAGGATGGTAATAAAACACACACAAAACCAGTGAGCTCAAGGAAAACAAAAAGATACCATCAATGTAATTAACAGATCCATCTTCCATGTGCCGTACCCACTGGCAGTAAAAAAATTAAAAATTAAAAAAAAAATCACAAGATTATAGATTAGTATTTGTATCACATCTAGGCATTCCATGATATTATGTGTTTCATGGTGCATTTAAGAAATTTCTGTAACCAAATCCCATAAAATGAGATGAAAGATTCAAACAGATCCTGAAAAGGCACCTCAAAGTTACAACTGGTTGTCCCATTAATAGAATATCCGCATGCCTGGAGCTCCCGTCCTGGAACAGCTTTGCCTGAAATTTGAAGGCTCTCTATCGCTGGTAATGGATCATCATCTGCAGCTGCATATAGAAATATAATCAGTTTCAAATAGCCAACAGCAGTGCTGAGACGTAACAGCAAAACTGAAAGTAAAATAAAGTTACCCTCAGAAAACGATGAGGAAGGTTCTTCAAGTACGGGCGCTAGATATGGAGAATAAGAGGAGCCAGGATCATCAATTGTGGTTGTGTAAGGTGAGTTTCCTGAACTCCAATTTGCTGAAGATTCTCTTTCATTCTGGTTTCCCTCTGATTCTGGATCATCCATCTCACTGTTGCTAACTGGTTCACGAAATGTGACCTGTTTGCTGGTGATATCTTCACCATAACGTGCTGCATGTACCCCACTTTGAGTAACAGCAAGCTGCCCAGGTATACCACGGGCTGCTGGAATCCTGCAAGACAAACAAGACACTTGAGCAGGACAACACATTTCTATGATAAAAAAATACGTATGCAGCACTTGCCATGCAATCATCATGATGCACTGACAATCAGTACATAACCTCACAATAAATCCAAGAAATGCAAGCTTGTTTTACTAGGTGAATATAAATTAGTTGTTGAAGGTAACAAAGGGAAGAGATTACACAACAGTGGAAGGAACAATGAGACATAGACAGCAAGATCCATCATCGAAATCATCCTTAAATGAATTAATTATCCAGAAGTAAATTTGTAAGAGCGAACAGCCAAGATAAGCTACTATGTGCTGAGAAAGCCATCTTTAATAAGCGAAAAAACGTTCGACCTTCCAGTTTTATCTTGCAATCATGGAAATTTTTTTTTCAAAAAGTAGCAATCATCTAGAAGCTCAAGCAAACCAACACTGGACATTCAGAATATAAAAACAAGAACATTCATCATCTTCTTATGTGAAAACCAGGAAATTCCAAATAATCCACATTTGAGCTCCAGAAATGAGGTACTTGAATCTTTAAGGACAGAGAGTCTGTTAAGTGAGATCCAAACCATCTCTACTATGTGACGTACTAACAGTCAAAGATATCACCCAAACTAAAACACATCTTACCAAAAAACGACCACAAAGAAAAAATTCCCAAAATGGTAGCATACATTGAATCGTTGCTAAATAATGAGAAGAATTTTGACAAAAAATTGGTACTTAAAATCCCACTTCCACTCCCTACTACCATCAGTTACCTTCCAAGACACTCCCTACTATCATCCGAAACCTTTTAAACAGTCATCAGAACCATAAAGAAATTAGACAACCTACAAGCAAAAATGTAAAATAAAATTAACAAAACTTGGATACACACACACATCCAGCACCAAGTTGTCAAAGCTGTTTCCAAAATTAGCTCCATTTCCCAGTCACAAACCTACTGCAACCTCAGTTGCCTAACTTATCTTCAAAAATATATGAGGCAGAATGTCACTACTAAAGCTATCCCAGAAACTAACATTTTGTCTGCCTCCAGATATAAACAAACCTTTATTGCAATTTGTTATAAGTAAAAAGATTTCATCAAGAAGCAACCCTAGTACATGACATATATACAAGAGAAACATCCAAAAATAAAACAAACATTTAGTACATTACAAAGAACTAAAACAGTTGCATTCATTTGAGAACTGAGAGAAGTACAATAGTGAAGGAAAAGGAGGATTGTGAAGATAAACACCGGATCTAGCAATAAAAGAGGTGGGGAGGGGGGAGACAGAGAAAAAGTCAGGGGAGTGGCGAATCTCTTTTTATCTCTCCCCTTTTTTTTGTTTGGGATAAGTCAAAATACACAAAGCTCTCACCGCATATTATATATAATCATTCTCATTACACCTTTAACATGAGCCTTTTTAAAGGGCTTATCTACCAAAAAAATTTCAAAAAATAAAAGATACAAGCCCGATCTGTTTTATGCATAAAATAATAGAATACAATTTTTACAAGAAAATCATTCCACTTCTTTTTGTTCTTGAATCCCAGCCTAGCCTGGCTAAAAGTTTCACATAGTGCCCATACTATGATTTTACTACAAATCCACTGATTTTTTTTTTATATAAATAAAAATTATTGGACTAAAAATACAAAATACATCTTGTTTAGATATTCAAGTTTAAGCTATCTATAAATTCTAAGGAAAAGGTGGATATGAAATAACCATAGTGGATACATTGGATGGACATCAAGTGGTTGATATTATCTCCCAGGACATGAACTTGTTTCAGAGGGAGAATCAGTCCAACTTGATCAACCATTAACAAGTAATCCTAATGTATGTGGATTTGGCCAGGGGGATGCAGAAATAGTACTTCAAGATCCATTGCATGTCCAAGGCCTTTTGTTTTTCTTGGCATCTGATATTTTAGCACAAATATTTTTGGTTCTTAAGAAGAGACAGTTTGAGAAGGTTCAATTGTCCATAATGAATTTCTAGATTGTGGATTTATTAACATAAATTTAGTAAAACTGTTGGCAATTATATAATTATGTATGATAAAAAAAAATAATGATACTCTGATACACCAGTTGCATCAAAAGAAACTAAAAGATTTATTTAATAATTGGCGCCCAGGGGGGGGGGGTGGTGGAGAGGTGGGGGAGAGACCACAAAAGTTGCTAAATTAAACAATCGTATTATTATTTTTTAATAAGTAAAGCACTTCCAAGTGCAAAGGTTGTGTACAACAATCAATAAAATACATTATAATTACAAAAATCAAGAAAATCCAACAAATTTAGAGAAGGAATGAAAACTAAAAGCAGCCATCCAATCATTCAAAGTGCATAACAATATATTAAGATCCATCACAGGTTGTTCAAAAGCAATCATTTTATTAACTAGACAGTTTAAACAGAATACCGTTCAAGTTCATTTTTTGACATCTTGTAACATTGACAACTTGTTACAAAACCATACTCAATAAAAGGCTACACAACACCATAAGAATTTTATGATGAATGGCTTCCAGCCTCTAAAAACATTCATGCTTAAAACAATCGAGACAAATATTACTTAATAAAGAACAAAGAACGAAAGGGTTTTTATGGGACAGTGTTTCTTTCACTTATTAAAGAAGAATGGAAGCAATATGTATTTGAGCTTATTAAGTGCCCAAGCCACCTAGAGTTAGAGTACTCCTTTTGTGGAGTCTGCTAGGGGCTTACACTTAACCAAGATTATCCACTTTCATTTTTTATAGATCAATAACAATTCATTAGAAGCAGAGGTACACCTTATATGCAAATTAAGTTTGTTTTAAGCTGATATCTTACAAAATGCAACAACAATCATACTGTAGAATCCTAGCTATTTTCTTATTCACAAAATGCAATTGTTATATATTTCAAATAGATTAAGGTTTTTAAACCTCTTTTTAAAATTATAAAAAATAAAAATAAAAATAAAAGATCATATTAGTTTCAGAATCTTTTATAAGTATGGCATCAAATTTTTAACTTGAGAATAAAGGTAACAACAGAGGGAATGGTGGAGTCAAACTGGCTGCCCTAATAAACAAGGTGTCAATTAATCAATAAGGATATGTAGATATTTCATTTCGTACAGAACATTCACAACTTGCTCTCATTAACACACATTTTTGACAACAATTCACACATACATGACCATTCAACATAAAAATTCGTTGAGAACAGAACCCGCCAACAAATGCAGATGGTTGTAATTTGTACATTCAGTTCACAGTAGCAGTCTCCTTTGACCAGGCTCACCTGCTTGCAAGAAGTGAATACCTCCCCAAGTCCTTGGGTTCCAGATTTTGTGCTGCAACACCACCCAAACCACTCTGTTGGTGACTCAATGGATCCCAATCTCTGACCGTCTGAGCATCAGAAGTAGAAATTGGTATCTTTCCATGGGAATGTGTTGGTTGAGGGACCAGTTCAAGTTCATTTTTGTTCTGATCCAGAGAATTTATATAATTAGAAAAAGCGAGAGAGAGAGAGAGAGAGAGAGACATGTAGAGGAATAACAAGAAGGCATATGAGCATACTGAAGTTATGAACGGTGCACCAATGGTGTGGGCTGGTGATTGTGGAGCAAAATTCGGGTGGTTCACATCTGAACGCCAAGGTGTTAATTGATATTGAGACTCCTTTAGCTTTGACTATGGCCAAAAAAAATACGAACATGGTCAAGACAATCAACTTTGGAAAAAGAAAAAACAAATAATGATCAAGTAAAGAAACTACAAAAGTAAGATCAATTATTGTCGCCCAATTAAGGAGAGACTTTGAAACATAGTCTTCAACTTAATCAATCACTGAATACTTTGTGCCTTCAAATGTCCTCAGGTTTCTTCCTCTCCATGCACCATATAAGAAGTAAGGGGACAGCATTTGATATCACTTTGGACAGGGTTTACTTCCAAATTGGCCATCCCACTACAAGGTAATTCAAACAAACATCCATGTGTACTTTTAGTCACATAACGTATTTATAAGTCATGTGACTTGTTTAAATAATTTAATGAGTCATGTGATTTTATACATATGGATGGTTTTATGAATAGACACATAATGGGTTGGAGGAGATTCCTTCGCACCAGTTTGGAGGAAAACTTTATCCTATCACTTTATTTTGGTATCTACTGAAGGAACCTTTCCAGCAAGTCAAAAATGCCACAACTAACCTAGGTATCATCCAAAATCCCAAACAAAGAGAAGACTGGTAACCACAATTCCTGCACAATAGCGCAATGGTGAAGCCCAGTCTCCTTAATTTGCACACAGCAAGAATTAGCTACAATTTTGTTACATTCTCCAAAATTATCCACCATTAGGGTTATCATCTGAGCCGCTGTCCAACCAACGCCCCCCACCCCCACAACCCAAAAATAAAACACTTTTGCTGGGGACTTCAGCTTGCCAAATGCTTCTCCAAGATAAAACTAATATCTAAGCATCCCCCTCAAGGCCCAGAAGTAAGACATAACCTCAAACTTCCAATTCCTCGGCAAACACCCAAATCCAGGATATCTTAAGCTAACATCACACAGTTTAAGTTTAGTGATCAATTAAGGATCAAAGCCAGATGCAACAATTCAAAACTCAAACCGGAAGATTAGCCATAAAGAGTCTCAAATATAGAGAACATACCTCAGTAAGAAGGAGCTTCTCCTGCACATGTTTGAACAAGACCTGCAATAAAGCAGAAACTTTTTTTAGAAATTTTAATAATTTCCATCATGATTTCTTTAGAACAAGCCAAATTTTAAAAATATGAAAAATTATCCTCCATGAGAGCTCTTTTTTTTCTTTTTTTCAGAGAGAGAGAGAAGGGAGGGGGGAATAATTAAAGACCCCTCTAGAAGCAAGGATAATTTCAGATATACATAACATCAACAAATGAAAAATACAGTGCTCCATCCCCTTTACCACCATCCACCAAATAAACTAAACAGAAAGCCAAATTTTGAGGGGAGGGGGTGTGCTTTGAAACAGTCTAAGCATCATGCCGGCATTCCCTATATTGAAAATAATATAGGCTAGGGAGAATACTAAAACTTACAAGAGAAATATAATTTTTTAAAGCGAGCTTAGAGTATGCCTTGAAGTAAGGCACATCTAATATGGCCCAATGGCCAACACGTAAATATTTTAGTGGCCCTCTTGAAATGCATGTCTCCTTTGAGAGGAACACGCTAGCATGCAATATTACATAAATGTAGATAGTTGACCACAGCTATAGCTGCACAATTAAAATCAAGGCTGAGCATAGCCATAAATTTGTCACTAGTTATATCTAGATAGAATCTAATGGTTCTGGTTTTTTTATGAAATGATTACTGACAATCTAAGGTTTCTCTCTCTCTCTCTCTCTCTCTCTCTGTGATAAGCAATGTGCTGTGCATCCTAACAGATATAAAATAATGGGCGAGGGGCTTCTCAACTTATTGTAAAACGAACGAATATCAAAGTCCCCATTCTTTGTCAACTTCCATCGCATACAATCTTCATTTTCAGTAGGAGGGAGATTAGAACCCAAGGTACAGAGAAAATCATCCACCCCACTCATTTTCCAATCATTTGGTCTCCGAATAAAATGAACATTCCAATTTCTCCGTTCCTCAATCCCCAACCGTTCAAGAGAAGAGACCACTGATGCCTCTTTATTGGATGCAATCCCATACACGCTCAGAAAAGACAGTTTATCTCGCTAACAAGATAGATTATAAATGGAACTCCTTACCTATAATGCTTTTTTTTTTAATAGGAGGAAATTTTATGTAAATAGGGTGTATAAACAGAACTTTCCTAAAGAGTTGTACAAAGAAAGATTATAAATGGTACACAATTACAAAAACATAAAAAAAAAAAAAAAAAATCTTCAATTTGTACTAATAATTCATTTGCCAGCTAATGGTACGAGTAGTGAAAGCTTATGAATGTTTAGTACTTATACTATGGTCTACTTCAAAGATATTTATAATACGACAGAAGCAATGTCTATATCAAAAATGACAACATATAAAAATTATTTAAACTTGACCTTGACATTGCTAACAATAGACTGGGCATCAGGAACTGGTGGCTGCAGAGAGTACTCTGATAGAAGAGGCAGCAGAGACGAAACAAATGTTGATCTTTCTTGCTGTGCATCCTAACAGATATAAAATAGAACCATAATACTTAGGTTAAACTATAAAAAAAATCAGGAAATATGACTAACAACCTAATCTGCTTTCCTAACACCATTTGTAGCATCAAACTTTACACAACTATTTGAGAAGACTGATCTACTGAAGGTTTTTTTTTTGGGGGGTGGGGAGATGGAATAATTAAAATAACCGAAGGTTTTGTTGACAATATAGCTAAATATACAAACACAAAATCAACATCCACCAGGTATGAGAAAATAAGAAAAGAGAATCATAAAACTACCTGCAATGCATAAGTGAGACGTATATTTTCCTCAATTATGTCTTGTCTGTATGAGAGAGCTTTTGATGCAGCATCCACAAGGTCTTGTTGCTGCTGATCAAAGGCCTAGTATCAAGAAAACCAAAAAACTTAACATCAAACCCCAAACTGAAATAAGGGGAAAGGAAGGTAATAAGATTTGTAAAAAAAAAAAAAAAAATACTGCGTTTTTGTGCGCTTTTCCAGAACATATTTTTCATTGCGTATTTGTGCTTCCCATCATAGCATATTTAATATTAGTCACTTCAATTAGCATATAAGTGAAAACAATAAAGATGTATTCATCCTACCAGAGGAAGAAAAGAAGAAATATACGCTTGCCGTTTTTACCTTAACAGAATAATCAGCAAGATGCTTCTGTAATTGCATAATCTCCTCTTCTTGTTCCTGAATCTTGACAGCAAGATCCTACACAAATACATCTGGTCCATTAAATATTTGCCTGAAAAGAAGAAAAGCAATTCTTCTAGGACTATATGAATTATACCTGCTTCCAGAGACTGCTACTATTATTAACTTCAGTTATCGGCATCAGCCCTTGTCCAGTTAAATTGAACCGTGCATCATGTTCTTCCATTTGATACCTAAGACAAACACACAAAATAGAGTGAACTATACTCTAGAGTTGTTTCATCAAATTCTTTCTTGTTTTGATCTTTTACAAGATATCTTTGGAAGATATATATATATATATATATATATATATATATATGTTAACGAGTGAAAACACAATAATCATCTAAGCCAAAACTTAAAAATAATCACATAGTTGCACTGATGAATGAAAGCAGAATCAAGAGAGTTTTTATCTTTTTTGGAAGGAAAAGAGAGCATTTTTATGGAAATATGATTATACCTGGGGAGAAAGGTAGTGTAGATGACAATGATTTTTGTTTTGGGGATACAAAGCTGGGAGGAAGAGAGAGGAAGAAGAAGAAGCAGAAGCAGTTGAAAATTTTTAAAACAGCCTATGACTGACTTACAAAAGAGAAAATAAATAAATGGAAGGAAGGAAGAAAATAACCAAATCTTTTTGTATTATTACTTGCATTTTTTTTTTTTTTTTTTAATTTTATGTTAGACATGTCATATCATATGATTGGGGGAGGGGGAGGGGGGGAAAGGTGTCAAAATACCATGTGGGCCTTGGGTCAGGTCCAAGAACGTAGACTCCGCCAAAGGGGCCGTAAGTTGAGAATAGGGCCTTCTAAAACGGGGGCCCAGGAGCCCGCTGATCAAGGCATTGGCCAGTTGGGAGAAAGTCCGAAGAGAAGGTCTCCTCGGATAACAACATCAAGGACCGAAGAGCACAGCATGATGTCTAAGGGAAAGCTCTTAAGGAGGGGGATAAGTGGGACGTGCTCTACATAAAACTGCTACCACCGCATTAAAGGCTTTTTACCTACCCGCTTGGCCGCATTAATAGGGAGGTGACTTCTGAGAGGACGGCGGTCAACTTTACAACCATTGGAGAGCGTTTTCAGGAAAAGGATGGATGAGAAAGGGATCTAATTTTATGGTTCTATGAATGGGGAGTATAAATAGAGAAGGGGAGACCACTGGAAAGAGATCCGGATTTTTCCCACAAAGAAGACCCTCTCCTCTTGGAAAGTATAGGGGAAGTAAGGACAGAGACTCTTCGGCCCACGTCCGAGGAAAGCCAAGGTCACTCCACCAGCTCGTTGCACACCAATAGTGAACTTAGCCCAAACGCTATTGCTTTCTACCACTCCAAGAAGTTTAGGCTTCAAGCCCACTCTCTACAAATTCTATTGTATAGGCCACTTGGGCCGGTCCTGTCACTTACCTGGGTCCAAGGCTTGATTTGTGTCCTTACAATTGGCGCCATCTGTGGGAAGCCTTGAGTAAAGGGACATGAAGTATCATGGAAGGCTCGGGTTCATGTCGTGCAGAATCCATGGGATCCCAACACGAGGATCACTTTTTGCGGCTAGAGCGGAAGAGAGACCGCGAAGCCAGCGTGCGCACAGAACATACGCGCGGGAGAAGTCACGCACGGGATGGAAGTAGAACCTCCCACGAGAAAAGTGTCAAGACCCTGCAAAAGGAGATTGACCATCTAAAAAGAAGCTGCGCTGGGAGAAACAACGACGCACGCCCTCTCCTTCAGACCGGCCTTCAGCAGATTCTCGCAGTAGCATCGACAATTCCAGGTCAAGAACCCCCCTAGCGAATCCTCCTCTTATGAGGACGAACACCATTGCGACCCTAAGGATAAGAGGACATCCTCCAGAGGTTTGGCCAACAATGCTCTGAGTAAGCTGCTCCACCAGATTTCTAAGTCGCCCTTCACTCGGAAGATTGAGAAGGGAAAGCTCCCGAGGCGGTTCACCCAACCAGCCTTCACCATTTACAATGGAAGAACGGACCTAGTAGAACACGTGAGCCATTTCAGCCAGAGGATGGCGGTGCACTCAAAGAATGAGACCCTAATGTGCAAAGCCTTCCCCTCTAGTCTGGGACCCGTCGCGATGAGGTGGTTCAATGGCCTGAAGGCAGGTTCTGTCGATTCCTTCATGGAGCTCACCAGGGCATTTGGTTTGCAGTTCATCACGTGTAGTAGGGTACCTCGGCCTTTAGATTCACTGTTGTCCATTGCCATGAGAGAAGGAGAGACCCTCAGGGCGTATACCGACATTGGGAGATGTACAATGAAATCGATGGGTACTTTGACTAAGTAGCCATAAGCACCTTCAAGGTCGACCTCCTAAACGAGCACGACCTGAGGAAACCGCTGACCAAAAGGCCTGTCAAAAGCGTGCGTCGGCTTATAGACCGCATCGACGAGTACACAAGGTTTGAGGAGGATCAGTTGCAAGTAAAGGGGAAGGCGAAGGCGAAGGTTATCCCTCAAGAGAGGACGAATTTCAGGTCGAACCGATACAGCAACAGTAGGCCGAGGAGAGAATTCATTGGGCGACTTGGTCCGACACCTACGCAGGTGGTTGGCGCTGTGTTCCGTGAACCCATACAGCGGGTGTTTGAGAAAATCCATCACGAACCCTACTTCAGGTGGCCCAACAAAATGATAAGTGACTCTACGAAGCGTAACCAGAATCTCCATTGCCAGTATCACCAAGAAAACGGCCACACGACAGAGAACTGCAGAAATTTACAACATTATATGGAGCAGTTAATGAAAGAGGGAAAGTTGGGATAGTTCTTGTATCGGCCTGATGGACAGGAAGAACATTCGGGGCCAACAAATCACGGCCGTCGCACCCCCAGACCCCCTTTGGGAACCATCAACGTCATTCTCGCTGCTCCTAAAAGGACTGGCTCTTGCCCCTCTAGGGTGATTTCCGTGGCGCAAGCCCTTGCCGAGAACCCAAGCTCTGAGCCGAAGAAGTTTAAGGGTAACGGACCCTTAATGTTGGGATTCTCAGACGAGGACAAGGTGGGAACCATCCAACCACATGATGACGCCTTAGTCATAATGTTAAGAATCAGAGGTTACGACGTGAAAAGGGTAATGGTAGACCAAGGAAGTGGTGCAGACATCATGTACCCTGACCCGTTCAAAGGGCTGAACTTGAGGGAAGAAGATCTTTCAGCCTATGACTCACCATTGATAAGCTTCGAGGGAAAGGCAGTCATCCCGAAAGGGACAGATTAGGTTGCTGGTACAGTCAGGCCCAGCGATAGTCGAAGTGGATTTCATTGTGGTCGACGCTTACTCTCCTTACACGGCCATTGTGGGGAGACTCTGGCTGCACGCCCTGGGGGTTGTCTCCTCTACTTTCCACGCCAAGGTGAAATTCCCTTTCGGCGGTCAGGTCGAAGAAATTGTTGGGAGTCAGTCCGCGGCGAGGCAGTACCTAATAGCCGTAGTTATGCGCAGGCCGGAACTTGAATCCTCGGCCCAGGCTGCGCTGACCCCATAGCAATTAGCCTCTTCTACCACAACGAGCGAGACAGTGGCAGAAGAGCCCATGTGCGAGGGGTTAGACAAAGTTCTTGTGGATAACGACCTAGAAAGGTTCTTCCAGGTAGGGACCCAGTTGCCGGTCGAGGAAAGAGAGGGATTGGTCTCATTCTTGAAGGAGAACATTGACGTGTTTGCATGGGACACATACGAGGTGCCTGGGGTTGACCCGAAATTTATTTGCCACCACCTGAATGTTAGCCTGGCTGCCATGTCGAAGAGGTAACCCCCTCGGCACTCTTCCAAAGAACATTCCGAAACCGTCAAAGAAGAAGTTATCAAACTTAAGAAAGCTAGGCCTATCAAGGAGGTGTTCTATCCTGAGTGGCTAGCACACACAGTCGTGGTAAAAAAGAAAAGCGGGAAATAAAGGGTCTGCATAGACTTCACGGATCTGAACAAAGCCTGCCCCAAAGACTCCTTCCCAATGCCTCGTATAGACCAGTTGGTAGACGTGACAGTCGGCCACCCTCGAATGAGTTTTCTAGATGCCTTCTAGGGGTACCACCAGATACCCTTAGCTTTGAAGAACCAAGAGAAAACGGTTTTTGTTACCCCCACCGATAGCTACCATTACAAGGTGATACCTTTCGGCTTGAAAAACGCAGGGGTTACCTACCAGAGGATGATTACCAAGATGTTCGAGGCACAGTTGGGAAAAACTGTTGAGATGTACATGGATGACATGGTTGTCAAGAGCAGGGCTATATCGGAGCACGTGGCCGACCTAAGCAACACCTTCCAAACTTTGAGGGAGCACAAGTTACGCTTGAATGCCTCCAAATGCTCCTTTGGTGTAGGGTTTGGCAAATTTCTGGGTTATATGCTCACTCACAGAGGTATTGAGGCCAACCCCACCCAGATCACCGCGATTTGCAATATACAACCTCCTCGGAACCCAAAGGAGGTCCAAAGGTTGGCAGGAATGACCGTTGCCCTCAACAGGTTCATTTCCTGGTCTGCGGACAGGTGCCGACCCTTTTTCCAGCTGATGAACAAGTGGAAGGATTTGAGTGGACCGAAGAATGTTCCCTTGCCTTCCAGCAGCTGAAGGAATATCTCTCTTGACCACCCATTATGTCCCGCCCTGATCTAGACAAAGTGTTGTTTGCATGCATAGCTGTGGTTGCCCATGCCGTCAGCCTAGTTTTGATACGGGACGATGACGGTATATAGAGACCGGTCTATTATATGAGCAAGTCTCTGTAGGACGCCAAGATCCGGTATCTACCGTTAGAAAAGGCGATTCTAGCCGTGGTGCACGTGATGTGCCGGCTCCCGCACTATTTTCAATCTCATACGGTCGTCGTGCTGACCCAGCTCCTACTTAAGTCCGAGTTACGGAGTGCTAACTACTCCAGCAGAATCGCTAAATGGAGAACTGTTTTGGGAGCCTTTGACATCAAGTATATGCCTCGCACCTCTGTGAAGGGGTAAGTTCTGGCCGACCTGGTGGCAGAGTTCACTAAGCCTTCCATAGAGGAAAACCTGGAGGTATGGGGCATGGATGGAAAACCAGTTGGCATAATCTCGCGCGAGAAACCTCCGGCGTGGAAGCTTTTCGTGGACGGAGCCTCCAACCAAAGGGGTTCAGGCGTAGGGATAGTTTTGACGTCCTTGGAGGAAATCGTCGTGGAAAAGTCCTTGAGGCTAGCGTTCGAGGCTACCGATAATGAGGCCGAGTACAAGGCTTTGCTAGTGGGAATGGACATGGTTAGAAAGATGGGGGGAAGAACGGTGTAGGCGTTCTTAGACTCACAGCTAATTGTCAGCCAGGTGGAAGGGAAGTTGGAAGCTAGGGAACCGAGAATGCGAGAGTATTTAACCCACACAAAACACTTGCAGTCCAAGTTCGAGTCTTTTGCGTTGTCGCATATCTCTAGGAACGGGAATTCCCATGCCGATTCATTGGCCACACTCTAACCTCCTTGGCACAAGGCTTGCCTCTTGTCATCCTAGTTGAGGACCTGTTTAGACCCGCTGGGCCAAGAGGAGACGCCCTCCGGATTCACCAGGTCAGAATGGGACCCAGTTGGATGGACCCAATAGTGGCATTCCTTAAACACAACGCCCTGCCATAAGAAAAATCTGAAACTGACAAGATTCATAGAAAGGCTCCTTGGTTTTGGCTGTCCAAGGAAGAAAAACTCTATAAGCGCTCCTTTTCGAGGCCCTACCTGCTGTATGTACACCCGGAGGCAACAGAGTAGTTATTGGAGGAGTTGCACAAAGGAATATGTGGTAACCACACGGAAGGAAGGTCACTAGCCCATAGAGCCCTTACATAGGGATACTGGTGGCCAAACATGCAAAGAAAGGTGCAGGATTACGTGAGAAAATGTGATCAGTGTCAAAGATTCGCTCCCAACATCCACCAGCCTAGGGGTGTCCTTAACTGTTTGGTCAGCCCTTGACCGTTTGCACAGTGAGGCTTAGACATAATGGGACCATTTCCCAGGGCAGCAGGCAACAAGAGGTGGTTGCTCGTCGGGACAGACTATTTCACCAAATAGGTGGAAGCCGAGCCACTCTCGAATATTTGAGACGTGGATGCAAAGAAATTCGTCTGGAAAAACATCATCACTAGGTTTGGGATCCTGCGTACTCTCATCTCGGACAGCAGACTACAGTTTGACAACAAAGCCTTCAGAAAGTATTGTGGAGACTTCGGCATTGCAAACAGATACTCCACCCCAAACTACCCGCAGGGGAACGGCCAAGTTGGGGTGATCAACAAGTCGATAGTCAATTGGCTCAAGAAAAGACTGACGATGCCAAAGGCAGATAGGTGGATGAGGTGCCGCACGTGTTGTGGACTTACCGGACTATGCCACGAAGGTCCACGGGGGAGACACCTTTCGCAATGGCATATGGCGCTGAGGCTGTGATCCCTTTGGAGAGGGAGATCACAATGATGAGGGCGTAGTCTTTCACTCCAGACGCTAATGATGACATGCTACTAAAAGGGCTGGACTTAGTGGAAGAAAGGCGAGAAAACGCTATAGTTCGACTAGCTTGCTACTAGCAGAAGCTCAAGCGGGGGTATGACTCTCGTGTAAGATCCAGGCCCCTTGCTCCGGGAGGCTTAGTCCTGAAAAAAGTTGTCGGGACTGCTAAGGACCCGGCGTGGGGAAAATTAGGACCAAACTGGGGGGGGCCTACCGTATAACCTCAGTGGCCGAAATAGGGTCGTATTGTCTCGCGGACTTAGAAGACAAACCTGTAAGACGACCCTGGAATGTAAATAACCTCCGAAGGTACTACTATTAATGAAAGGCATACACGCCAAGCATTTGGATGTCATTGTATCATGCTAATTGTTAATATGCCAATCTCTGTCGCCAAACTATGTGTAAGTGTTAATGTCAACCTAGGTTATGCCAGGTCCTCGGACCTTCTGCCTTGGGAAAATTTAACATACAATTCATTTTTTAATTAAATGTTAATGTCAACCTAGGCTATGCCTGGTCCTCGGACCTTCTTCCTTAGGAAAATTTAACATGCAATTCTTTTTTTAATTAAATGTTAATGTCAACCTAGGCTACGCCAAGTCCTCAGACCTTCTGCATTGGGAAAATTTAACATGCAATTCCTTTTTTTAACTAAGTTTTAATGTCAACCTAGGCTATGCCAGGTCCTTGGACCTTCTGCCTTGGGAAAATTTAACATACAATTTCTTTTTTAATTAAATGTTAATGTCAACCTAGGCTATGCCAGGTCCTCAGACCTTCTGTCTTGGGAAAATTTAATATACAATTCCTTTTTTAATTAAATGTTAATGTCAACCTAGGCTACGCCAAGTCCTTAGACCTTCTGCCTTGAGAAAATTTAATATGCAATTCATTTTTTTAACTAAGTGTTAATGTCAACCTAGGCTATGCCAGGTCCTCGGACCTTTTGCCTTGAAAAAATTTAACATGCAATTTCTTTTTTAACGAAGTGTTGATGTCAACCTTGGGGAAAATTTAACATACCGATATTTTTACTCAGCGTTAGCATAAAGTTTAACTAAGCGTTGGCACTGTCTCTTAGGACCTACGGCATTGGTAAATTTTACGCACAATTCGTTCTTTAAATAATCGTTAAAAACCATACTGCCCGCAGTTAAGATGCTCCCGTGGTTGAGCCGCGCTTGCAATAATTTCAAACATGCTCCTATGCACTAAGCTATTGGTTTATCAACCCAATTATGTCGGAAGGAACGTTGAGTTGCTTAGAGTTCTTATGCTAGTTGCGGCGCAATAAAACAAATTATATAGCAATAAATGTAATGCCACGAGAAATTGGAAATAAAGTCTTGAAATCATTGATTAAAATTTGCTTACATCAAAGCTGAAAGAAGCGAATTACAAGGAGAAACGCTGAAAAATCTACAAAACAAAGCTGCGCGGGAAAGGGGGCCCGAGATGGCCTATCCCTTTATCTTCAGTGGGGGGTCCTTTCCTGGCTTAGTTGAGGGCTCTTTGGTCTTACCCTCCACCTTAGTTCGCTTTGGCTCGGTCTCGGACGGGTCCTGGACTTGCTTCCCCTTGTCCTTTGCCTTGGGCGGAGGTAGAACCTGGCCAGCTGGCTCGCCCGACCCCTTCTCGGCCCCTTTATTAGAGGCAGCAACCTCTTCTGGAGGCAGCACTTGACCCTGGGAGGAGGGAAGCAGCATTGGGGCTGGGGCCTCAGGGGCAACCGAAACGACTAGAGCATCGTCAATGAATCTGATGTCCTCGGGATACCAGACCTTCTCTGCTCCCCTCCACTCAGAGTTGGCAGGAACTTTCGCAAAGTTTAAGGCTTCCACCTAAACTTGCTGGTAATATTCCCTGCACAACTTCACCAGCTCCTTGGTTAGACGGTTCTCGGTTGTCTCCACCCCTTCATTATAAGCGGCTTTAGTGGCGGCCTTCACGGTCTCCCTTATGGTGCAAGCCGCTTCTTTGGCCTGCGCAAGCTCTCTTTTTAAGTTCGAGATCTCCTGCCCTGCTTTAAGTAGTGCCTCGTCCCTCTGGTGTAAGAGCTTACGTTGGCTTTCCAACTAGGCCTCCGCCTTCTTCATGTCGGCATCTAGGCTCCTCCTCTCAGCCTGCTTTAGGGTCAGTTTGGCGGAGAAGTCAGCCTTCTCAGCCTCGGTGCGACTTAAGTCTTTCTCAACCTCTGCCTTGGCCGCCTGCTCAGCACCCACTTGATTTTGGTAATGCCCCACCAGATCCTCGGCGGGGAAAACCTTTTGGATGCCCTGCGAAGAAAAGTTCCGATGGATACACAGTGAACATGAAAGTGAAATACGCTAATGCTAAAATAACGATGACAAACTAGCAGGATAACGCATACCAGGCCTAGGTTCCTCTTGAGGTAAAGGAAGAGGCGCATTCTACCCATCCTCCCCAATTCCTCCATGTCCCTTGGTAGGAGGAGGGGCTGCTCTAGAGCATTGGCCAGATGAGGGGTGTGACCCCGCTGGAAGTCCCTTATGCTCGCCTGGAGAGGTATCGGAGCCCTGTCCACCTGCAGCATAGTGGACCAGATGGAGTCCCCTTGAGGGACCTCCGCTTGCCCGCGGATCTCCCTGCTTTCAACAGACGAGGCTCACCCCCTGCCCTTCGCGACTTGCTGTTGCTGTTGTTGTTGCTGCCTTTGTTGCTTTTGCTTATTCTCCCTTTCCCGGTCCGCCTCCTCACTCTCGTTCCTCCTCTTCTTTGGAACGTTAAGGGGAGGAAGGAGTGGGTCGAATGGAGGGGGAGGCGGGGGCAACTTCGGCTGGGACCCAGAGGCGTCCTTCTTGGAGATCTGAGTGCCCCGCTTTTTGGCGAAAAGGGTCCTCAAAGTTGACATGTCGTCGTCTTCCTCGGAGGAATCTTTTGGTCGGGCAATAACTAAGCCTTCAATGCCGGAGTTCCTGTCCAAGTGATCCTCTTCTTCATCCAAAATGGTGACCACGTGGCGCTCCAAAGGTCTCTTGGCCTCTTCCAAATGGAACCGGTCTATTTCCTCGCCGAGGGATGGGGGGGAAGCCGCAGACTCTCCTCGGACGAGTTGGTCTTCCCATTTCATTGCCAAGGGAATGACTTTAATGGTCCGACCGTAGAGGATGGTGGACAGTGCGTCGGGTATAGCGCGAAGGGCAAGGAATTTGGGGTAGCGAACGTCTATCCTCGCGCGTCTTCAATCACCTGCGAGGATGGTGTCTTCAACCTCGCCAAAGACCTTTGACATGGGATCGTACCCCAATATGAGATAGGCGGCCCTCACCTATAGATCTTCGATTACAAAGACCTTAGATCTCAGAACCCTGTTAAGGTCCGAAATGTTGACTTCGCCCAAGCGAGGAGACGTGTGCCGTTTGTCTGCAAGAAAGACAGCAGAGGAGCCAAATATGGTTAGATACTAATGACAAATACAGTAAAGAAAAGCATCAAATGGCAACAAGTCTACTAAGGGGAGCAGGAAGGGGTGAAACTAAAAAGGAAAAACCAAAAACTCCTAAATCCTGGCGAATCACACCTAGCTGCCACTCACTCACTGGGCAATGGGGATCGTCATGCCACCTCCTAGTGGCGACGAGATAATCGTCCTTCATGCCTTTATTGGACTTGGGCAGACAAGAAATAAGCCTGATGGTGTTAGACCTCGACTTAAGGTAATGGCCAATGTTTCTCAGCCGGTGGTACTCGTACATGTAAATGACATCGCGCCATGTGAGGCACAAATCCATCTGCTCGTTCAGAGCATCAACGCAGCTTAATACCCTAAACATGTTAGATGTACACTGATCTGGACACAACCTATGGTTACGAAGGTACTCGCTGGTCATGTCCTTCATGGGGAGTGCCATCCCACCCTCTAGGAAGGCGATTATAGGGATAACTACCTGCCTCTCTTGCCTAGAATCTGCCACGGCTTCTAGAGGGCAGTATTTCAGGCCCATATTTGGAGGAATATGGTATTTGACCCGGAATCCTTCCATGCCAGAAGCCGTATCAACTAGACACTTAAATCTACCCATTGAGTGGAAAATCAAGGTAAAGAGTTATAAAGAAAGGGAAGAAAGGTCGATAGCCGAGGAGAAGGAAGTTCGAAGAGAGAAAAGACTTACAGGAGAAAGGTGTGCAAACTTTTGAGAGCTTTTTGAAAGAAAGAGAGAGATTGAATAACTTCGGAATATGTTTGCTTTTTGGAAGAAATGGTGAATATCATGACTACCGAAGCGTTCTGGATGATTGAGGGGTGGCAATTCGTGAGAAACATCCCGCTCAAATTTTCGAGAATAAATCCAATCCGTTAGATCCACATCTCATCGTTGAACATGCGCGACAAGGAGTTACTTAGTGCAATTAATACAGGCGTTACGTGTTACGAAGCGTCAAAGGTCTTCCCAAAAGACGCGGGTGGATTTTACACGTGCGACAATTAAGAGGTCACGCGGATAAGGATTCGCGGGTCGAAAACCCATCTGCCTCCTCAGATTGGAGTCAAATGACTTTTTGAGGGGCTGTTGTGGGGGATAAAGGTGTCAAAACACCATGTGGACCTTGGGCCAGCTCCGAGAACGTAGACTCCACCAAAGGGACGTAAGTCGAGAAGAGGGCCTCCTAAAACGGGGGCCCAAGAGCCCGCCGATCAGGGCGTTGGCCAGTTGGGAGAAAGTCTGAGGAGAAGGTCTCCTTGGACAACAGCATCGAGGACTGAAGATTGCAGCATGACACCCAAGAGAGAGCTCTTGAGGCTTAGTAAGTCATACAGAGCTTTAACGGACGCTGAGGAGGGGGACAAGTGGGACGTGCTCTGCATAAAACTGCTGCCACCGCATTAAAGGCTTCTCACCTACCCGCCTGGCTGCATTAATGGGGAGGTAACTTCTGAGGGGACAGCGGTCAGCTTTACAGCCATTGGGGAGCGTTTTCAGGAAAAGGATGGCTGGGAAAGGGATCTAATTTTATGGCTCTATGAATGGGAACCAGGAATGAGGAGTATAAATAGAGAAGGGGAGACCACTAGAAAGGGATCTGAATTTTTCCTATAAAGAAGACTTTCTCCTCCTGGAAAGTACAAGGGAAGCAAGGACAGAGACTCCTCGGCTCACGTCCGAGGAAAGCCAAGGTCACTCCACCAGCTCGTTGCACACCAATAGTGAACTTAGCCCAAACGCTATTGCTTTCTACCATCCCAAGAAGTCTAGGCTTCAAGCCCACTCTCTACAAATTCTATTGTATAGGCCACTTGGGCCGGCCCTGTCACGTACCTGGGTCCAAGGCTTGATTTGTGTTTTTACAATGTTTTTTTTTTTTTTTAAAGCCTATATATATGATGTCTATTGAGTATTGACTATTGAGAATTGAGTGCGCGTGGGTTTAGGTTATAACAACAATAACAATACATTACAGACATACATACCTTTTATTAAAAAAAAAAAAAAACATATCTCCAAAAATAATAATAATATTCATAAAAAAAAATAATAATAATACATAGTAATTAGTATAATACATACAAACAACCGTAGACTGTTAGGTGTCAAAGTAAATTAAATAATATAATACATACACATTTCTCTACCTAAATTCTTCTACCCGTTCCTAAAAAAAAAAAAAAATTTCTCCCTAATCAGAATCAGGCTTTTCTCTAACCGATTAAACTAAAATTTTTTAGACTTTGATGATACAAGGAAAATTAGTAGACTGGATGCTTCGGAATTCAAAGGACTAATGACTGCTTGGAAAGCCTAAAAAAAGAACGCACGTTCAAATGTGACCGAGGTGGACCGGCCAAGAACCCTCCGATGCCAAAATTAGTTTCTTTCTTTTATTCTTGAATTCCAACATTTCAGGAATTGTTTTGTACTTACCTTCATATGGTTTGAAAGGGTGTTTATATAGAGTGCTCTCGAAATAGTTATTTGATTTGTAACTTCCCCTGTATTTGAGGAGGTCAGAAGGTTCAAGGATAATTTCCACAACTGCTATGGGAATTATATTTTATCTTCATCTTTAATAACTATGATTGGAAGTTGAATACTCAGTTAGAAGATACAGTGACGAACCAGGGTCTTACTCGCACCTTGGGATAATGACATGTGGTTTGATTTGCTAGTTTGTGTGGATAAATTTCCCTGGAATTTTCCAAAGTGTTGGGGAGTCGTCCATGCGCTTTCCTCACGGACGACCCTCACGCCATGGGCGGCTGTCCTACTATGGACTACCTTCTTACATTGGGACACCTTTCTTCACGGACGACTCTTATGGACGAATTAGAGTTGGTTTAATTTTTAGTTCACCATCAATTGCCCCCTTATCCAAGGGTCGTCCAAAGTACTGGAGAATTTATTGTTGTTTTTGGACGTGTGCCTTTACATTAGTAGTTGGACGTCGTCCCACGTGTCACAATTTCTATGGTTGAACTTTATCAACCCAGATGGCGCCACGTGTCATGATTTCATTGGTGACCTATTGTGTCAATTTATTTTTTCAAGAAAAATGCCACGCGGCGCTCTTTGGTTGGGCACGTCATTTCAGATGCCAAATTTCAATGCCTATAAATAGCGGAATTCCTCTCCTACCTCTTGCATTTCCTAAATTTTCTTTCTTGACATTCCTCGTCTAGAGCCTTATCTAGAACTATTCACATGTTCTTGGTCCTTCCTCGTCTAAAGCCAGGTATTCTCTCCATTCTCTTTATTAGGTTTTCCTTCAGATTTCAACATGTCTGAGATTGTCTTTTCTTCTTCTAGTAATAGCATTGACAATGCTATAGACGAGTGTCACGATAGTACTAGTTTTAGTGGCCCTAGTTGCGATAGTAGTAGTGATAGTAACAGTAGTTCTGGGGGTAATACTACAGATGAGTGCACGTCAGGTGTTCCTGGGTTTCCCCTTAAGGTTTTACAGGAGCAGCTTAGGACGAGGACAGTGTTTGGGTCTAGGGTTGGTACCCTAAGCACTCCTTCGTCTACCCTTCAAAACGAGGTTGAAACAATATATAGTTGTGTTATAGGGATCCACTCCAAGACGGACGAAAAGAGGTTGACATCCTTTAGGAGTTGGTATCAAATTCTAGACGACCTAAACCTTAGGCTAGGTGTTCGTGGGAAGTGGTGTTGTCAACCCTGTTTTGGTGTAAGTATTTATGAGGCTTACCTTTTAGGGGGTTTGAGTTTGCCCTTTAATGCCTTCGCTAGGGAGTTACTTTCCAGGTTAGGCTTAGGAATATGTCAGTTTAATCCTAATGCATGGAGGCTAGTCATCTCTATGCAAATTTTGTGGAGAGAGGTATTTGAGGGAAATCGTCCTCTTACTGTGGACGAATTCCTCTATTGCTACAAGCCCTCAGTTTTTAACTAATCCTTTTGCTTTTACCAATTTACAGCTAGAGGGAAAGATTGTAGGCTAATAAAATCCTTGGTCACATCAGATTAGAACTGGAAGACAGAGTTTTTCTTCGTCTCTGGTTTTTGGGCTGGACACCCTGTCAAGGTTGGCAGAGATCCTTTTGCCCCCTATACAGGAAAGTTAGGGAACCTTCGTCTTGAAGGTATGCTTATTATGATTATGTTATTATGATTATTATATATTTTATTTTTTGCCTATCGTCTAACAATTCTTCGTTCTTCTTTCTTTTCTATTCTTTTTTTTTTATAGGTGTTAGACAACTAACCTTGAGCAGGTTCTATCTTGAACACGTCTAGAAGGCTCGTCTATACACTGACAGGTCTTTTCACTCTTTAGTAAGTCTTCAGCGTCTTGCAATCTGAGGACTTGGTCCTGAGCCGTCCAAATAAGCTCTAGCTCACGAGCTCACTGTCCGTAGACGTAAGTTTTCTATCTTTTCCTTTTTCTTTTTATTTTTTAAGAGTATATTTTTATCACTTCTTGGATGTCTAAAATTTTTCCCTTCAGGGATGGCAACCATGAAAGAGAACAAAAGTAAGGAAGTGGTGGATGAGGCAACCAGGCAGGAGGTCCAAAATCAATCTCGTCCAGCCGTTGGTGATAAAAGAAATTCATCAAAGGCTATTGACTTGAAGAATCTTCCAAGCTGTCATAAGGAAAAAAGAGCAAAACATAGGTCATCCAAAACTAGGGTTGTCACGCCTAGTCTCCCTATTCCCCCTACCTCTCAGCAGCCGACCATTCAGATCCAGGACATAAACTCGTTCGAGCCTGCTAATGTTCCTTTGTCCAAGACTATCGTGCCTACCTTGTCTCAGCCTCCTCAGAGGGTCCCTACGAACACTGTTGAAAACAAGGATTTGGCCTGGGAAAGATTTGAGAAGGCTGTGACTAGCGAGAATGTGGCTGCATGCTACGACATGTCCTTGAGAGAATTTGAGCAATCAAGTGTTCACGATCTTTTCAAGGTAAGTAAATTTCTTTTTTACCTCATCTTCGTCATTATAGCACAAACATGCATTTTTTTTTTAACAAAATTTCTAATCACTTGTGTAGGCAATGGCAAAGTTCATCGCCGCGTCTAGGCAGACCACAGAGCTAGACAAGATGAGGATCTTGCTTGAAAAGAGGATACAGGAGGTCAAGGATGATTGTAAGGGCTGGGCTGAAGTAGCAGTTAAGGCTAGGGACGTAGCCAAGGAGCTGCGAAATCTTGTCGAAGAGCTTAAAACTGATATTATTGAAAATGACACTCATCTTAACCACCTTCAGAAAAGGAATGATGAGCTGAGCAGTTCCCTTAAGAAGGCTAAAAAGGATGCAGTGGAGGAGTTTAGAACTTCCAAGCAATTTACTGATTTGCTAAACACCAACTATGCAGCTGGGTTTGAAGATTTTCGTATGGATGCTAAGGAAAACTTTCCTAAAGTTAACTTTAGCTCTATCAAACTTCAACTTGGTAGTGCTACTAGTTCTCTCCTCCAGACGAGTTCTGAAGACGTCAATATAAAAGACAATGCCTCCACTCAACCAGTTCAAGACGAGCCCGAGACTGGAGAGGATCCCTCTAGAAAAGTATAAAAATTTGATCAATTTACTTTTTTTTTTTTTAAGTAAAAGGTCCGTTGTTTTGGACTATCCAAGTTTATTCAAGTACATTTATCTCGTCTATAGTTTTTAAGACGAGCTTCCAAACTATAATTTTTTAGACTTAGATCATGCAAAGAAAATTAGTAGGTTAGATACTTTGGGCTTCAAAGGACTAGTGACTGCTTGGAAAGCCTGAAAAAGAACACATAATCAAAGGTGACCGGGATAAACCGGCCAAGAACCCTCTGATGCCAAAGTTAATTTATTTCTTTTATTCTAAAATTCCAACTTTTTAGGAGTTGTTTTGTACTTACCTTCATCTGGTCTGAAAGGATGTTTATATAAGGTGCTCTCAAAACGGTTATTTGATTTGTAATTTCCCCTGTATTTGAGGAGGTCAGGAAGTTCAAGGATAACTTTCATAACTGCTATGGGAATTATATTTTATCTTCATTTTTTATAACTGCCATTAGGAGTTGAATACTCAGTTAAAAGATATAGTGACGAACTGGGGTCTTAAATGAGCCCTGGGATAATGACACGTGGTTCGATTTGCTAGTTTGTGTGGATAAATTTCCCTAGAATTTTCCCAAGTGTTGGGGGGTCGCCCGCGCGCTTTCCTCACGGATGACCCTCACACTCATGGACAGTCGTCCTACTATGGACGACCTTCTTACATTGGGACACCTTTCTTCACAGATGACTCTTATGGACGAATTAGAGTTGGTTTAATTTTTAGTTCACCATCAGTTGCCCCCTTGTCCAAGGTCGTCCAGAGTACTGGAGAATTTACTGTTGCCTTTGGACGTGTGCCTTTACACTAGTAGTTGGACGACATCCCATGTGTCAAAACTTCTATGGTTGAATTTTATCATCCTAAATTGCGCCACATGTCATGATTTCATTGGTGACCTGCCGTGTCAATTTAGTTTTTCAAGAAAAATGCCACGCGGCACTCTTTGGTTGAGTACATCGTTTCAGATGTCAAATTTCAACTCCTATAAATAGCGGAATTCCTTTCCTACCCCTTGCATTTTCTAAATTTTCTTCCTTGACATTTCTTGTCTAAAGCCTCATTTAGAAGTATTCACGCGTCTTAGTCCTTTCTCATTTAGAGCCAGGTATTCTCTCCATTCTCCTTATTAGGTTTTCCTTCAAATTTCAACATATCTGAGATTGTCCTTTCTTCATCTGGTAATAGCGTTGACAAGGCTATAGACAAGTATTACGATACTACTAGTTCTAGTGGCTCTAGTAACAATAGTAATAGTGGTAGTAACAATAGTTATAGGGGTAATACTACAGATGAGTACATGTTAGGTGTTCTTAGGTTTCTCGTTGAGGTTTTACAAGAGCAGCTTACGACGAAGGCGCCGTCTGGGTCTAAGGCTAGTACCTCAAGCGCTCCTTCGTCTACCCTTCAAAACGAGGTTGAAATAATACATAGTTGTGTTGTAGGGATCCACTCCAAGACGGATGAAAAGAGATTGACATCCCTTAGGAGTTGGTACCAAATTCCAAACGACCTAAACCCTAGGCTAGGTGTTCGTAGGGAGTGGTGTTGTCATCCCCGTTTTGGTGTAAGGTATTTATAAGGCTTACCTTTTAGGGAGTTTGAGGTTGCCCCTTAATGCCTTCGCTAGGGAGTTACATTTTAGGTTAGGCTTAGGAATATATCAATTTAACCCTAATGCATGGAGGCTAGTCATCTTTATGCAAATTTTGTGAAGGGAGCTGTTTGAGGTGGATCGTCCTCTTACAAATTTCTTTATTGCTACAAGCCATCAGAAATTAACCAGTCCTTTGGCTTTTAGCAATTTACAATCAAAGGGAAAGATTGTAGGCTAATAAAATCCTTGGTCACATCAGATAGGAACTAGAAGACGAAGTTTTTCTTCGTCTTTGGTTTTTGGGCTTGACACCCTATCGAAGTTTGCAGGGATCCTTTTGACCCTATACTGGAGAGTTAGGGAACTTTTATCCCGAAGGTATGCTTATTATGATTATTTTATTATCATTATTATATATTTTATTTTTTGCCTGTAGTCATCTAACAATTCTTTGTTCCTCTTTCTTTTCTTTTTTTTTTTTTTTAATAGGTGTTAGACGACCAACCTTGAGCAGGTTCTATCTTGAACGCATCCAGAAGGCTCTTTTATACACTCACAGGGCTTTTCACTCTTTAGTAAGTCTTCAGCGTCTTGCCATTTGGGGACTTGGTCCCGAGCCATCCAAAGAAGCTCTAGCTCATGAGCTCATTGTCTGCAAACATAAGCTTTCTATCCTTTCCTTTTTCTTTTTCTTTCTTTAAGATTTTATTTTTATCACTTCTTGGATGACTAAAGTTTTTCCCTTTAGGGATAGCAACCATGAAAGAGAACAGAGGTAAGGAAGTGGTGGATGAGGCAACCAGGCAGGGGGTCCAAAATCAGCCTCGTCCAGTCATTGGTGATAAATGAAATTTATTAAAGGCTATTGACTTGGAGAATCCTCCAAGCCATTGTAAGGAAAAGAGGGCAAAACATAGGTCGTCCAAGACTGGGGTTGTCACACCTGGTCTTCTTATTCCTCCTACATCTCAGTAGCCATCCATTCAGATCTAGGACATAAACTCATCCGAGCCTGCTAATGTTCCTTCGTCCAAGACTACCGTGCCTACCTCGTCTCAGCCTCCTCAGAGGGTCCCTATGAACATTGTTAAAAATGAGGATTTGGCCTGGGAAAGATTTGAGAAGGTCGTGACTGGCGAGGACATGGCTGCGTGCTACGACATGTCCTTGAGAGAATTTGAGCACTCAGATGTTCGTGATCTTTTCAAGGTAAGTAAATTTTTTTTTTTACCTCGTCTTCGTCATTATAGCTCATACATGCATTTGATTTTTAACAAAATTTCAAATCACTTGTGTAGGCAATGACAAAGTTCATCGCCGCGTCTAGGCAGACCACGGAGCTAGACAAGACGAGGATCTTGATTGAAAAGAGGATCCAGGAGGTCAAGAACGATTGCAAGGGCTGGGCTGAAGTAGTAGCTAAGGCTAGGGATGAAGCCAAGGAGCTGCGAGATCTCGTCAAAGAGCTTAAAACTGATATTATTGAAAAGGACACTCGTCTTGACCACCTTTAAAAAAGGAATGATGAGCTGAGTAATTCCATCAAGAAGGCCAAAGAGGATGTAGTGGAGGAGTTTAGAGCTTCTAAGCAATTTATTGATTTGCTAAATGCCAACTATGCAGCTGGGTTTGAAGATTTTCATATGGATGCTAAGGAAAACTTTCCTAAAGTTGACTTTAACTCTATCAAACTTTAACTTGGTGGTGTTGTCAGCTCTCTCCTCCAGGTGAGTTCTGAAGACGTCAATATTGAAGACGATGCCTACACTCAACCAGTTCAAGACAAGCCCAAGACTGGAGAGGATCCCTTAGGAAAAGTATAAAAATTTGATCAGTTTACTTTATTTCTTCTTTTTTTTTTTTTTTTTTTTTTTTTTTTAAGTAGAAGGTCCGTTGTTTTGGACTATCCAAGTTTATTCAAGTACGTTTGTCTTGTTTATAGTTTTTAAGATGAGCTTCCAAACAATTGCCTTCTAGGCTTTTAACTTACAAGGATTTTTGAACGGTGGTAGTCCACACATAAAAAACACAATAGTAATTATAAACATAGGGTAGTAAACATGGATAAAGATGAGGAAAGCAATTCAATTTTGTCTATGGTGTCCCTCGTCTAGGCTACCCCTTCATTAATAGTACCTTCTCAGATGCTTAACATTCTAAGGGTGCTCCAGCTTTCGTTCATCCAAGGCTTTTAAGAAGTAAGATCCCTGTCTTTTGCAATTAATGACCCTATAGGGTCCTTCCCAATTAGTCCCCAGTTTTCTATGAGCTAGGTTCTTGGTTGCCAAAGAGACCCTTTTAAGGATGAAATCCCCAATGTTGAAGCGTTTGAGTTTCACCATCGCATCATATTGTCTGGCCATAAGATTTTTGTACCTTGCTGCCCTTTGTTCTACATCCATCCTTACCTCGTCTATTAGATCAAGGTTGAGACAAAGTTGCTCTTCATTATCCTCATCTTGATACTTCATCACCCTGTGATTTGCCATGTGTACTTCTGCAGGTATCACTGCTTCGCTTCCATATGCTAACTTGAAAGGAGTTTCCCCTGTAGGGGTCCTCATAGTTGTCCTATAAGCTCATAGAACACATGGTAGCTCACCTGGCCATACTCCCTTTGCCCCTTCAAGCTGATCTTGATGATTTTCAATAAGGACCGATTTGCAACTTTTACTTGTTCGTTTGCTTGTGGGTGGGAGGGTGAGGCGCAATGATTCCTGATCCTTAGTTGTTTGTAAAAGTCTCTAAAAGGTAAGTTGTCGAACTATCGTCCATTGTCAGACACTAGTACCCTAGGAACTCCGAACTTGCACACAATATTTTTTTAAACAAAGTTTTTGACATTTTGCTAAGTAATTTTTGCTAAGGGTTCGGCTTCCACCTACTTAGTAAAGTAATCGATCCCTACCACTAAATATTTTATTTGCCTGGTTCCAAGTGGGAAAGGACCTAAGATATCCAATCCCCATTGCACAAAAGGCCATGGGGCCATCATCGGGGTTAGATACTTTGACGGTTGTCTGGGAATATTGCTGAACCGTTGGCATTGGTCACACACCTTGACATAGGCCTTAGCGTTTGCTTGAATAATTAGCCAATAATAGCCTGCACGAACGACCTTATGGACTAGTGACCTTGCTCTTGAGTGATTCTCGCATGCTTCTTCATAAACTTCCCTCAATACGTAGTTTAACGCGTTCGGGGCTAGGCACCTTAAGTAAGGTAGAGAGAAACCTCGTTTGTATAACACTTTGTCTATAAGGACATACTTGGCAGCCCTGGTCCTCAATTTCCTAGCCTCGTCCTTGTCTTTTGGAAGTTTTCCCTCCTTGAAATAAACTATTATTAGAGTCATCCAATTTTCTTCCCCTCTTACTTGCTGTATCTCTGAAAGATCTATACTCGGCATGTTGGACTTTGTCATTTTCGTCCATAACTCCTACTGCTAAAGCTGTTTTTGCCAAAGCGTCTGCTTCCATGTTTTTCTCCCTCAAGAGTTGAACAAAACAGGCCTCTTTAAAATTTTAGATGAGCCGCTTTACTTCGTTAAGATATTTCTTTATCCGATCTTCCTTAACTTCACACATTCCATTTACTTGATTAATAACCAACTGAGAGTCTCCTTGGATGACTACTGACTCCACTCCTAAGGACTTAGCCAATTCTAATCCTTTAAGGTTCTAATCCTTTAAGGAGGGCTTCATACTCAGGTTCGTTGTTTGTGGTTTGGTATTGTAGACTGGCCACGTATTTCAACTTATCTCCCTCTAGGGGCCTAAGTATAACTCCAATCCCCCTACATGTAATGTAGACAAACCATTTACATTGATGACCCATCTCTGTGCCCCTTCTTTTTTGTTTAACTCATCCTGACTGGGAGTGAACTCCGCAATAAAATCTGCCAATGCTTGTGCTTTTATCGCACTTTCTGGTTGGTACCTAATATTAAACTCACTAAGCTCTATGACCCATTGGACTAGTTGTCCAGCAGCTTCTAACTTGTTCATTGCCTTCTTTAGGAAGTAATTTGTTAGAATGTTGATGACATGAGCCTGAAAATAATGCCTCAGCTTTCTAGAAGCAGTGACTAAAGCGAAGGCTAGCTTTTCCATCATTGGATATCATCCTTCCACTCCTCTTAGTGCCCGACTCGTACAGTAAACCGACTTCTGAATCCTCCTTTCTTCTCTAATCAATGTCGAACTCACTGTTAAGGGCGACAACTCGTCCAGTAAGAGATTGGACTTCTTTGATATTCTTCAATGGATCCATATTCAGTATCGCCTGGATTTTATCGAGATTTGCCTCAATTCCTCTATGTGAAACCATGAACCCAAGAAACTTACCTGACGAAACTCCAAAAGCACACTTGCTCAGATTCAACTTCACGTTATACTGCCTAAGTGTATCAAAGGTCTCTTGAAGGTCGTCTAGATGCTTCTCCTCGTCCAAACTCTTTACCAACATGTCATCTATATAAACCTTCACATTTCATCTGATTTTCTAGACAAAACATATGGTTAACTAGTCTTTTGTAAGTCGTCCTCGTGTTCTTCAAATCGAAAGGCATCACTTTGTAGCAAAACAACCTTTGGCTAGTAATGAAGGAAGTCTTCTCTTGATCCACCTCATCCATCCTTATCTAATTGTAGCATAAGAAGGCATTCATGAAACTTAACAATTTATTACCCGCAGTTGAATCCACCAGTTAGTCAATGTGTGGCAATGGATAACTATCATTGAGGCAAACCTTGTTCAAATCAGTTAAGTCTATGCACATCCTCCACTTGGTATTAGCCTTCTTGACCATAACCATATTAGCCAACCAGTCTGGATAATAGACTTCTCAAATAAATTTTGTCGTGGTCAACTTCTAGACTTCTTCTTTAATGGCATTGTTTTTTTCAAAAGCAAAAACTCTTTTCTTTTGACGTACGGGCTTGGAGAAATGATACACGTTTAGACAATGGGTAATGACACTTGAGTCGATACCTAGCATGTCCTCGTGACTCCATGCGAAGACATCAAGGCTTTTCTTTAAAAACTGGACCAAGGTTTACTTTGTCTTCGTTTCCACACTTGCCCCAATCCTAGTAAACTTTCCGGGATTATTCTCGTCCAATGGAATGTCCTTCAGCACTTCTGTGGGCTCTGCAGTGATCCTTCTCTCATCTATGCTCATTGTCTGTACATGCTCGTCCATAGCCAACATGGGTAGATAATACTCTCTAGCGGCTAATTAGTCTCCTTGCACTTGACCTACTCCATACTTAGTTGGGAACTTGATAAACAAATGGTAAGTACATATTATCGCCTTCCAACTATTTAAAATCGGTCTTCCAATGATAGCATTGTATGACGATGAGTAGTCAACAATAAGCAAATTTACCTCTTTGGTTATTTGTTGCGGATACGCTCCAACCACCACAGGTAATATAATGGTACGCACGGGTTGCACCTTCATTCCTCCAAATCCTACTAAGGGCGAGTTTACTGGATGAAGTTGATCTCGCCCTAGCTTCATTTGTTGGAAGGTAAGGTAATACAAGATGTCTACTGAACTCCCATTGTCTACCAACACTCTTCTAGTCGTATAATCAGCAATGAGTAAAGTAATGATGATCGCATCGTCATGAGGGTGGTGAACCCTTTCAGCATCCTCGTCCATGAACGTAATGGCTTGATTGTCAGCTCCCCTTATCTTTGAAGACCGCCTAGACAGTTGGACATTTTGCACCATCTTTAGGTATATCTTCCTTGACTTAGTTGATTGACCTATTGAGATTCCCCCTATAATCACTCTTATTTCTCCAAGTGGGGGTCGTGATGACTCTTCTACCTTTGCCTTCAATTTCTTGTCCTTATGGTCTTATCTGAGAAAATTTCTCAATTTTCCTTGCCTAATGAGATTATCTATCTGCTACTTCAAATCAAAACACTCGTCTGTGTCATGCCCATGATCTTTATGGAAGCAACAATACTTGTTCCTATTACGTTTGTTGGGATCTTCTTTCATTTTCTTTGGCCACTTCAAAGATGGGTCATCCTTGATTTGCATAAGCACTTGCTCAAGGGGCATATTCAAGGGTGTGCACTACTGACTCCTTGCTGAAAAACCTGCATTCTTATTATCTTTGTCCTTCTTTTCTCCTACCCGAGCCTTCTTTGGATGAGGACCCTGCTCAGGAGGGAAGGGAAGATCTACCTCCACGCACTCTGCTCTTTTTCTCTTCTTAGCTATGATTGCATCCTCTGCATTCATGAAGTTTTGAGCTGAATGGACAAGTTCAGCCATGATTTGTGGCTCTTGCTCATAAATTTTATGAATAAATAGATCGGAGTTAACTCCATTATGGAAGGCGGCCAATAACAACTTGTCATCCGTCTCGTCCACCATTAGGGCTCCTCTGTTAAACTAGGTAATGAAGGACCACAAACTTTCATTTTTCCCTTGCTCTATGATTAGCAGGCTGGACGAGGAACGCTTGTGGCGTTGTTCTCCAATAAAATTGTTGACGAACAACTTACTTAATTCTTCGAATAAACCCACAGTGTTTGAGGGTATCTTGCTGAACCACACTCTCGCTAGCCTCTTGAGGGTGGTAGGGAAAGCCCTACACATAATCTCACTGGAATCCCCTGAAGGTGCATGGTAGTCTTGAAAGTGGCAATATGATCACACGGGTCACCCGTTCCATCATATGAATCCAAGGAAGACATCTTGAACTTTAGGGGAAAGGGGTGACTATTGATCGAAGCCGTGAAAGATAAGTTCGTTCGATGAACTAAATCATCTATGGGATTTGCCCTTCTCATGTTCTTCCTTATCTCATCCATAGCCTTCTTCATTTGGTCCATCTCTCTCTCCAAGTACAGCACCCTTCTTAAAGCGGTACCCTTTGACTGGTTTTTAGGCTCAGCATTTTCTCCTTTACCTTCTTGACTCTAGGCTTGCCCTTCCACGTGTCTTTTATGGTGTTGCCTCCTTAGACTAATTTCCCTAGTCAACTCTTGGTTTTGACGGGTTAATTCTGCCATGGTGGCAGCCATGGACTGTATGTGTTGAATGGAAGGCGGTTGCATGACGGGTTCTGGTTGACGATCACAGTGGGGATTACTAGAAGCACCCTTACTCTCTTGGTGGCCTGAGCTAATAGCCCTTAATCTTGTTTGAACCATATAGCCTTTTGTCGGGGAAAGAAGAATTGCCAAAACACAAGCAATTGCTTTGCCATAGACGGCGCCAACTGATGATACAAGTAAAATCAGTAGGCTGGATGCTTCGAGCTTCAAAGGACTAGTGACTGCTTGGAAAGCCTGAAAAAAGAACACACAATCAAAGGTGACTGGGGTGGACAGGCCAAGAACCCTCCGATGCCAAAGTTAGTTTCTTTCTGTTATTCTAGAATTCCAACTTTTCAGGAGTTGTTTTGTACTTACCTTCATCTAGTTTGAAAGGGTGTTTATATAGAGTGCCCTCGAAATGGCCATTTGATTTGTAACTTCCCCTGTATTTGAGGATGTTAGAGGATTCAAAGATAACTTCCACAGCTGCTATGAAAGTTATATTTTATCTTCATCTTTTATGACTGTCATTGGAAGTTGAATACTCAGTTAGAAGATATAGTGACGAATCGGGGTCTTACTTGTGCCTTGGGATAATAACAAGTGGTTCGATTTGCTAGTTTATGTGCATAAATTTCCCTGGAATTTTCCCAAGTGTTGAGGGGTAATCCGTGCGCTTTCCTCACGAACGACCATCATGCCCATGGACGGTCGTCCTACTATAGATGAACTTCTTATGTTGGGACACCTTTCTTCACGGACGACTCTTATGGACGAATTGGAATTGGTTTAATTTTTAGTTCACCATGAGACTTATTACTTCAAATATATATATATATATATATATATATATTGAGACTTATAATAAACTATACTATTTATCAAGATTATTAGTTAATAAAAAGCCATGTGTTTTGGCCAAACGAAAAAAAAGCCATGTGTACCGTCTTGCACTATTTCTGTCATGAACTAATGAAACATATAAATTTATTAAGAAACAAATACTTTTTTTTAATACTTGATAATCTATATATATATATATATATATATATTAATGGCCAAAACTTAAAAAAGCCAAATTATATTTTAATTGGATTCTCAATTTTGCGCTACAAGTAAAAATTGAAGACTCCAAATCCAATTATAAGGCGTTTGGTATGGGAGAATTTATATTACTCCTAACATCCAAATTCCTAGGAATGTGATTCCTTGCAATTTGGATGCCTAGGAATGTAGCTATTCATATGTTTGGTTTCATTGGGAATCTCTTAAGATTCATAGGAATGTAAGATGATAATGTTTGGTTTATTCCCAGAAATCTTAAATAAATTATTTTTTTCCCATTTTATCCTTAAATTTAAATGTAAACTACCAAATCCTTAAAAAAATCTCCATCTAAATAAATAATGAAAAACAAAATATAAACTATTAATAATTTGTTAAGCAACACACACACAACAGCAAAAGTGAATACTTGACAATAATGGAGGGTCCCCTTCAAAATTTTTTTTTTCCACACGTGAAACCTAAATAGAATTTTGTTAAATAATACATCAACAGAGTTGTCTGTCCTGTTTATATTATTTTGGCGGGAAAAGATAAAGTTAAGGGAAAAGATATTGATGATTTATTTTATATTTTATCTTAACTGCTTAAATGATAAGGAAAAATGGTTAAAATCGTCAATTTATAAAAAATATAATTTCCTTTAAACTTAGGAATTTGGATATCCACCTGTTTTAATGTGGCGTTTGGTATGGGGTAATGTTTTAGGATTTCCAGAAATGTTTAAGGATACCCACGTTTGGTTGCAAATCATGTCAAGGAATCAGATGTCAGGGGAGTCCAGATTCCCCCTTTAAACCTCTCTCAGTAGGAATATGGTTCCCTTTAAAAGAGGTGGGTATCTAGATTCCCAAGATTAAAGGAAATTGTATTTTTTTTTTATAAATTGAAAATTTTAACCCTTTTCTTTATCATTTAAGCAATTAAAATAAAATATAAAACAAATCATCAATATCTTTTTCATTGTCTTTATCTTTTCCCACCAAAATAACATAAACAGGATAGACAACTTAGCTGATAAATTCTTTAAAGTAGTTTTTTTTATGTTTCACATGTGGAAAAAAAAAAGTTTGAAGGGGACCTTCCATTATTTCCAGGTATTCACTTTTACTGTTGTGTCTGTGTTGCTCAACAAATTATTTATAGTTTATATTTTTTTTTTCATTACTAGTGAAAGGCCAGTGTGTTGTACGGTTTTATACGTAAACTAAAAAAGGTTTGCAATTAACTAAAAAAAATTGCAAAACTTTTCATATACCATGTAATTTACTCACTACTATTTGGAATAAAGAGAGAATAAAACCATTTGTTCAACCCATAAAGCTAAAAGAGAGAGAATAAGGAGGAGGATGAAGATAACATAAAATCTATTGAACCTCCTCTTTTGTGAACTTGGGTAATCTATCCCCAACAATTTCTTACATTCTTTTTGGATACTCAAAATATACAATGGGATAAATGTTTATATGAAGTAAAATCTTTATAACCAAGCTCTTTGTTTATACGTTATATGAAAAGAATTCTTAGTAGAAACTTGAATTCTATTTTATTCTCTTATTTCCATTTGCTTGCAAATTATATATATATATATATATATATATATATATATTAAATGTCAATAGTTTTCTATTCTATTTTTGGATGGTTATACCTATACCATCTATTCATTTATGGATGTTGTTTTTTATAATTCTCCATAATATATATTTGAAAGTAAGTTTCATATCCAACCCACTACAAAGGGAAAATGAGATTTATCTAATAACTTTTCAATGATAATATATTAGGAAGGCCAAAAGTTTTGATCAAATACACCAAACATGAGGAGATAAATGTAGGTCTTAAGGATTTTTACCATCCAACATGGAAGTCTCTTGTAGTCTTGCTCTTTGAGTTTGAGTTGCTAACTTTTGATTTGGTAAGAGGTTTGTACCAAACGAAATTCAAGAGAATTTAAGTCCTTCCGGTAGTCATTCTATTGAAAGAAATTGCTAATCTTACTTTGATACTTAGCATATCTCTGCATTGCATATTCAAATGAAAAAACCTTGAATTCAATAATTAAAAATATCCAAAAAATAATTGAAAGAATATTTAGGTAAAAATCTCAATTAAATAATTAAGAACAATCTAAATTACTAAACATTAAAAATTTGAATTAGAGAGACTCATACCATCACATGAGAATTGAATTATTCATATAAATTAGATCAAAGTTAAGAAAATTATCCTAAACAAAATGCAAGAAATACACAAAACCTAATCAATTTAATGAAAATAAAATAAAAGAAAAAAAATAACAAATACATACCCGCAAAACGTACAATCTAAGAAGCTAGATGGTGAAGAAGTTGGATTTCTTACCAATTAGGAATAGCATTGTTACAATTAACTTATAAAAGAATTACATTCCTAGACATCCTTATTGCAATGAATTACATTTTTAAGAATCTAGATGTCAAGAGTAATGTGGATTCCCTCATACCAAACATATAAAGGGAATCCACATTCATACTAAGAGGGGTTTAAAGAGGGAATCTAGATTCCCTTAGTATCTGATTCCCTAGATTAATTTGCAACCAAACATGAGAATTTTGAAATATTCCTAGGAATCCTAAAACATTATCTCGTACCAAACGCTATATTAGGTACTAAATTGGATTTCAATTAGAGTTTAATTTTCTGTCATGTGTCCATCTAAACTTAAAAATTTTGTAGTGAGTGAACTATTGGGTGCAGAAATCAAAAAGTCTAAAATCAATTAAATTCTAAATCATATATATCTATTCTATACTATCAATAATGGGATCCCATATTTGGGTTTTATCAATTTACGTACTCAAATATCCTTACACAAATTCTTAAACTCTCTAAAATACCCCTATATCTTTAATTAAATAATTAAATTTAAAAACACAAACTAGTTAAAAGAGTAATTTACTATTTTTTAAAAAGTTCCTAAATTTTAGGTTTTTTCCTCTTTTCCAATGTGAATTACTACTTTTAATTTTAAATTCAAAATTTTGAACTTTTATCAACTCTCACATATGGAAAGATTCTAAAAATTAGGATGTTATCTCTATCTCACTTTAATATATATATATATATATATATATATCACGTTTAAATACTATTCCATGTTACCTAATAAAGGAGAGCAAATTAATATTTTTGAGATTGAATACTCTTATGTGGCATTTGGTAAGAGGGAATCCACATTACTCCTAGCATCTAGATTTCTAGGAATGTGATTCCTTGCAATCTGGATGCATAGGAATGTAGTTATTCCTATGTTTGGTTTCATTAGGAATCTCTTAAGATTCTTAGGAATGTGAGATGATAATGTTTGGTTTATTCCTAGGAATCTTAAATGAATTATTTGTTTTTCTTATTCTATCCTTAGATTTAAATGTGAACTATCAAGTTCTTTAAAAAAAAAACTTCCTCTAAATAAATAATGAAAAGAAAAATATAAACTATTAAGAATTTGTTGAGCAATACACACACAACAGCAAAAGCAAATACCTGGCAATAATGGAGGGTCCCTTTCAAAAAAAAATTTTTCACACATGAAACCTAAATAAAACTTTGTCAAAGAATATATCAATAGGGTTGTTTATCTTGTTTATGTTATTTTGGTGGAAAAACATAAAGACAAGGGAAAAGATATTGATGATTTGTTTTATATTTATCTTAATTGCTAAAATAGTAAGGAAAAATAGTTAAAATTGTTAATTTATCAAAACAATACAATTTCCTTTATGCTTGGTAATCTGGATACTCATATGTTTTAAAGGGAATCCATATTCCTAATGAGAGGAGTTTAAAGGGGGAATCTAGATTTTCCTGATATCTAATTTCCTAACGTAAATTGCAACCAAACAGAGAAACCTGGGAATTCTAAAACATTATCCTGTACCAAACACCACATTAACATATACTATTAAATGATTATTACTAAATAAATTATGTTTTTTTATTGATGCAAATTTGATAAGGACGGGATGTAAAAGACCTTATTTACACCCCTCCAATACTATTATCCCACGTCAACATTTTACTAATAAATAAATAGGTCATGCTACCATGGTTACCAAAATCTCAATTTGGATCCTACGATCCTACGACTTTATAATCTCACTTGCCCAAAACAATCCAAATCTTTTAAGGATTTATGGTAGAATCGCTACAATCATTCAGGAATAGTAGGATCATACAATTCTGACGATTCCAAACAATCCTAATTTCTTGTAATCTTCTTTAACTTAATAAAAGGCTTAATTGGACCTAAATGAAAAAAAAAATCACATTACACTCAATTATGCTATTCTAAAGTAGAGAGAGATATTTAAAGTGTCAGTTAAACCTAAATGAAAACTAACATTCCAATAGAGTATCACAATTTGAAGTTTTTGGCATCTTTAAATGATACTTACAAATAGATATCGTGATGTATGATAATTACATCAAATGAATGCCAATTTATGGTTTTTTATGAATGAATGTATAATTTATGTGATATCAATGTGTTTTTTTTTCTCTCAAATAATGTAGAATTTTACGATCGACGATCTTATGTAGGATCCTAATTTTGACAACCTTGCATGCTACACACAATCTTTCCTAGTTATTTTACAATTTCAAAAAAATCAAAAAATTCCCATCAGATGAGAAACCTAGCTACTACCAGAGATGCAGACAAGAGAAGAAGCCACTAGAGACTCTGTTAGAGTCTCAAAAAGGACACCGAAGTTCTTGTTTCATAGTCTAGTCAATATGCTCAACAATAATCATAGACTCATAAACTGGTTTTCCATCGCTTCACCTCAACCATGATTAAGAGAGCCATGTCAAATGGCCAATTGCATTGAACAATTGCTATGCCAACAATGAGTGAACACTACTGCCGACTTAACAATATAAGCAATTGATGCAGTCGCTTAAGGCCCCAATATAAAAAAAAGGCTCCAAATTTTAATTAATTAAGCTAAAATATTAGCCAATAAATAAAATAATATTTTTTTAGCAAATGGAGAGAGAGAGAGAGAGAGAGAGAGAGAGAGAGAGAGAGAGAGAGAGAGAGAGAGAGAGAGACTACATTTACAACATTTTTCACAACACTTTTACAACAAATTTTAAGTAGCAAGTTATTATAAATGGTAAAAAAATAATTTCAGTGATAAATTCAAATTAGAATTAGTAACAAATTAATATTTAGGATTTGTTATGAAAAATATTGTGAATGTAGCACTTCTAAAAAAAATTCACAATATTTTTCATAATAGTTGAGTTGGCAAACTTTAGTTAGTTCTGATCTAGGTCCACCACCAACATCACTTTTTTACTTACCACTATCATTCTACTATATCAACAAGTATGAAAAGATTTGTCAAATTTTTTATGTTTATAGGCTTTCCAAAAAAAATTACATGGTTCATGTTAATTAGTAATAGTTTTGCATCTAAAATAAGATAATAGATTTTAAATAATATTTCATTTTTTAAACTCATATGTAAATATATAAAAATCTCAATTTCTATTTTTGTCTTAGACCCCCAAATGCATTAAGCCGCTCTTGGTGAGCAATATTAATTGTTTTGTTGAAACTGTAATTGTTAATCATACCCAAGGAATATGAATATGGTGAATTAATTTTTTTTTTTTTTTAACAAAAGTAACAAATCAAGAAAAATCCAAACCTGAAGGTCATAATCACCACCAAATAGCGACTCCAACGCTTTTTTAGACTACAACAATTTTTCCAGTGACCTTTCCATTTGTCAGGGTCTATGGCAATTACTGGGTTTTCCATCCGAGGGTTAGGAATTCATGAATGATCATGTGTGATCTATCCTATTCATTGATTAGTGAAACGCTGATGTGGCATGTTGCTATTGGAGGGGTAAACTAAAGATTTTACACTGCATCCTTATTGAATTTAATCTTTTTTGTAATAAGTAATTTGCATTTTTATTCACAATAATAATAATGAAAGGGACAAGATTTAAGTATCTAGGAAGGAACTACATACATATTGTTCATGCCCAATTTGGAAAAAGAGCCCAATAACAAGAAGAAGCCTAATAATATAAAAGGGGTGAAAGAAGAAGAATTAGTAGAATAAGAAAAACCATTAAGCCCGAATGGCATGAATAATGGTCCACAGGCCTATAAAATAGTAAAAAAGGCCCTAAAGAAACCAAATGTGCTCAAGCGAGCCTAGAAAAGGAAGTAATAAGCCCATGGGAATCATAAGAAGTAGAAAGCAAGCAAAGATGGACCAGAGGAGCCCAAAGAGAGAAATTAGTAAATAGGATTGGTTTAAAGGCCAACAAATCCCAAAAGTAGAGGACATGATAATTGGGCCAGGAAATCCTGAAAGATTTAGCAAAAGCCTATGAGAATGTAAAAATGAGATGGGCCAAGAATGCCCAAAGGAATGAAGTGGGCCGAGGACGCCCAAAGGAATAAAATGGGCCAAGGAAGCCCAAGATGATATGAGATCTGACCCAACAAAAATACTAGGTAGCGTGAACTAAGCAAATGAATAATATGTGGTAGGCCTAGAGGAGGCCTATCAAGCACAAGTTAAGCGATTTCATGACAAAAGTAATGTAATGGTATGGTAAGAATACTAGTCGACCCACAAACCATAAGTCAAAGGGGATAGAGGCTAAATTAAAGAAGAAAAGGCCCATACCCAAGCAATACCTAGCCCAAAGGAGAAACGAGATGCAAAGAATAAAGATTAATGACTCATCCACGCCACAAAGAGTTAAAAATAAGCAGCAGAATGCATAATAAGACCAGACAAACCCATAGGCAATGGTAAATTCATGAACACCAAACAAGCCATAGACTCATATGAGAGTGGAGCACGCATAAGGCTCAGGCACCACCTACTTGTACTCAGCCAATACAGAAGTGGTGGGCCATAGGTCAGAGGTAAGAAAGGGTATGGTCTAGTGGTGAGGAGAATGAGGAAGTCTATTATGGGATTCTCGTTCAAGCTCTTTTGAGGGAAATGTCCTACTAGGATGACATATCACCCAAAAAATGGAAAGATGAGTTGGAATCACTAGGTGCATGCCATAGGAGTTGGTAAGAGAGAATACTCAACCCTTCTTTGGAGGGGAATGTCACGGAAAGAAAGAAAATAAAACAAAACTCCCTTTGTTTGGAGATGGAACGTTAAGCAGCTAGCATAAGGTGGTGATGGTGGCTAGGCAGCCAGCAGACTAGTGGGTGGCTTGGGAAAGACACCCACACTAAGCCCAGAGTAGTTGAGGGGTAAAATGATAAATCTTATCATAAAAGGTAGTATAAAACTGCCTTAGCTATGCACAATAAACAACAACGGGAGAGCAAGGAAGAACAACAGGAGAAGTAGAAAGAAGAGAGAAATAGAAAACAAAGATAAACAAAGAGAAAGAAAATAGGAGAGTCAGAAGTGAAGCAAGAAAACAAAAGTGTGCTAGGGCATGCACCAATAGGCTACTCCCTTCTCTTCCTCTCAATAGCTCACTTTCTAGCAACTTAAAGGATTTGAGATTAAGCCACTTAGGTCTATTCTTTCAAAGTAGGCAATTTATATGGCAGAATTTCCTTGTGAGATTTCCCACATTGGAGATCGATTCCCTTCTTGGACTTAAATTTGCAAAGGAGCCAAGTTTAGCAGACTAATCCACTTCACCTCTTTTATCATGACTGTTTAAGCATTAACATTATTCTTCTCATTGTTGCTAACTTATCCCTGCTATACTCATATTATCATGTTTTCCTGTTGCAAAGTTATCTTTAGTTGGCAGCAAGCTCTTTAGTTAGAATATATATTTTTATTATTATGTTATATTATGTCTCTCCTGCCACAACGTTTTTATGATAGCATACCCTGTCGTGGGCACATGATCAAGATATCTGTAAAGGGGTTCTAGCTTGTGCACAAACTGGCTTAAAGAGGGTTTCAGTTGAGCCAGTCTCGACTCTCATACCCCAGAACTATTGGGTCACAGTATGGCAGGTGCAATCCAACCCAAAATATAGAAAGGCCCGTCACACACATACACTTAAATATAGGTTAGAGTAGAATTCTATTTCGAAAAAAAAAATTGAAAAAAACACATCAAAAAGTAGTTTTACTTTTGCTAGGTTGTTGAGTACATCTTTGTATATTTTTAGTGTACTCTTATTCCTATTTGCCATTGTTATTTTTTATCAACATTTTAGGCCTAAAATCTAACACTGTTTAGATTTTACCCTTAGCTTTTGTTGATTACAATGACATAAAAAACCATTAAAGATCATGAATTTTGGTGGAGTTTATAGTGTGCTTTTATGTTATAAACTATTTCCCTCTCCTTTATAGATGTGTGTGTTTGTTTCTAAAAAATGATTGTTAGAGATAAATTGTCATTATTTTGTAGAACATAGAGCTATTCAAGGTAAAAGAACAATTCTTCCTAAAAAAAAAAAGGTAAAAGAATAATTATTTCAAGTAGAAGCATCATATGGTTTCAGTTAACTTAACTAGTAAAATCTTTAATGATTGAATAAGAGATTTAGGGTTCAATCTTTATCTATGAAGAGAAAAAAATATGATATGATGGATATAAGGAGGACGGACCCTTTATGGACGGACGTATATGACACATGGCAGGTGTTGGGCTCCAAGGTCTTTTTAAAGAAAGTTAACTTGTGACTTACGTGAGGACTACCATGGTTTTGCTTGACCTACACACCTAGCCCTAACAAAGAAGACCCCTATAAGGAAAATGATTAACCACGAGTTACTCTCCTTGAAGGAAAGGACTTCTTAACTAAGGTATAGATTTCAACTCTACACTACTGTAAATACTCCAAAACCTTCACAAATCAAGGTATGCATAATTACCTCAACTCTAGCACTCTAGTATTGAAGAAAAAGATTTCTAACTTGACCTTCAGAGGGTTTTTGGCCGGCACCACACTGGTGCTCTCTGTTAGGTCCTCTCTTTTCGCTATGCAGGTTGTATTTCGCTTTCGTGAGGATCGCATAGCTTACTGGCGAATTTCGGCATTATCAGTTGGCGCTGTCTGTGGGAAACTAGGGTGATCACACATTGCCTTACTCCTGAGACAAAAAGTTGCATGGTACTTACAAGATCGATGGCAACAACCAACAACCAGGGCGACGAACCGCGCACTACAACGCTGGAGATACAAGTCCAAACACTCGCAGCAGTGATCGAACACCTAACCAAACAGAATCACGAATTAGAGGAACAGTTACGTCAGAAGAATGCACATCTTGGAATGCAAGAGGAAGACCAGAAAGGAACAAGCACTGAAAGGAGGAATTTCGAAGGATCCGAAGGCAGCAACGCTCCGAGCAGATCGGAGTGGCGGGATACCAATTAACCAGTCCACTGAAACTTTACCACCCCACATCACCGCGGAGATGCAGGAGATCCTGGAACAAATGGACGTGATGATGAACGCCCTTAAAGGACTAGTATTTAGCAACCTCAACGACCTGGTCCAATGAATTGACTCGCCCTTCACGGCACATGTCACTTCGTGTCCTCTTCCCCCAAAGTTTCATATGCCTTAGGTGGAGAACTACGATGGAACCAAGGACCCATTAGGCCATTTGGAGTCCTTCAAGACTATAATGCACCTTTAGGGGGTGCCAGATGAGATTATGTGCAGGGCCTTCCCTACTATGTTGAAGGGATCTGCAAGGGTCTGGTATAGCAAGTTGACACCTAACTCGATTAGCACCTTTAAGGAATTAGGTGCTCAATTCGTGTCACACTTTTATGGGGGCCACCGGTACAAGAAGTCCACGGCATGTCTGATGAGCATCAGATAACGGGAAGACGAGATACTGAGGTCGTATATAACACGATTCAACAAAGAGGCTCTTTCGATAGACAAAGCGGACGATAAGATACTAGTAGCAACATTTACCAATGAGCTGCGAAAAGGTAAGTTCCTTTTCTCCTTGTATAAGAATGATCCAAAGACTATGTCCGAAGTACTTTACAGGGCGACAAAGTACATGAACGCAAAAGACACATTAATGGCAAGGGAAGATAAGCCTAAGAAAAGAGAGAGGCAGGAGGATGCGCGATCAGAGGCAGGACGAAAGATGGCTAGAACGGGAGAACGAAGGGAGGATAGATGCCCAAAACCGCCCATGGGAAAATTTACAAGCTTTACCTCTCTGACGGCCCTGATCGACCAAGTATTGATGCAGATAAAGGATGAAGAAGCCTTGACATTCCCCGGTAAGTTGAAGGGGGATCCCAATAAAAGGTTAAGAAGCAAGTACTGCCACTTCCATCGTGACCACGGCCACGACACATCTGACTGCTACGACTTGAAGCAGCAAATCGAGGCACTCATAAGGTAAGGGAAGTTACAAAAGTTTGTCAGTAAAGAAGGGACGAATCCGCCACAAGACCAGCGCTCCCGAAGGAAGAACGAGCGCCCAAGACTGCCAATTGCAAACATAAGGATGATCGTCGGAGGTAACGTTAACACAGGATCGTCAAAAAGGGCTCGTAAAACTTACCTACGAATGGTACAGAACGTCCAAATGATGGGCTCAACATCAAAGATGGCACAAATCGATATCCCAATTATCGATTTTTCAGAAGAGGATGCCCGACTTCTTCACCATCCACATGACGATGCACTCGTGGTCAGCATACAAGCTGGGGATTACAACATGCATCGGGTACTAGTTGATAATGAAAGTTCAGCAGACATTCTTTATTACCCCGCGTTTCGATAGATAGGAATTAGTAGAGAGCGACTAGTTCCAACCAACACTCCCCTCGTCAGATTCGGAGGGACAAGAGTCTACCCCCTTGGCGTCGTCACATTGCCCGTAACGGTGGGAGATCACCTACAACGAATTACTAAGGATGTGGTTTTTTTGGTAGTTGATTGCTCATCTACCTATAACACAATCCTCGGATGGACTACTCTTAATGCATGGAAAGCTATAACTTCGACTTACCATTTGATGATTAAGTTCCCTACTGAATATGGAGTTGGGGAGCTACGCAGGAATCAGGCTACAGCACGTGAATGCTATGTTGCCATGACGGAGATGGACGACCACCTACAAACACTAAATGTCGAAGGGCAGTGGGCTACAACTGAAGCGGTGGAAGAACTGGAAGAACTGGAAGAAGTATCACTTGACAACTCAAGGCCCGGATGGACCACGAGAATTGGTATAATGACCAGTCAATCGGTACAACAAAGCCTTACCACGTTCCTAAGGGAAAACTAGGACATGTTTGCATGGAGTCATAAGGACATGCCGGGAATCGATCCGACAGTGATAGTACATAAGCTGAACGTGTCACCTTCATTCTCTCCCATCCAATAAAAGAAACGAGTGTTCACTCTAGAAAGGGACCGGGCTATTGCCGAGGAAGTCCAAAAGTTGCAGGAAGCAAGTTTCATATGTGAAGTACACTATCCAGACTGGTTAGCAAACATAGTGATAGTCAAGAAGGCAAATGGGAAGTGGAGAATGTGCGTTGACTTCACGAATCTAAACAAGGCTTGCCCAAAAGACAGTTATCCTCTACCGCTTATTGATACCCTAGTAGATTCAATTGCAAGACATGAGCTTTTAAGTTTTATGGACATGTTCTCCGGCTACAATCAGATTAAACTGGATGAAGTTGATCAAGAGAAAACATCGTTTATTACAAGTCAAGGGCTCTTTTGCTATAAAGTAATGCCCTTTGGACTAAAAAATGCTAGGGCCACATACCAAAGGTTGATGAATAAGATGTTTGCACATCAGATTGGAAGGAATGTGCAAGTTTACGTGGACGACATGCTGGTAAAAAGTGTTCGCGAATGCAACCATCTGGGTGACCTCCAAGAGACTTTCAACACCGTTCGGTCCTACAACATGAAGCTAAACCCCAGCAAATGCGCATTCAGGGTCACGGCAGGGAAATTCTTGGGTTTTATGGTGTTCCAAAGAGGTATCGAGGTCAACCCAGAGAAGGTAAAGGCGATAATGGGATTAGCTCCCCCGAAGACACTGAAAGAGGTCCAAAGCTTGAATGGCAAGATAGCTGCCCTAAACAGATTTGTTTCAAGAGCAACGGACAAATGCCTCTCATTCTTTCGCACATTGAGGAAATCATTTGAATGGACGGACGAATGCCAAAAGGCTTTCGAAGATTTGAAGACATACCTCTCCTTTTCGCCATTACTTAGTCCGTCTAAGCAAGGTGAAGAACTGTTTCTATATGTAGCCGTCTTCCCAGTAGCTGTTAGCGCGGCTCTCATTAGAGAAGAAGATAGAATACAGAGACCTGTATACTTTACAAGCAGAGCGCTTAGAGGGGCAGAAGAGAGGTACCTACCATGAAAAAATTAGCCTTCGCATTGGTGATCGCGGCCCGAAAGCTCAAACTGTACTGTCAAGTGCACGTCATAAATGTCATGACGAACCAGCCCCTAAGAAGAGCGATGAGTAATCCCGAAGCAGTGGGACAGATGGCATTGTGGGCGATCGAGCTGAGTGAGTACGACATTCGCTATCGACCTCGACCCACAGTAAAAGGCCAAATCTTGGAGGACTTCATGGCAGAGTTTACCAACATAGAGGACCAGGGGGCAGGTGAGCTTCTCATATGGAGTGTTCATACAGATGGATCCTCTAACAAGAATGCAGGTGGAATCGGTGTGGTAATCCGCACACCCAAGGGGGATAAGATCAAGTGTATGATCCGTTTGTGCTTTTCAACAACAAATAATGAAGCAGAATATGAAGCCCTAAAAGCAGGATTGGACCTCGCTATAGCTGCAAGAGCTGAAAGAGTGGTTGTCTACTCTGATTCCCAAGTCATCACCAGCCAGATCAATGGAAGTTACGAATGCAGAAGTGAAAGAATGAAGAGGTATCTCGACGAGGTAAAAAGTTGAATGAGTAACCTCCAGACCGAATTGATTAAAGTTCCAAAGGAGGAAAACCAAAAGGCTGATCAGCTTGCAAAGGCAGCTTCCGTAGAGCCAATGACCATTCTCGACCAGGTATTATCCTTCGTTCAAATTTCACCACTGATAGATGGTACTGGTGTGCAGGAGGTAAGGAGTGAGTGTTGTTGGATGACTCCCATAGCTGCGTACTTGAAGGACGGCCATCTGCCGGACGATAAGGAGGCTGCGAGGAGACTGAGAATTAAAGCCTCCCGGTTCATCATAATGAAAAACGTTCTATACAAAGGGGGTTTCTCTCGACCCTATCTAAGATGTCTAGCTCCTGAAGAAGAAGACTATGTCATGAGAGAGGTCCACGAAGGAATTTGTGGGAATCACTCAGGGTCCAGGTCTTTAGTGCACAAGCTTTTTAGGGCAGGATACTACTGGCCAACGATGTAGAAGGATGCCAACATATACGTCAGATCTTGTGATAGGTGCCAGCACTTTAGTAACCTCATAAGGCAACCTACAGAAAAGCTCACACCCATGACGGCCCCATGGCTATTCGCACAATGGGGACTAAACATCATGGGCCTGTTCTCAACAGCGGTCAAGCTGCTGAAATTCTTAGTGGTTGGCATTGATTACTTCACCAAATGGGTGGAAGCTGAGTCTTTGGCCACTGTCAGGAAGAAGAATATCCGCAGCATTATATGGAGAAATATTATTTACAGGTATGGCATACCAAGAGTGCTAGTTTCAGATAATGGTAAGTAATTTGACAACGACGCATTCAGGAATTTCTGCTCCCAGCTAGGGATAAAGAACCATTACTCGTCACTTGTGCATCCATAAGTTAACGGACAAGTTGAGGTCACAAACCAATCCTTGCTCAAAATCATCAAGACTCGTCTTGAGGGGGCAAAGGGTATATGGCCAGACGAGTTACCAAGTGTCTTGTGGGCATACAGGACAACAGCAAGGACACCGACGGGAGAAACACCATTTCGTTTGGCATATGGTAGTAAGGCGGTCATACTAGCAAAAGTTGAGCTTACAAGCTACCGTGTTAGAGACCACGATGAGCACAGGAACGATGAAGCTATGCGCATGCAGCTTGATCTAATGAATGAAGTTAGGGCAGCCGCAGAACAAAGACTAGCACGGTGCCAGGACCTAATCACGAAACATTACAACTCTAGAGTTAGGCACAGAGACTTCCAGGTTGGAGATCTTGTCCTGAGGAAAGTACTCGGCGCTACAAAGGATGCCTCCCAAAGGAAGCTTGGACCGAACTGGGAAGGACCCTACAGGATCACATCATGGCATAGGAAAGGAACATATTACTTAGAGACCCTGAACGGAAAGAAGCTAAGTCACCTATGGAACTCAGAGCACCTGAAGAAGTACTATCAATAGAAGATGGCCGAAAACGACAGTAGCATCACTACACTCGTCACATACAGTTTATCTTTTCTAGCATATAATTATAGTTCTTATTTTCTACAGTACTTTTAAAATCCTAAAGGGCGACTTTCTTATTTTTAGGAACAATGTTCTACGTATCCATTATAATAAGAGGAGTTTTTCAGAACATACGGAATGTATTTTCACCAACTTTCACGATATATACAGCTTACAAGGTGGACAGATCATCCAAAAGAAGGATATTTACCAAGTCCACAAAGTGGACGGAGCATCCAAAAGAAGGATGATATTTACAGTCCATAAAGTGGATGGAGCATCCAAAAGAAGGATGATATTTATAGTCCACAAAGTGAACGGATCATCCAAAAGAAGGATGATATTTATAGTCCATAAGGTGGACAGATCATCCAAAAGAATGATGATATTTACCAAGTCCACAAAGTGGACTTAGCCTCCAAAAGAAGGATAATATTTAGTCCACATGGTGGACGGATCATCCAAAAGAAGGATGATATTTGCAAAGTCCACAAAGTAGACAGAGCATCCAAAAGAAGGATGATATTTACAATCCACAAAGTGGACGGATCATCCAAAAGAAGAATGATATTTACAGTCCACAAGGTGGACGGATCATCCAAAAGAAGGATGATATTTACAGTCCACAAGGTGGATGGATCATCCAAAAGAAGGATGATATTTACCAAGTCCACAAAGTGGACGAAGCCTCCAAAAGAAGGATAATATTTAGTCCACATGGTGGACGGATCATCCAAAAGAATGATGATATTTGCAAAATCCACAAGGTGGACGGATAATCCAAAAGAATGATGATATTTACAGAATCCACAGGGTGAACAGATCATAGAAACAATGAAAAGAAATTAAAGCATTCATGTGAAAAGCATGCGGCGGTTGGAATTACTTTAATAGATTGTTTACAAAAGATATATATGACAGTTAAAAATTACATGGCCAATTGTTCTCCCATTCAAAAAAAAAAAAAAAACTACTCTTCAACTTGGACAGCATCAGTTGGGGTGTCAGGAGCATTAGGAGAAGTTTGACGAGCATCATCTTGGACGGGTCTAGTCTCACCATCCCTCGGGGCCTCGTCCTCATCAGGAACTTCACCAAAAAGCTCTACAGTCCCTTCAAAGTTGACGGGGTGAGCAGGGGTCTAGCCTCCGGCATCAATGTTCACATGAGAAAGGTTGAGGTCAGGGAACGATGCCTTTACCTGACAGGGACAGTCGTCAAAACCGTTGGCAAAGGAAGTACCCAGTTCCGTCAAAAGAGCATCGGAGTCCTGATACTCCTAGACGGCCTCAACCTTTGCCCTACGAACATTGTCTTCATTGTTCTTCACCGTCTCCCTCAAGTACTCGACCTCCTTCTCCAGGTTTTCATGAGGTTGCTCAGATAATTTCAGCTTCTCCTTGTGACGGAGCTTCCAAAGCTTCATCTCATCAAGCTCCTCCCTCGTCGTCTTGGCCTTGGCACGAACGCGCTCCAAGGACTTCTCGTGGCCCAGGTAGTGGTCCATCAGTTCTTTTGCCATTAGAACCGTTTATATCAACGAACGAACAAGTTAGCATAAGCATAAAAGCATACTGACAAAGCAAGAGGTTGACGGGTATTACCTGGGCAAGGCTGAACAGGGCCGTCTCCCCCATAGCTTCCGTCGCATGATTTCCAAGGTCCTCATAGTCCTACTCTTTGATGATAGATGTCAACTGACTAAGGGTGTACTGAGAATCCTCTCTAAGCAGGACGGGAGTCTTCTCCTTGACGGGGTCAGGGTTGGTCATGAGACCTTTCCCCTTACCCACGCCCAGCTTGGGGGACAGCTTTGCTGTACTTTGAACCGCTGGCAGACCCGTCACGAGCCTTTGTTTTTTGCTAGGACGGTCTGTCTTCTCGAGACCTCTTTTGGTAGACGAGTGGGACAAACCCGTCTTGGGAGGAAGGTCGTCCCTAAACTTTTTCTTGTTAGCAGCCTGTTGCTTGATAAGGGCTCTCCTTTTAGCGTCATCCATTTCTACAAAAAAAAAAAAAAAAGTGGACGGTAAGAATACTATAAGAACATAATAAAGCCAATAGCACTTGGTAAAAAGATACTTACGTTTACGTATTCCCGAGTCGTATCGACAGGTAGCAGATGTCGGTTCTGGACCATCACAGTACTAGTGGAGTGTATCCAAATTGACGAGCTTTGCCCACGTCCTCTCCGACAAATGGGTCTTTTGGAAGACTCTCTCAAGGAACCCAAATTTCTCAGTTGTAATCTGTGGACGGTTACGTGCTGCGAAAATAATATGGACTATTAGAATAGTAACGGGAATTGAAAAAAAGCTAATTAGGACGGACGCATACCAGACTGTGGCATTATGCCCCAAGTCTTGTCGACGGGCATATACTCGTGATCGTCCGGATGACCCATCCAATCGTCCCCTTGAAGGAAGAAATATTGACTTTTCCAGTTACAATTGGAGTCGGGGGTCTCGGACACTAACCTAAGTACTAAACTCCTCGGTGCAAAGCTATACATACCCTTCAACTTGACGATCTCGGACGAACGGTAACAGTTAAAGAACTCTTCTACTGTTAACCATCTCGTCCTATGAGACATGACGCCATACAAGACCTCAACGCTCAGGAAAACTCTCCAAGCGTTTGGTGAGATTTGGGTGACGGCCAATCCCAAGTATTGAAGAAGGTGACGGTGCAAGGCATTTAAAGGAAAGCGAAGGCCCACTTTAAGCATCTGCTCGTATACACCAACATCCTCAAGACCCTTGTAGTAGCACTTCTCGGACTTGAATGGTAGACGGATGGGTATGGTGCTAGGTATTTGATATTTCTCTTTAAGTGTATTGAAATGTTGTGGTTTGATGGAAGAAGTGAAGTCGTTCACCGTCCACGTAAGGAGCAGGATGAATTCTCTTAAGCCATCTCCACCTATCACAGACTAGATAAGAGGATCTACACCGTCTACATCGTCATTAGATTCATACTTCGACCCGTCTTCACCTCGCCTTTCATCTTCCACATAGGAAGGAGAGCTCGATGACGGTTCCCTCTCCTCAACGCAGGTGCCCAGGTCTGCCTGACCTGACAGGTACACATCCTCATAGCCCGCTCCCTCACGGACAAAAAACTGACCGCTGGAAGTCTCACTAGACATCGAACACTTACAAATGACGGGTAAAGGAAACCTAAAACTCTAGTTCTACACGGACGACCGACCAACATACAAAGTAAAAGGGAAAGAAAAGAACGAAGAAAGATACTCACAGTTGGACGGAGCGAAGAAGCGACAATGAAAACTGAGTAAACAGTGGAGGGGTAGCTTCGCAAGGTGACGGACACACAGAGAGGATGGTTGCACTCTGGTCAGTAAAAATTCTTTCCAAAATGCAAAAATGAAAGGAATAGGTGATATATATAAGGAGAACGGTGCGACAAACGAAGAGACGCCTTGATTGCAGTAAACCATTAATCAAGACACGCCACGTGTCCTCAGTGCATTTATGACCCTAATCCAGCCTGGCGATCAACTTTCGTCCACAGAAAATACATGACGGATTCGTGGGGTCAAAGCAACTGTCATTCCATGAACCCGGCAAGAATAGGTGACAGATTCATGGAATGGGGGGCAACTGAAGAGGAAAAAATATGATATGACAGATATAAGGAGGACGGACCCTTTGTGGACGGACGTATATGACACATGGCAGGTGTTGGGCTCCAAGGTCTTTTTAAAGAAGGTTAACTTGCGGCTTACGTTAGGACTACCATGGTTTTGCTTGACCTACACGCCTAACCTTAACAAAAAAGACTCCTATAAGGAAAAAGATTAACCACGAGTTACTCTCCTAGAATGAAAGGACTTCTTAACTAAGGCATAGGTTTCGGCTCTACACTACTGTAAATACTCCAAAATCCTCACAAATCAAGGTACGCATAATTAACTCAACTCTAGCACTCTAGTGTTGAAAAAAAAAGATTTCTAACTTAACCTTCGGAGGGTTTTTAGCCAACACCACACCAGTGTCTCTGTTAGGCCCTCTCTTTTCGCTGTGCAGGTTGTATTTCGCTCTCGTGAAGATCGCGTAGCTTACTGGTGAATTTCGGCATCATCAATCTACATAAAAAAACTATTTAGTGTCTTGATCTGATGATAAAGAGCATTATCAGAAGCGGATGCCATAGATTGAAACTCTTAAAAAAAAAAAAAAAAAACTCCAATTCAATAATTAATAACAATCCAAATTAAAAAAAAAAAAAAAAAAAATAGAAGCAGGGTTAAGTAGAGAGGGACTCACATGTTAAGTGGGTATTCGATTGAACATGATCTCTCTTATTTTTTTTTACATGTCTAAGAAAAAATGTATCTTTTTAATACAAGCACCACGTGAAAAAATATCGTTGGGTGGTACTTGGCTAATCAGCAAAAAAAGGGCCGGAGGCATGTGAAACCACTCTACAGTTACACCACACGGGTTGGCTTTGCTTAACAAAACTCAAAAAATCACTCAACAAACCTTGGGCCTGCAGTACTAGCCGACATGGGGTCAAAGTCCATCACAACATACTTAATCCAAAAGGCCATTGACTATACTTTCTCACTAGACTACACGACATGGGCCAAGAAACCCAACAAAACTCCTTAGAAAAACAAGTCCAAGAAAGCCCACTTCACCCATGATGGAGACAGGGAGGAAGGCTATCAGTTGGTTAGAAAATGTATAGTATAGGTTGGCTCTCTCGTCTTCAAGTTCAAGGCACACTGCCTTTACCTTGGAATGGGGATGGCAATGGGGCGGGGCAGGGCCGAATGATGGGATCTTTGCCTCCGCCCCGTACAAATTTTTCTTGCCCCATCCCCGCCCCGCCCTGCATGACGGGAAAAATTTCTTCCCCCATCCCTGCCCCTTAAGGTCCCGCGAAGACCCGCGAAGTCCTGACCTACACAGTAAAACTTTATTTCTTGTTAATTTTCTCTACAACTATTACCATTTTTTCAAACAAAATGACATGTTTCAATATTAAAAATATACGTGAAATTATAAATAAATTTATCCTATCAAGTCAAACTAATTTTTAGCAAAAACTAAATAATATTGTCTAAATGTTTAACAAGACAATGTCACAAAAAAAAATCTCATAGTATGACACAATAAAATAATTCAAACTCCTAATAAGATGATGATATTGGTACCTTACTTCTAACTTTGCTAGAGAGAACAAAGAGGTACAGCCACGTTAGGTAGAATAAAATAAGATGATGATATTTTTGTTTAAATAGTAAGGTTTTAGAATATGAAAAAATTACAACTTAACCCTTATTAACGCGGGGCGGGGCGGGGTGGGTCTAAAAAGTGTAAACCCATCCCTGCCCCACCCCGCCCCGTGGTACGGGTCTAAAATCTTGCCCCATCCCCCCATCACCTTTGCGGGCGGGGAAAAATTGTCATCCCTACCTTGGAACAAATAATATCACACGGACACGAGTATGAACTATGGATCAATTAATTCAATTCAAATTCAACCACTTTACTTTTATCCATTGCCCAGTCTTTACTTTTATTTATAGTGGTGGCCGGTGGGTGGCATAATCAAAATTCAACCTAATATTGGAAAACTCAAGCATACGGAGCAATGATATACTAGGATCTTCTTCTTCTTCTTCTTTTTTCTTTTGTTTAGGTAAATTAACTCATGCTCTGAGACTCAGACAGTCTCCCTCACTCGCACCATCACCTAGGCTAGGTTGGCTATCTCTTCTTCAACTCACCGGCGCCTCTACTATTGGTACCAATTAAGCTAGTAATTTCAACCAAACAAAATATGAGACTGATTGAACTTCAGCCTCAAAATAAGATATTGATAATAATAGGACCATAAGTTTAGGTAAGAGAAATTATTCTGACTGGTTATCCAAAACAAAAATCAATTAGGCTGATATTGGATTACTAATTTAAACAATCAGTTACCCTTTCTTATGTAAATTCAAGCTAAAAAAGTGAAGATCTATCTCAGAAAGACCCAATAGAAGATATACATTGTTTCAAAGGATATTTTTATTTCATGATACACATTCTCATGGACAAGAAATAACAAAAATCCTTATAAAAAAAAGAAAAAGAAAAAGAAACAGACTTTGTTTTAATTTCCCAATATCTTGGGAGATCAACTATTTGCCTTCAAATCTAAAACTGAATTTACAGATTATGCCCTGATTTAATGAGCACCAAATCTAGTCTAGTCTCTAGTACATTCAATTGGGAAAATTCTGGTCAAGTACGTCTTTCAATAATACAGCTCCATCTTGGATCCGATCTGCCCTCCAGACCTGAAAATCTGGAGGAAAGTAATCAGCATCATACCAACGTTTTAGGGATGTTAAAGAAAAGGGCCCCTGTATGTCTCCTTGGGGATCTAAGTAATGCCATAACAAGCTTCCCAGCATGTCATCAGGAAATTTCTTTGCAACACTTAATTCTTCGACCTCCTCATCATCACTCAAATCAATCACTTGAGATGTCATTACCTGCTTTGCCACCATTTCATCAACAAACTTATTCACCTCTGTATTTGCAAGCTGTGTCTCACCATTACTCTTGTTTATGAAATGTGATGGTTGAACTGACTGTTCTTCAATAACATTGTGATTAAACTCTGCAACAAAAGCATGATTAATTAAGTAAATGATTAGACTAAAGGATAATTGAGATATCAGAATTTAAAGGATAATCATGACATGAAAAAAGAAAAGAAAAGAAGGGGGCAGGGCGGCAGGAACGGTTTGTTTTACAGTCTGCCCCTTGCAAATTTAAAGTGCACCATAACAAGGGACAATGGGAAACAATATAATTATAGATATCACCAAAGCGGGTGATAAAAGGGGCTTGTGGCATTCCCTGAAGATATACATTTATTTCCCCTTTTATGGAATTGAAATATGAGTAAGACAGAATGATAGTCTAGAACTAGGATAGAGACTGATTGACTCCTCTATATATGTCATCACTTGCAATTAAAAGATATAACATAACATCACTATCTTGAGTCTTGACACTTGCCCTCAAAACCGGAACATGAATGCCCATCATGGTCAGTCTGTAACAAAATATTGTTACAACTTCTCAAACAAGCTAAAATTGCTCTGCAATAGCTATTTTGGCAATGCATCAAATTGGTGGTTTTATGGAAAGCAATTTTAGTAATGGTTTCCCAAAATTTCCATTCTCTTCCAAACACCAAGATAGTCTCTCTCTCTCTCTCTCTCTCTCTCTCTCTTCATCCCCTCCTTTTTTCTCCAACCAACCACACAAACAAATCTTATGCAAAACTGCAATCAACCTTAATGTATTTGGTTTGCTCATTTAATCCTACGTTACTGGAATCATTCAAAACTGAACTCATGCAACAGGAAGTGCAAGGCATTCTTCGTGATGCAGAGGGTAGCTTGGGAATTACGTCAGATGGAATGAATCAATGAAGATTTCCATTGCATCAACAAAATCTTTGACATAAAAGTGGATTCTCTCATTACTTGATGTCATCTTAGGCATGATCTTTGGAAAACTAGTCATTTTTATTAACGTGGGAAAACCAAAAAAGTGAACTATTTCACGGATTCTGGAAGAGTGACTTCCAAATTCCATCTGAATGAATTGTAGTATAACCAAAGATACTTTAAGAATAAAGTATTATATTTCACCAATTCCATTTCTTACTCAATAGGTCAGTCAATTCTAAAGATCCATGTTAAATAACACCCCCGCCCCCCCCCCCCCCAACTAAAAAAAAAAAAACCAAATGCAGTCATGAAAATTGCAGAAATGTGGTGATCACTGTCACACACAAACAAGATTAAAAGACCTCAACCATTCAGGGAAACACTTTAAGGAAAGAAATGGATAATCTAAATGATGCACCTGCATAATCAGTGCTATGTGACGTCCAAGCTGATGCAGTTCCATTTGTTGCTATAACATGATTAGGAATTTTAGAAGCTCCACTGAGGATTGACCTAGGTGAACCACTGTTTTCTTGTTTTATATTTTCTTGAGTATCCTGTGGTGTAGCTTCTGGTCCTATTTCATCAGCAATTACTTTTGGGACCTCATGCAACAGCCGTGACTGTTCATCTGGATTCTGGAGCAGCTGCTTTTTCTCCAGGTACTGATCAAGCGTAAATCAATTAAGGATATCAAAGATGCTTTATGGGAAAGTTTACTTACAATTTTTTCTTTATGTAAGTCGAAATTCCATCACAAGTTCTCTCTACAAGATACAAGACATGACATTCCTATGGTACATTGCTTTTTGCGATGAAGTACTAAACAAAGCATGGGTATCAACAACATAAAACCACATACATACAGCAGGCACGCAAAACCAGATAATTTTCATGACATTGCTGTGAGAAGATGGTCTTAAAAATGTAGTAGTATTAGGAGAAAAAAGAGGATCCATCCTTGCATATTCAATTAAGACACTTAAACAAAAGTCTGACACAAAATTTCCTTCCATTTTAAGAGTTAAAATAGTGAATTAAGTGTTCAAAATAGGACGCTCTGGTGGTTAGCGATGCTAAAGGAATCAATAAATGTAATAATGGGTGAGAAGATTTTTTTTAGATGCAGCAGAAAATTGTCCTATTAGACGTTGTATTTCCTAATGTGACAATGTTAGAACCCAAATAATGCAAACTCCCAAGGGAAAAAAGTGTATTATGTTTCTGTTACATGCAGCATCTCTCTCACCCAAGGGGCCGCCACCTCTACCCAAGGAGCCAGAGAATCCCATACTAGCCTTAAAAGATCACTTTTTCCTCCAACTATTGCACCTCTTATAGATCATATACCCTGCTCCAGTCCCTGAGCTCTCATGAGAAAAGTTCCTAGAGACCTAACTCTAATTGGAATCTTGCAAAGCATTACTTCTTCTAACTAAATTATAACTCACCACTTCTAATTGCTTTAACAGAGAACAAATTTAGGAGCCCAGGGTGGCAATTATTGGACAGCTTATCAAATAACATGAACAAGCATAGTACTTAAGCCTTTGTGTTGTGGCTCATAACTGCTTTTGGGTAAATAGAAAAATATTAGGCTGAGTCCAAGATAGTCACAATGCAAATCCTATGCAAAAATAATAAAAATAAAAATAAAAATAATAAACCCTATCGTTGATGAGAAATAATATAAAACTCACCATGGATCTAGTCATAAAATTATGTGTTCTGACCATTGTCAGTAAAGTGTATGGTAAGGATCTGCTGGGGCAATATATCACATTCCTTGTAACCATGTGTTACTAGTATTGGTTCAATCATGCCTTGTTTGTCCATGTTATTGATCATTTATAGGAATGATGCAAAAGTACACACAGGCAGAGACCAATCACAACCAATACCGACAATGTCATCATTGCTTCCACCCTCTTCTCATCATTGTCGGCTTCCAAAGATGAGTGACACCAATGTAATGGCCAAAAATTTGGCATCATTTCCAGCATACGATGTATCATAAAAAGTTTCTCAATAAGTGGGTCATACCATCAAGCCTAGCTGCATCCTTTCTCTTATTTATGAACCACGAACATAATCTTCCTGGGAACACATGCATACTTCAAAATGATGGAAGTGGTAGACCATTGAGTTACAGGAACACAATGCCTGCTCTAACACAAGAAATTCAATAGCCAAAATTCAAATGTTGGGTGCATCTCCCCAACTATTTTTTCAGTAACCGCTACTTCCTTATCTAATTTGGGAAACTCCTAGGCTGTGTTTGGATGAAGAACTGGTAAAAATTTTAGAATTTAAAAAATGGCAGGTTTTAAATTGACAGGAATTTCAATCCCACCAATTTAAGTTTCCATCGTTTGGATGATCATATTTAAAAATAAGAACATTACAGTAGCTACAATAATGATGGTAATGAATTGGTAATAGTGGTGTGTGGTAACATTCTGTTGGTGTTAGTGGTAGTGGAGGTGTGTTGTGTGTTGGTGATGACTCGCGATAATGGTAGTTATGGTGTAAATAGGTATATGGTTTGAGAATAATAATGTCAGTAGAATTTAAAAATGATCCCTTCCCCCTCGGAATTTGAACTTGCAATTTGATGCTTAATATCTCAAATTCAAAATTCTGTAATGGTGGGTGGTCCAAGAATGTTGGTAGAATTTGTAAATTACTCATCCCCCCTTGGAATTTTAAATTAAGATTCAAATGCTTAAAAATGCAAAAAATAAAATGCCAAATTCAAAATTCAACAGAATTTTTAAAATAACTTTCCTGCTAAGCCAAACAAGGGAGATCAAAAAAAGGAAATTCTCAAATTACAACTTTTGAGTAAATCTCACCTCGAAATCCCACATCCAAGCACAGCATCAAACAATAAGTTGAAACCATAAAACAGGGTTGAATTATATCCTAGTTGAACCAGCAATCTCAGGTTTCAGTTTAGGTTTTAGTTACAACCTAAATACGGATTAAAAGTTCTAAGATACAAACAGTTACTTTCATGTATTATAAATCAAATCATAAGAAAAAGTATATCAATAAGGAAAGACAGTCTCAGATATTTAATTTTGGAGTCAACGGTCTTTGGACCAAATGGCATATCCTTCCCCCATAAACTGATTGGGGGAGGGGGGAGGGGGGAGGGATGGGGCTAGGTCATGGGTTCGGCCTGTTATAGGTGTAAGACTTGGATTTGATTTTAACCTTAAAAAAAAATACAAGCTCTTTGTTCTATGAACATGTTACCATCATTCAATAAAAAAGCTTCAAAAGAGGACAAAATAATAAACATTGAACAAACTAATATTTCATTTCCTAGCCATGAAATCCTTTTATTAACCATTTTTATGTACCACCCACATAATGCACATTCCACATAAATGATTTTGGTTCAATAGTGTAACAAATGACTCAGTTATATATATGAACCACATCCCTTGATTCATCAGTTGAATCAGATTCAGAACAACCATGGTGTGTTATCTAAAAATATCATTAAAAGGATATTCTCTGCGCCATCCTTTTTCATTGGCTCGATCAATGAGGTTTTGTAACATAGGAATTTCTCTTGCAAGCCACTGGAGCAAAACCACGACAGGATGGAGAAAGTGTCAGTTTGATGATGAATTCAATCAAAATTGCACCAAAAGTATGAGACAAAATTCACAGCTGAATTGATGAGCATGTAGCCTTACATGGAAGATACCACAATTAATGTCTTAAAGTTTTCCCCAAAAAAAAAAAATTTGCAGTTCAACATGATAATAATTAAAGATAAGAAAGTATTACGCAGTGCCGTAATATGCTGACAAAGCTTGTCAAATGTGCAGTTTGATATTAAAGCACCCAACAATGAAGAATCATGCATAGTTTAAAAATTAATATATTCCTGGACTCTAAGCACATCACCCACATTAGGGAAAAGCTAATAGAACCAATATCCATTATAAATTTTTCGATATAAGAAAATTTGTTCATGAACAATGTGAAGTTCCATTTTTTTTTTTCTGTGAAATGTCTTCTTTTTCTCTTTTAATAATTATGACTGCAAATGTTCTTGTTTACATCATGTAGGTTCAAAATAGACAAACATGTACATAAGACGCAACATTTGAAGGGAATTCTGAACATAGTAAATGCTTGCAAATGAAAAGAGTTGCCATTCAAACATGATATACTTGTTTTGTTATAAATTTCTATTGCAGCAGCAAGGAGCTCTTCTATTCAGTTCTATTATATATAATTTAACAAAAATCAATTGTAATTCCATGTTGTCAGCAACCTTTTGCACAAATGTTCATATTTTTTAGAACTTAGCATTCACATAGGCTTGTTATAACTCATATCAGTATTCTGGGTTCTTGCCACATCAACATTTCAAGTGAAAAGTAAGCTTATTTCCTTTTGATTCTAGGACCTGTAGTTCTAGCGATCGACTCACCTCTTTCAAATTGTTTCTCATTATTAAGAAAAGGTAACAAAGACAAATATGAGCTTGCTTCATAGCAATAGTAATTAATTGTTATTGTTTGAAGTTTAATCTATTTACCCATCTGGATAATATCTTTCCCCGTTCACTTAATTGACAAACTTGGACCCACCTCAAAAAAAATAAAAACAATGAGAACATAAGCAAAGAAAAGTGCAAGCAAATCTGATGGCTAATAGTTAATTTTTCAAATACTTAGTACCTACATGTTTTGTAATATCCTCATGCAATATTTGGACCTTTTGTTGAAGCTCCACCTATAGAAAAGGTTTTAGAACCACATTAATATATTGAATATGAGCAAAAAACTGAAACACCAAATATAACCAAAAAAGGAGAAATGAACAAAAGACTAGAGACAATGAAAAAGGCAACTGATCTTAATGTTTAGCCAAAAAGAAGCTGATAAAGAATCTGCAAATGCAACGTATCCTTTTGCTGTTGGCATAAAGTTTTTTTTTTTTTGGTTTATAACTTACATACCTAATGGTGATTGAACTTGTGACTCACATACCACCCCTTATTTTCATGGTTAGTAGAGGTGTCATTTAACATAAAAGACCCATTGTGTTGTGAAACTTGCCAATCAAAAAACTCAAAAAAAAAAAAAAAAAAAAGTAAAAAGATCAAAAAATTCAAATAAGTTTTTAATTTTATTTTTCATATTCAATAGTTACAATAGGAGAGGGAGGATTTGATCCTTGGATGTCTCCATTGGAACCACAAAAAGATGCCAACCAGTTGAGCTACAAAGCTCTTGGCCAAATAATTCAAATAAGTTAGAGAAATAAAAACATCCATTGACAGCCATCCAATCATAGTAGGTCTTCATCAGCACAAGCTTCAAGTCTAAGAATGATTCCTCATAATCTCCAAAACTTTGAGCATTTCTCTATCCAAATACACCGCTTAAAACACAATGGAATAGTGTTCCATATGCCGACATTGAGGTGTCTATCCAACTGACCTTGTCAACAACAAATCCAAAACTCGTCTAGTCATAGCCCACAGCATCTCAAACAAAAACAGAATCATGTCCCCCAGTTTTTTGCCTACTTCACATTGGAGAACTAAATGATTTGTGGTTTACCCACCCTTCTTACAAATACAGCACCTAATCTACAACAATCATTTGGCACTTTCTCTAGTTGGGGCCTTTGTTTTTTGGATACTCTTCCAAGGGAAAGGGGAAGCTTCTCTAAAGCACAAAGCTTTTACAGAATTTTCTAACCTCAAATGCTTACTCTATGGAAGGTATCTGATACTATATATCTTTTCCATCCTGCCCCAATTTGATGGAGTATCAAATGTCCAGAACATATGAAAATTGCCATTAGCATAATGCATTTGGTCAGCCATTGAAGCCTTCTTACATTGAAAAACATTTCTTACTATTGCCATAACTTTCGCAAGAAAATTCCAATAAAAAAAAATTATCTTTGCTTATAAAAACTAAGGAAAAAAAGTACAAGTAAATTATAATTTTGGTCCCTGAAAATTGGAGTAGGTTCAATTTTGGTCCGTCAAATTTATAAAAGTTCAAATTTGGTCTCTAAAATTAAAAAAATGGAACAATTTCATCTCCGTCTGTGGGGTCAGTTTAATTTTGTCAGTTCAAATTTGGTCCCTAAAAAATGAGGTACCTCAGCATCCCATTAGTCATATAAACATAAAATATATATGGAGGGGCCACAATTTTCCCTATTTGTAATTTTACAGACCAAATCCGAAGTTGTCAAATTTGAGGGACCAAAATTGAACCTACACCAAAGCTCAGTGACGAAAATTATAATTTCCCCAAAAAGTGGTGATGGGAGATGATGGCAGAAGTATGATATCACAGAAGGGGTGGCACTATTAATAAAAACAAAGGGCCCTTCATATTGTGAGTGCATGCACAAAGCTAAAAAAAAAATGATATTTCTTAATATCACTAGTGGTGGTTTTACTCACAAGTAAGACACACAGCTCAAAGCCTAGGCAAGGAATTTATCAAATGACTACTTTTGGGGAGCTAGAAAGATGATTACCCATCGGAACCTTACATATTTTCTTTTTTAAACCTCAAAGGGCAAGACTTAAGTATTTGCTTTAACATTAAGATGTCTTACCAGGGTTCAAGCCTTTTCTAATGCCTACACAAATATTTTCAGAAAATCAGAAGCTCCAAAAATGGGTCACAAATCATGCCAAAAGAAACCAACATGCTATAGGCTTTTGTTATGCATATTATGAGAATTTTTCTCTTCTCTGTCCATGAATTATTCTATTACCTCCAAGAATTTAGGGTGCAACAATAAAAACACAAACATGCACAAAGTTCTCAATACATGTCTCTAGCCAAGCCAAAATGTAATAATATATAATTAAAATCAAAATTAAAATTCAATAAGAGTACTTACAACAGTTGGCCTTTTGAGCAAGCCATCTTTTATTCTCCGCTGCAAATCCTTGCATTCTTCCTGCAATTAACTTTTAAAAGCTAAGGTAGACCACACATACAAGCACAATAGAACAAATGTTTTTTTGTTGTTGCTTTTGATAGGTAAGCAATGCAAATTTATTAATCTGAAAAATAAACTTTGAGTTCATGATGATGACCACAAAAGGAACAAAAAAATACTTTTTTTTTTCTTAGAAGAATTCAAAACCACTTGAAATATGATTCCAACATCCAACCAAAATTGTTATATTGCACACAGGAACATCCATGTATTTAAGACCAAACCAAAATCAATAGCACAAATGTACTTGAGTACATTTTTCAGTGAACAGCATCCAGCAAGTGAAACAAATCAAATCTTTTGTCCACACCATAAAGAGTAGTGACACCAGCCTCCGACTTATTACATGCATATTTAAGCCAATTTCTCAAGGTCTCAGAGGATTTCTCCTACCTTAAAAAGAAAGAAAAACTTGAAAGGACACCAACCTAAAATGGGAATTTCAAGCCATGGGATCTAAGAGCTCGCCATCCTCAGGATAATTAATATGATGATCAAGGTTATGCTGTTCAATATACCAGTAAGACATGCCACCATATCACAACGCCTTTAAACACATTTGCCCAATGAGATGATTCCTAAATAAAAGGATCCAGAATCCCATTTACCCCACCCATTGCCATACTTTATCCTCACCACAAACCTCCAAGAATCCGTTATTCAAGAGCGTTAGGTTGATGGACAAAGAGGAAACAAAACAACCATCTGATTGACACCAAATGGTTTCTGATCTGCACACCACCACCTTGCCCCACCCCCCCCCCCTCCCCCAAACCCAAAAAAAAAAAAAAATTCCTTTTTTTTTTTTTTTTTTTTTTTTTTTTTTTTTTTTTTTTCAGTTCCCTCTTTGTTTTTACAGTAAAATGACCATGGCAAAGTAACTGCCTTCACTAAAATGCGCAATGAAAGATCTACTAAGGCTTAAGACCAAGTGGACTATATTTAAAGCAGCAATTTGATGGGTGTTGAAAAGGCAGCCTCCCAGAGACTTCCAACATTTTAAAACTTGGGGGGGCATGGATCCCACCCAAAGTCGGCAATGAGTAGGCATGCCCCAAATCTACGACTTAGGGTGGGTTTGGTAAGGCTTTTTGAAAAGATTGAGAGCGTTCAGTAAAAGTTGTTAAAAAGTGCAGTTTCAATAATAACTTCAAACTGCAAAACTAACCAGTCTCCCAATTTTAGAAATAATTACAGCTCACCTATAAAGATGTTGTTTATTGATGACCAAAAGGTCCAAAACTCAGTCTACAAAGCCTATTAATGATTTATCTTAGCACTTCTAACATCTAAAGAACCACCTTTACTTTTACGGGTTTTTTATAACATTTTTTAAAAAAAACAAAAAAACTATTTTATTCAAACTTAGCAGCTAAGAGCAAGAAAGCAAATAAACCCAAAAAGCAAAGGAATGAATAGGATACAAAGTTCCTATAAGAGTTGGGCCTCCGAGAAGACTATCGCCTCTGAACTTAGGCGTTACTAAAACAATTACTCACCATAAATCACAGAATAGTTGTGTATCACAAAATCACACAATTTACATCTACAGCAGTGTATTTGCAAAATCACAAAATATTAAAAAAAAAAGGGGTCCATGGATTGGCGTGGGCTGAAACCAAAAGAAAGGAAGAAGGAAAAAAAATTCAGTTATGCGGCGATGGGACACTTGTCACTTCTCTTTGACTGCCACCTTACCCTTTATGCAGCAATTGCAGCATACAAGGTTGCAGCAAATCCTTTCCCTAATCTGCAAAAAGTGCTGATACAGGCCAGGAGCCTATCAAGGGCTCAATATCATAAAGAAAAAATCATGCAAATGCTGACTGACCAGCACATAACTTGATAAACTAGGCTTTTCAAGATTAAGCTTAAAGCTCATAGCTTTAAATCAATCTGCAAAACTCTTACCTCAGAAAAATTATCATCTGAAAGCATGGCAACACGGGTGTCTTTTACCACATTGGAAAGTTGGAGGAGGACTTCCGTATTTGTATCGCCAGTTCCAGATGCCTTCTTTAGACCTAGAAAATATATAATAACACCACCATATATCAACAAAATAAAGATAGCATATATGGATTAGGGACTAACCAAAACATAAACCCTACACTCTGTATATAGAAACATAAACGTAATTGACCACACATTAATAGCAGTTGGAATGATGGATTATTTATCAATGGTGTATCAATGCGCAAAAAGGAATTTTATTCAGGGACTGTAGTGCTGTTGACAAGAAACGTGATCATTAATAAAAGTTTAATTGTGATCATTTAAGGAAAATACAAAACAACTATTTTTCGTAAATAAAAATTACTGTCATTTAGAAGAGAATAAAAATTAGCAGATCACCTGTAACTTGCACAAGCTGGTGAGAGTTCTTCTGAAGGTAATCGTAAGGGTCAGATTTGATCCTCACATAACTTCCTACTAGCTTACTTTCAGAGGTTTCAGGGTCCTTGAGAAGATCCTCAACTAGAGTCTTTTTCAGGTAGACGAGCTTAATATTGTAAAAATTTATGGCTGCAAAATCACTTTTCGGAGTTAGATCGATTTTTGGACTTTCATAAACTTTTTTCTTTTGATGGGTTTTCCTCTCAAAACTCAAAACATTCTCCCGTTCATTGCTCTCAAAAACATTTTCCCTTTCATCAGAGCTGCATGACAAATCATTGTCAGATTCGTATTGATTCTCGGCAAAGTGTGCTCCTAGCAATTCATAAATTTTGTTTCGGTTAATTGCTTTCCTTCCAAAAATGAAATGGAGCCTCTCATCGCAAACAATCCTCTTCTTTTTTGAGGGGTGAAGAAGGTTGTTCTTATTAACATAGTCATTTATAATGGCAGTAACATCATATTGAGAGATTTGCTGGCTGGTATCTTTCCCAATCAAATCAAGAAATTCGATGAGCTGTCTTGATCCCCAACCAATAAATTCCTTTTTCCTTGATCTTACCTTCCGTTTTGTTCTCATGGGAGAATATAGGTGCCCATTATATTCCTCTAACCATTCAAATGGTGAAGGTTCCACTCTTTTATCCATTTTATCTCACACACACGCACACGCACACGCAAACGTGCACACACGACTTTTAGTCTCTTGGTAATGGAATGCTCTTATATAGGGGTGCGGTATCAACTTTCTTCAACTAAACATATGCAGTGTTGATAACATCTTTCATTATCCTCTAATATACCCAACTCACAACCAAAGAAAACAGAGAGCCAATTTCTGTGAAGCCGAATACACAGTGCACTGCAGTCATTAGGAAAAACCAAAAAAAAAAAAAAAAAAAAGAAAAAGAAAGAAAGAAAAGAAATCAAATTGGGTTGTGTGAATTTGACTCTGTAAAATCAAAATACACCAAGATGGCAAAAAGTAAGTCATTTAGGGAAACTCAAATTGGCAAAGCAAAATGACAGCCTCAATGAAAATCCATAAAAAGTAAGTACTTTAATTGAGAATTCATAATACAGTTGCATGTGTACAAAATTATTAAAAAAAAAAAAAAAATCAAATTCTATTGTGTTCTATTATATATTCTAAGCAACATTTTTATGTAACTCCCACAATCCCCAATCCAAGGAAATAAAAACAACATATATCAATAGTTATATAGACATATATGTACACACAAATTCAATGTTATAATAATACCTTAAAAAAAATTGAAAGAAAAGTAGAGAGAGAGAGAGAGAGATACCTGAAGAAGACGACGAGAAGGTATTTTTTGGGATTGTGAAGAAATTGGTCTGAGGCTGAACAAACTTTTTTTTCTCTCACAGACACAGTAGCTGAAGCAGAAGCTGTAGCTGAAGCAATCCCTTAAAACCAAAAAAACCCAAAGAATTTACGTTACGGATTCCATTTTCTTTTTCCTTTTGTATTTTTGTTTTACTGACATCGTAAATTGTAAGGTCACGTTTGGTGCGTGGTAATAGAGTTGGAATAAAATACCATTTAACTTGTTTGGTTCCATTTTCATTTTCTCGGAATCTCGGAATACTTATTATTATTTTAAATAATATAAAATATAAAATAAAATTTATTGCTTAAAGAGCATTTACATTTGTTACAGTAAATTTGCCTTGGCACTGTTCATGTTCCAAAGCTACAGTAAAAACCCTCCGGCTTCTTCCTCTCAGGCCAATTGATTTTTTTTTTTCATGCTTATTTGTAATGGTTTTCTATTTTGGGTTAAATTAATTTTCTTAATTTTGACGCTGAAACTAAGGAGTCCACGGCCAGCTATTTTAAGTGAGTTTTGTTAATGATATTCAAACAGTTTTCAATTTACAAATTTACTTCTTTTTATCAAATTATAAGTGGATTTATTTTTTTTAGTTGATAATAGAAACATTTTTCGACTTAAAGTTTATGATTGTTTCCATTGAAATTTTGAAGTGAGTTTTGTGTTGTCGATGATATTGAAACATTTTTCATGTTGAAGTTAATTTCTTTCATCAAATTGTAACTGAGTTTTGTGTAGTTGATAATATTTAAATGTTAGAAAATCTAGTTTTGTATCTTATACAAAACACGCAGCGGAAGTAACAAATAAGGATCTATTTCATTCATGATTGACAATATGTACTATGTAAATTTCAGAATTTAAGAACAAGATAGTGTACCTTGGTGTAGTGAAATTCAAAATAAAATATTAGAAATACTCGGAATACTTTTAATCTTCACTCCAATTCCAATTTACGCCCAAAAAGTGTGGTTTTTCAATCAGTTTCCAAGAGAGAATTATCAAGTGGCTCCACTCACACATATACACCATTTCACAACGGTGTCTCTCTTTTTCTTATTCTCTCTTAAAAAATTATGTATATTTCTCCATTTATAACTAACTAATTATTTAATTGGGTTGGCCTATTGGGTCTTTCCAATTGGGTTTTAGTGTGTGGTTTGGAGTGGGATCAAAAGGGATTAATAAGACACTAGATCCAATAGGCCTTAGACTTTTCTGTCAACTCTTGACATGTCCAAAGTTACCATTAATTATATTTAATACCACTATATATATAATTGCACTCTAAGCCTTATTAATAAATTATATTCCAAAATTTTATTATACATGCAACCCCTTCATAAAATATTCGTAGTAACACAAAGTCATGAATGTAGACTGACACTTTGTAAATTGCTACATCTTATCCTTAAGTACCCGGTTTAATCATTTAAAATTATTCATCATATATTTATAAAATTCAATTTCATAAATATATACTTTAGTAACTCCTTACTAAAGTGGTTAGGCCTAACTCTCTGAATAACTGAATCCATTAAACTTATCTTTAGGGAATATTTTATATCTCCATCAAGAGATTATGAATTCTATCTTGAGAATATATGTTTCATCAACACTAAATGTGGCTGCCTAATATATTGAGGTTTTGACCATTACTTTAGATCTCATTCTTGATATATCAAAATAACTTACGTTTCACAATCATGTCCATTATCCTCTCAGAACTAAGAGTTCATGTAAATAGAAATCGTGAGATTTCTTATACATTTGACAGTCGTTAGGAGAATAATAAATCTCACAGCGGTCCAGTTCAATATGTCTTAACTCTTAAAATATATCAACACATCAACTAGAAGTTTCCACTTCCATGATTAAGACAAATCATATTAGTTGATATGCTATAATCTTCGCAGATGACATGTCCAATTTCATCACTGACTACGAACTACAATTTTAAGTTTATAAAAAACTTGTGATTTATATCTTCTGTGACTTTTCACATAAATCACATACTATGCATCTCATGGGCTATATGATAATGTTCTAATATTCATATTACCATTATTTTAGATAATAATAAAAACAACTTTATAAAACACAACATAATGTTATACATAGCATCATACAATAGGATTTAAAGGCACACAACCTAACAATCTCTCACTTACTCTAAGACTATTGTGCACTAATCTAACTCGCATTTCCTCTAAATGTGACTCGAAAGTCCTTTGAGGCGAGATTTTGGTAAAAGGATTTGCTAGATTATTTGCACTTTCAATCTTTACTACCACAACATCTCCACAAGCAACAATGTCTCGAATGATGTAGTACTTCCTCTCAATGTGCTCCCCTTTATTGTGATTTCTTGGATCTTTAGATTGTGCAACCGCTTTACTATTGTCGCAAAACAATGTGATGGGAACTTGTTCCATTTTCACAACACCAAGATCAGAAAGAAATTTCTTGAGCCAAACAGCCTCCTTTGCTGCTTCACAAGCAGCAACGTATGTAGCTTCCATGGTGGAGTTCGCAATACAAATTGCTTAACACTCCTCCAAGTTATGGCTCCACCTCCCAAGGTGAAAACACATCCTGAAGTGGATTTTCTAAAATCTAGATTTGATTGAAATTTTAAATCTGTATAGCCAATGAGAATCAAATCCTCACTATGGTAAACAAGCATATAATTTTTCGTTCTACGTAGATACTTGAGAATATGCTTTACTGCTTGCCAATGTTTTGGTCTTGGATTTGATTGATATCGGCTAACCATGCCAACTGAATAACAGATATCTGATCTAGTACATAGCATAACACACATGAGACTTCCCACTGCAGAAGCATAAGGAACTCTTTTCATGATATTTTCTTCCTCAAAAGTCTTAGGCCTTTGGTCATCAAACAGAGGAACTCCATGTCTAAAAAGAAGTAATCCTTTATTGGAGTTTTGCATGCTAAACCGTTCTAGAACCTTATCTATATATCTAGCTTGTGATAAGCCTAACATCTTATTCTTGCGATCTCGCTAAAACTTGATCCCTAGAATAAAGTTAGCCTCACCCAAGTCCTTTATATCAAATTGGCTTAACAACCAAACATTTACTGATGACATTACCCCTACATCATTTCCAATGAGTAAATATCATTAACATAAAGTACTAGAAATATTACTACTTTATCTCGATGTCTTTTGCACATACATGGTTCATCAAGATTTTGTTCAAAACCAATTTGATTGTTTGATCAAATCTGATGTTTCATGACCTAGATGCTTACTTAAGTCCATAAATGAACCTTTTCAACTTGCATATCATATGCTCTTGGTTCTTTGTTATGAAACCTTCCAGTTGCAACATGTATATTTCTTCTTCAAGATTGCCATTAAAATATGAAGTCTTGACATCCATTTGTCAAATCTCATAATCATAATGAGTAATAGTGGATAAGATAATTCTGATAGACTTAAGCATGGCTACTGGCGAAAAAGTTTTATAATAATCAATACCTTTTTTTGTGTATACCCTTTCGCCACTAGTCTTGCTTTAAAGGTTTTAATCTTTCCATCTATCCATCTCTTCTTCTTGTAAACCCATTTGCAACCAACATGTTTAATACCATTAGGTGCCTTTATAAGATCCCATACATGATTGGGATACATAGAATTTAATTCAGATTTCATAGCTTGGACGTAATGATGTGCATCTATATCATTTATTGCTTTATCATAAGTGTAAGGATCCGATTCAGCCTCTTCTGAGATAGCTTCATAAGTTTCTCTTAAACCTATAAATTTTATAGGAGGCTGAACAATTCTCCCACTATGACGAGGCACTTGAGTATTAGACATTTCATGGGTAGTATCTTGTGATATATTTAATACAGCCACATCATCCCTAGTTTCATCCATTGGTTGTTCAACTACAGATTCACTCATTTCAGCTAAGACAACTCTAGGAGTATAATAATTCATATAGTCATTTTCCAAGAATTTGGCATTTGTACTGACAAATACTTTATTATCCTTATGATTATAGAATAAACCTTTAACAGTTCCTTTTGGATACCCTACAAAAAATACAACTTCTGTTTTAGACTGTAGCTTGTCAGACTTTCCTTTCAACTTATGTGCTGGACAACCCTAAATGTGGAGATGTCTCATACTAGGCTTACGCATATTCCACAACTCTACAGGTGTTTTAAGAATAGACTTCGAAGGTACTAAATTTAGAAGATACATTGCAATATTAAAGGAATATCCCCAGAAGGAAATTGGTAAAGTCGAATCATTCAACATGGACCTAACCATATCTAAAAGAGTCTTATTCCTTCTTTCTGCTACACCATTTTGTTGTGGAGTTCCAGGTACAGTCAACTGAGATATAATCCCATTTTCAGTTAAGTAATCCTTGAAATCCCCAAGAAGGTATTCGCCACCTCGATCAGATCGAATGACCTTTATGCGTTTACCTAATTGATTCTCAACTTCAGCCCTAAACTCTTTAAACTTTTTAAAAGTTTCTGACTTTCGTTTTAATAGGTACACATAACCAAATTTAGAGTAATCATCAGTGAAAGTAATGAAATACTCATAGCCATCTCTTACTTGGATTGACATAGGACCACATATATTTGAATGTACTAGTTCTAGCAAATCTTGGGCTCTTCTACCTTTTGCATTAAAAGATCGTTTGGTCATTTTACCTTTCAAACAAGATTCGCAAACTAGAAAATCATCAAAGTCCATGGGCTCTAAGAGTTTATTTTTGATAAGTTTTTGAATTCTGTTTAAATTAATATGACTTAAACGCAAGTGTCAAAGATATGCCTCACTAGTAGAAGGAAACTTTCTCTTTAATGATTTCACATGTGAATTATTATTTAATTCAGAATTGTATAATTCATGCATGTCATGAGTTAAAATATAAAGTGATGGGGTATGAAAAAATACAACTCCAATCTCGTCCATGGAGATTGTCCAGGATAAGTAAGGTGCTTGGATGAAGATTTGTATAACCAAAGGTCATCATCACAGAATGTCGTCCAAGGGAACCATTTATTACGTTCACAAAATTGTCGTTCATAAAAAGAGCATCAGGACGAGGTACGCATGACTTAGAACGGGGTATTCATGACTTCAAGATGAGGTCCACATGCCTTGAGGACCTCAGGACTAGGAACTATGGATGAGACCTTGACACTTCAAAAAATTCATGAGTGTGTACAATAACTTTGTATCATACGTGTGACTTCCAGTGACCGTTACGCGTAGAAAATGTAACTCCTAAATAGTTGAAGGAGTTATATTTGAACCCATACATCTCCTTAAACTAGGGGGAGGTTACAAACCCAATAACTGCTTTTAAGATACTATATAAACGCATATTCAAACCAAACAAAGGTACGTTCTATGATTCCTAAAAAGTTGGAACTCGAAAATAATAGAGAGAAAACTGACTTTGTCATCGGAGGATTATTGACCGGCAACCCCGGTCACCTTTAATTACTATTCTTTCTTTTTCAGGCCATCAAGACAACCGGTAGTCCTCTCTAATCCGAAGCATCCAGTCTACTAATTTTCTTCACATCATCATAAAGAACATTCACAATATTGCCAGAACAGAAAAACATTTTATCCTTCTTTATTACAACATTGTCTTTAAGGATAACATAATATCTATGTTTACCTAAGTAAGTTACAGAAATTAAATTCCTACGAACATTAGGTACATACAAACAGTCTTCTAATATAAAGCTCTAGACTTAAAGTATAAATTAAACACTCCAACAGTTACAACCGGAATCCTGCTCCCATCAGCCAAAGTAAGAAATAGTTCTCCCTCATTCAACTTTCTGGTCTCCTAAAACCTCAGCATAGAATTGCATATATGATTAGTACAACTTGAATCCACACACCAAGAATCCATTGGATTCTGTACCAAACATATTTCAAGAAGAAATGAATTTTTCATACCTTTATTCTTGGCAGCCTTGAATGTTGGACAATTCCTCTTCCAATGTCCTTTCTCACCACAACGGAAACACTTTCCTTTGGTTTTCTTTCCTTTGTTGGCAAATCCTAAGACAATTTGTTTACCATCTTTCTTAGTAAAGTCCTTCTTCTTCTTCTTCTTCTTCTTCTTACCGTTGCCTTTCAACTTAGATTGAGAAGTAAAAGCTTCACCAACATTGGTTGCAACACTAGAAGTACCAAGGATGCCTTCTGCTACTACCAACTCATTCATTAATTCAGACAATGAATAAATCTTTTTGTTCATATTATAGTGAATTCCTTGAATGATTCCGGTAGTGACTGGAGTATCATATCCATTTAGGATTCTCCTTCAATATCGGCATCTAAAACTTCCAATGTATTTAGATTAGAGATCATCCTAAGACAATACTCCCTCACTAAAATATCTTCAGCCATTTTGGTATTATAAATCTGCCTCATAGTTTCTTGCCTTGTAGAACAGCCTTGCTCACCAAACATCTCCTTCAGACTAAACATTATGTCCGAAGCAAGTTCTACATCCTGCATTTGATATTGTAAAACATTTGAAATAGATGCTAGGATATAGCACTTAGCCATCTTATTAGATTTCTGCCAATGATCATATCGTTGTTTTTCTTCAAGAGGAGCATCTAATGAAGGAAAGCTAGGACATGGTTGAGTAAGCACATATTTGTGCTCTTCAGCAGTAAGAACAATATTCAAATTTCTTTTCCAGTCAACATAGTTTGATCCAGTCAATTTGTTTTGGTTAAGAATAGCAACAAGTGGGCTAAATGATGCCATGATTCAAATCTGAAAATAATAAACATGAATATAATAAGTAAACTAGACATTATCAATTTATCATATAAGCATATAATATGAAATTTTAATAAAACCATAAAATAACATATGCAACGATAACCCAATCTCATATTCAATATCCCTCAGCATAGAGTGAACATTAAATATTATGATTGATTGAAAACTATTCTCATTATTAGTGCTATCATGATAACTCTTATCAAACACTAATAATATGCCGTTTTACAAATAGCCTCTAAGTAATAACAGTAAGAACTCAGCATAGAGAATACTATAATACTTAGTCTAGTGTATACTATTGTCTAGAATCATGTGTAGCTACATTTCATCCCTTTAATAGGCTTATTTTGTAGTACCATATAAAAACACCATTCGCATGGAATGCAAAGCTCGAAGCTAAGACAAGATGTTTATCAAACCACTATAAACCAGGAAATTCAACCTTGCAGGACCATGAAATAAATACTCTCCGCATGAAATACTAAGCTCGAGACAAAAAGAAAGTATATATTTTACACTACTATGAACCAACAATGGAGGTCGTGAGATGTAACCCTTGTATTTCTCTTCTACTAGACATTTTAAAGTAAAGGTTCTTAATGCTAGACACTTTGAAAACATAATCCTAATCTCATTAGGAATAAATTTCATTAAACTAGCATTAACATATATAAATATATATAATGTAATATAAACGCATATTACATTTAAAAATCCATATTATATTATATATAATATTATACACGAATTAATATATGTAATATATAATTATTACATTATATATTATTATTATATGTAATCTTATATACGGATGATACCTACAAATGGAAACTCTTATATTAATGCATGCAAGACAATTGAATGCTTGAATAGCCAAGCCGTGCAATAAATTCAAGCCATGCAATCCATGCATTAAGTCCAAGCCGTGAAAAATAGGCCAAGCGGTGCATTAAATTCAAGTGCATTTGAAAGTTACACGAATTCCATTAAAATTAAAAACCATGACACAACACCATAACTTGATGCAGAAAATTGAAACACAAAGATAATGGTTTTCTTAAATTCTAAAATTCAATCACATATTATACAATCATGAGATGAAAACTTGGCTCTGATATCAATTGTTGGAAAAACTGGTTTTGTATCTCATACAAAACACACAACGGAAGCAACAAAAATGGATTTATTTCATTCATGATTGACAATATGCACTATGTAAATTTCAGAATTTAAGAACAAGATAGCATACCTTGGTGTGGTGAAACTCAAAACAAAATATTAGAAATACTCGGGAACACTTTTAATCTTCACTCTAATTCCACATTACGCCCAAGAAGTGTGGTCTCTCAATCAGTTTTCAAGGGAAAATTATCAAGTGGTTTTACTCACACATACATACCATTTCACAATGGTGTCTCTCTTTTTCTTATTCTCTCTTAAAAAATACGGTATGTTTATCCCTTTATAACTAACTGATTATCTAATTGGGCTGGCCTATTGGGCCTTTCCAATTGGGCTGGCCTATTGGGCCTTTCCAATTGGGCTTTAGTGTGTGGCTTGGAGTGGGACCAAAAAGAACCAATAAGACACTAACTCCAATGGGCCTTGAGTTTTTCTGTCAACTCTTGACAAGTCTAAAGTTACCATTAATTATATTTAATAACACTATATAAATATAATTGCACTCTAGACCTTATTAATAAATTACATCTCAAGACTTTATTATACATGCAACCTCTTCATAAAATGTTCATAGTAACACAAAGTCATGACTGTAGACTGCCACTTTGTAAATTTTACATCTTATCTTTGAGTACCCAGTTTAATCCTTTAAAATTATTCATCATATATTTATAAAATCAAATTTCATAAATATATACTTTAGTAACTCCTTACTAAAGTGGTTAAGCCTAACTCTCTGAATAACTGAACCCATTAAACTTATTTTAAGGGAATATTTTATATTTCTATCAAGAGACTATGAATTCCATCTTGAGACTATGAATTCCATCTTGAGAATATATGTTCCATTAACACTAAATGTGGCTGCCCAACATACTGAGGTTTTGACCGTTATTTTAGATCTCACTCTTAATATATGAAAGCAACTTACACTTCATGATCAGGTCAATTATCCTCTCAGGATTAAGAGTTCACGTAAATATAAATCGTGAGATTTTTATTCATTTGACAGTCGTTAGGAGAATAATAAATTTTACAGTGGTCCAATTCAATATGTCTTAACTCTTAAAACATATCAACACATTAACTAGAATTCTCCACTTCCATGATCAAGACAAATCATCTTAGTTAATATGTTATAATCTTCGCAGATGAAATGTCCAATTTCATCACCGATTACGAATTACAATTCTAAGTTTACAAAGAACTTGTGATTTATATCTTCTGTGACTTTTCACATAAATCATATACTATGCATTTTATGGACTATATGATAATGTCCCAATATTCATGTTACCATTATTTTAGATAATAATAAAACAATTTTATTAAACACAACATTAAGTCATACATAGCATCATACAATAGGATTTAAGGGCACACAACCTAACATTAAACACTTTTTAAGTTTAACATTTTTCTTCTCCCCATTAAATTGTAAGTGGGTTTTATGTAGTTAATAATATTGAAATACTTTTCAACTTAAAGTTCATTTTCCCTCGTCAAGTTGGAAGTAAATTTTGTGGTGTTGATGATATTCATACACTTTTCATGTTAAAGTTAATTATTTTTAATCAAAATCACAACTTGAGTTTTATGTGTATTGCAGGTAATGGCTTAGGAGGGATCAGCAAAATGGTCTAAAGGGGTTTTCCAACATGGGCCTAGTGATCTAGTTATAATGCTTACGGTAAAAGTCTAGATGATCACTTCATTAACATAGGTAAGACCACCTTATCATCAGTTCATCACTATTATTGAATGCATTTGTGTGTAAGCACATTTTTTCCTAAAATAATCGTGTGTAAGCACATGTTACAATCTAGTATTTGTTAACGAGTATAACCCTAATCAATTTGCACTATGATATTAAACTTTATATAAATAAATACTTACTCTGTCCCAAATTGTTTGGCCCCTATTCCATTTTGAGATATTCCAAAATTAAGCCCTATTTGAAAAGTCAAATCCTATTATTTTATTAACATTCCCATTATGGCCCTTGAATTTATCAATACTTCTATTAAAATTTGATTTAAAGATTAAGATTGAATTTGGATGAGCCTTAGCTACTATAGAATTTAAATTTGAAGATAAGTTTGTAATCTACATCCAATAGAGTTCATAATTGTAGAAGTAGTACACCAATAGAGTTTGTAATCTACAATTACTTTAAGAATTAAATAAGGTAAAACTTTTTTATTTTTTATATGCACAATTATTTAAATTTTTTATAAATTTATTTAAGGGTAATTTAGGAAAATTATAACTTTTTTTTTAAGATAAGACATTTAATGATGTTCTCCTAAATAGTTGAGTTTATTTTTTTTAGTAGGCCAAACGATTTAAGACAGAGGGAGTAAATAAATTACAAAACTCAAATTTTTTAAAGACTAAATTACAAATACACCCCCTAAAGTTTGGGGTAATTTTGATTTTGCCCCTAGCGTTTCAAAACTTTGATTCATTCCACTAACGTTAGTTCATTTCTGTCAATGTGCTATGTTAAACTATCTCTTAAGTGCCAAATTAATAAAAATAACCCCAAACATAAAGCATGCAAAAAAAAAATCATAAACATAGAGGGTATAGAATGTAGAACCAAACCAAATACAAACATAGAGGGTGTCATTGAGGTACAAATCTGGCACTTAAGGGACAACTAGGCATGGCACATCGACAAAATGGAGCAAATCCAAACAATACTTAATGTTGACAGAGCGGATCAAAATTTTCAAAATTTAGTGAGAAAAATCAAAATTTCCTCAAAATGTAAGGCTGTATTTGCAATTAGGCTGCGTTTGTTTTAGGTGTAATTGAATTCTTGAAATTGTTTTACACCGTTGCTGGTGTTTGGCAACACAGAAAATTATGGTCGAGCTGAAAATGGATTTCAGTTGACCGTAAAATGCTCACCCCTGACCCGGAAATCATTTTACACTTTCACTTTACCTTTAAATCATTTCCACTCTCCTTAGAAAATTTCTCTCCTCACTCACTCACATCACTCACGCCAAGCCCATGTTGAAGGATGGAGAGAGCTATCATCGATGAAGACCAGATCCAGTCCCCGACCCACGACCTCGTCGGTTTGATCACGCTGCTCAAACCCATTGCTGATCTGATTGCGCCGGCTCAGCCTCTCTGTCGTGCTTAAACCCATCTCCAATGAACCCAGCTAAACCCACCTCAATTTCACCACATCCCAGTCCCCGCTCCACGGCCTCACCATCGTGCCTGCAAGCCCCTCTGTCGGTGAAGGCAGTTTCTCATCTACTTCACCTTCATCCTCTCTCTCACTTATCAGACCCATCCTTCTACCACCCACGCTGCCATTGCCTTAATTTTTTTTTTTTTAATTGTAAAATAACATTTTTGCTTGGGTTTTGGAGGATTGGTGGTTGGGGTGATTCACGGGTTTTAGTGGTGGTGGGTCAGGGGTGAGTTTAAGCGTTGATGGTGGTCGATTGGGGGTGGCAGATCGTTGGCTATGATGGTTTATGGGTTTCAATGGTGGTGGATTATGGGTTTTGGTAGATGATTTTGATATTGATTTTGAGATTAATGGGTTTTGATTTTGATTATGATTTTTTCAGATTAATTGGTTATGTGGTGGATGATGGTGATTGGGTTTATAGTGGCTGGTGGTGGCTGGGTTTATGGTTGCGATCACTCTCTCTTCTTCCTCTCTCTCTCAGTTTAACCGAATGGTTTTGTTTTGATTTTTGTTTCTTTAAAAGTTTATATATTGCAATTTTCATTATAAAATTTGTTTCGAAACTGAGAAAATGTGAAAAACTAGTAGAAAATTTGAAAGTTTAAAATGTTGCCAAACACTTAAAATTATTTTCTAATATAATTTTTAAAATGCAACCAAACACTAGAAAATATTTTCCTTCCCTGAAAATATTTTCACCTGAAATTATTTTACACTTGAAAAATATTTTACATTGAAACAAATGCAGCCTTAATAACTAGTTAGTAACTTGTATAAAATGCAATGCCTGAGAAAGTTCAACAAAATAGAAAATTCTTTGGTTTATTTAGGGTAAAATATCATTTTCATCCTTAAACTGTTACAAAAGTTAGTTTTTCATTCCTAAATTTTAAAAAGTTCATTTTTTGTCCTTAAACTTTACAAAACGTTTTACTTTTCGGCCTTCAATTAATATCTGTTAGCTTATGTCCTATGTGACCTAATGGAGTATTGATATGGTACTAAACCATTTTACTTAAAAATGAAAAAAAGAGACATGTGTCACAATGATTCACACATTAAAACCATTTTTTAAAAGTACAAAAATACCCCTCACTCCATCTCTTGACACAACTGGATAGAAATTCTATACCCAAACTGAATCTCCAGCCCAACTGTCAAACCCATTGACGACCCCAATTGTCACTGGCAACAATCGCACCATCTCTCCACAACCAGCCACACTCACAAACCCAACACCCAACCAAAAAACCTAAACCCATAAATCCAAACAACAGCCAAACCTTCTGCTAGAAACAAACACAACAAACCATGTTTTGTCACTTTCGCTTCTTTGTTTTAATGTTTCTTGCTGGTACTTTAAGAAAACTCACGGGTTTTACATGGAGAAGTCCACCTTTCACTGTGATCTAAAGCCATGTGTTTGTATTTGTTTTTCGACTTCTAGGTTTGCAGGAAAATGAGTCAAATCTATGTGATATTGCAAGAATCGGTGGCGAGAGAAAGAGAGACGAGAAAGACTGTGTTTTCTAAGAGAGCAAATGGACAGTGTAGATGGAACAAGGATAAGGCAGAGGAGTTTAAATGAACGGCAGCGATTAAAAGGGATTGGTTGTTGTTTGAATTTTGTTTGGGTTTTTTGGTAGGGTGGTGGGTTTGTGAGCATGGCTGGTTGTGGAGAGTGGTGGTGTGATTGGGTCGCCGGTAACAGTTGGGGTTGCCGATGGGTTTAACAATTGGGTTGGGGTCTCAGTTTGGGAAAAATAGAATTTCTCAGATTGTGTCAAGAGAGAAAGAGGAGTATTTTTGTACTTAAAAAAAAAACTAAAATAGTTTAGTCCAAGTCAAATACCCTCAACACTTAATTAGGCCTAATAAAACAGAAACTAATGAACATAAACAGAAGGATAACAAACAAGATGTTTAAAGGACGAAAAATGAACTTTTGAGAGTTTAGTGACGAAAAACAAACTTTTAAGAAAGTTTAGAGATGAAAATAATATTTTACCTTTATTTTTTACTCTAAATTTAAAATTTGATAATTTTGGTAATTATTAATAGATATTTATATATAGAAATATTACTGCCAATAGTTTGGTAATTATGATTGTTATTAATAAGTATTTATTATAATTGTATTTTTTTATACAAGATTATGATTGTTATTGATAAGTATTTATTATAATTGTATTTTTTTTTATACAAGATAAAATTTCTTATTTAGCCTAATCTACATGTATATGTGTGTGAAGTTCCTTCCTAGAAACTTGAACCTTGACCATTGCCCCTACACCTCACAAGCATTTATGCTTGCAGAGTAACTATTGCATCAAGGGGAGCAGTGGTATTATAATTGTATTTATTTAGAGAAAAACTATCATGTTGCATTGGCAATATTTTGATGGATAGTGTAAATTTAGAAGGTTTTATAATAGAATCTTTATAGAATTTAAACTCACTTAATATATATATATATATATATATATATATTTGTTAATGTTAAGGTAAAGGTACATATTGTTTCTCAAAAGAAAAAATAGGTAAGTACTAATTAGTGAAATGAAAGTCATAGACAAACTTAGATAGCATGGCTTTGGAACTGATTCTCTTTCACTCTTTTTATTTATTTTTTATTTTATTTTTTAAAGATAAAATAAAATTTGATAAGCATTAGGAAATAAGGTGTTTAAAATTGATAGGAAAACGCAACATACAAAGAGTCCAACTGCAACTCTATCCAACCAACACTAAGCTCCAGCATCATTGGGTGGATCAAGATCCAATTAGACCCAATTTTCTTACAACAAACCCAAAACCAACTCGGAGAGAAGATTGAAAACTGTTATTTTTTTAACTAAAATGATATGTTGGGTCATGTTAACCAAGGAAAATTATTAGTCATTCCTCGAACACGATGACATGATTTTTCTTCTTTTCATATTTATGTTAGATTTTATCATATATTTAATTAGTGAGATTCACCATAAACCTGAGAGAATCTCACATCATCATACTTCCAGTGTATCTAATAATTACTAATTAACTAGTAGGTTAAACATCTAAACTATTTTTAAGGAGAAAAATCTTATTTTCTAGCATGAGTTTGCCTTTGTTTATTTGAAAGTTTCAAACTCCCAAATATTTATTTCTTATTATGAAAAATCATTATTTATAAAAATAATAAATATGACATTTTGTTTGTTGCTGTTTGTGAAATGTGTATAATGTGTTTGTAGTTTAATTATTTCCTATGAGATATTGTAATAATTCAAATAAATTTTATTTGAATTATTTGGGCTAAGAGTGGCAAAATTGGACATGACCTACAAACCGGACACGACACGACATGCAATTAGCAGGTTATGGGTTGAGAGTTAATGTGTTCGTGTCATATTTAGACTGACATGATTGACTCGTTTAATAAATAGGTTGGATTAATGTTCAATATAAAGAATCTGTTTGACCTATTTAATTAAATGACATTTTACTAATATAACTTTAGGTATATAAATTTATTAGTTGTTGTGGTTTTTTTTTTTTTTTTTGACATACGGTGATTGATTTTTTGTGATATTGAGATATGTTTTAGTTTTGAATGATTATTTGTGATGTAGTTACTCGTTAGTTCTTAATTTTATATTAAAGATATTTATTTTTTTGTTTTTTCATAATTTTTTTTTTCATTTTGATAAAATCTGATAAACAAGTCAACACAACGGACCCGTTTAATAAATGAGTCGTGTTAAGGTTGAGGAATCTTGACTTGTTTAATAAATATGTAGGGTTAGTGTTGACCTATGTAGTCGGATTTGACACGAAACAAACCTTACACGTGAACACGAATTGCCACCTCTAATTTGGGCTAAACAAACATTGTTCTACGCAATTCATGCATAATCTTACTATGATTATATATTTTCGGATACAATTTGAATTTTATGCTTTATTTAAAAAAAAAATTATTTTATGTTTTGCATAGTGTTATCGATGTGCTTAAGGTTAATATTTAGTATAGGGCATTCCATTTTTCTTTTAATATTTTGAGAAATTATTAGACCAGTGTACTTTACATTGCAAAATTAAGAATGTATGTATTATTTTTCTTTTTTGAGTGTTTTCATTTCTTTGCTCTCTTATTTGTATTAAAAGGAAGACAAAAAGAATATATTGAAGTTTATTATTATTTTTTATAAAAAAAGTATTCATTTTTTTGTACGTGAAAAAAATAGAGTTAATGACTTAATGGATTTTTTTTTTTTGGAGAAACAAAGTTAATAGGTTAAAGCACTAGCATCTGTTGTAAAACCCTCAAAGTTGCTACTTTACAACTCAAACCATTAAAAGCATGTCACAACTGGGTCGCTAGATGCAAAAAAATTATACTTGATGATGCAAAGAAAATCAGTAGACTGGATACTTCGGATTAGAGAGGACTACCAGTTGTCTTGATCCCTATAGATTGTGATAGTACTTGATCTCCAAAGCAACAAGTACAATTAAGGCTTCAAATTACATGAAATTGTTTTCAATCTGTGAACTTTCTCTTTAGAATATATAATGATTTTATTGCTTATTGTTTACTATTATATGTTATTTTTTCCTTTTTGTATATTGCTTTTTTGTTTTCTCATTCTAAATTTGTGGATATTTGTTTTATCTTTCTCATTGATTTCGTTGTTCTTATTTGTTCCCAACTTTGCTATTATCTTTTGCCCTTTTAATTCCCATGTTTTTTTTTTAATCAAAACATGGTAGCCTAGAATTAAATGGAGAGTGAAGATTTGGACGATACCTCAATTAAAAGGAATTCCTATCGTTCTAGCCAAAAAAGGTAAAGCAAATCAACATTTGATGAAGTGATAAACTATAATAATAATTAAAAAATCATTGCAAATCCAGCAGATCCCTTAGTTACTACCTCAAAAGAAAAAGGTAAGCTTAAGTATAGGAAAACAGTAGTCTTTTAGATTGAATTTTAAATATGGTGCTAATTTTTTGTTGCCTTTTATAAATAAAGGTATTAGAAAAGGTCCTAAGAGAAAAAATATTGGTATGGTATAATTTGACGAACAAAAAAAAGATTCTTGCAAGAAAAGGAGAGAAGCATATGCACAAAAGAAAGCTCTTGCAAAAGAAGCAATCACAAACAATCAATGTAAGTATATATATGTAATACAATATACTTTTCATCTGATCTAGGCATGTGGTGTTAATTTGCTGTTACCTAATATGAATAAAGGTGTTAGAGGACAACAAAAGAGAGCAGAGCATTGGTATTGGTATAGTGCATTATCTAAGGAGAGCAAAAGAGTATTTGCAACATAAGGAGGGAAGTGTATGCACAAAGAACAACTCTTGCAAAAGAAGCTATTAAGAATGCTCAAATCAATTCGATTGCAAGTATGGGAACTTTTAAAGAGGTTGATGGTCCCAGAATGCACATTTTAGTAGAAGAAGATATCTATAAATAGGGATGTGAGAGGAAAAGAAAGTAATGTGTTGCAACAATTGATGATAGAAATGAACAAATGCTTAAGAAAAAAATCTAAGAAATGTGCTACTGAAAGTCATAGTTGTAGAAAGTTTGTCCCGGTTAATAGTCATGGTATACTGATCAATGAAAATTCTCAAACGAATATAGATAAGAATTGACTACTAAAAATATTATTCTAGCACAGATATGGCATCTTAATATGTTGAAATACCAATTATTCCTATGATTTGAACTTTTAGAAAACCGACGTTGTCATATGATGATGCTAAATTTATCTAATAAAGGAAAGAAACAAATTAGTGAGTACAGCATCTTTGAAGTTGGTACGTGTTAGTCAAATAGTTTAAGTCTTCCATATTTCTATGAGATTTGCATTAAAGTTTTGAATAATGAAATGTCATTCAAAACAGGATCGTGTACCAATGGAGTAAGCAGTTCGATTCCAACAAAATTTGTGCAGGGCTGTACAGGTACGATACCTCATAGATAAAAAAAAATACTACCGCTACTAGGCTATACATTTTAGATAGTTGTCCTTCTAAAGATTTTAGATTCCTTTTAGTTTACAATTAAACTTGAGTTAATAGGTTCTTGTTACTTTTAGTGTCTATCTTCTTTGTTTGGCAGTCAGAAAAATTTGAAGTTGCAAAAATCTTAGATTTGTTTTACAGAGTATACCCTTCCAAGCAAATACTTTGTTACCCGTATCGGCATGTATATATTGTCAAGCAAAAAGGTTCTATCATGAGCCTAAAGGATTTTGCTATTCTGATGGAGAGATTTGCTTTGTCTCCAATGGTGTTCCCGATGATCTCTATAAGCTGTTCACATCTAATTCAAAAAAATCAATAGAGTTCCTCAAATATATTCACACTTATAATAACACATTTGCATGCACATCCTCTGGTGTCAAATATGACCAAAATTTCTGCAAAAGAAACAAGGGCATATACACATTCAGGGTTCAAGGACAAGTGTACCTTTGGTTTGTACCATATAATGCTTACCTACTTGCAAAATTTGATTTCCATATAAATGTAGAGATATGTTCAACAATCAAAGTGGTTAAATATCTATACAAATATATATATATATATATATATATATATATATAAAGGGCATGATCGTGTTGCTTTCCATGTTACTTTATAAGATAATTCACAAGATATAGGTGAAATTGAAAGATTTCTATCAGCATGTTGGATAACTCCTTCTGAAACAATGTGGAGAATTTACGGTTTCGCATTAAAGGAGTTGTATCCAACAGTCTATAGTTTACAATTACATCTTGAAGACAACACTTTGTTACTTTTAGAAAATATGATGATCTTAGTTGTGTTCTGAGAGATGATTCCTCTTCAAGATCAATGCTGATTGGATTTTTTTGTAGAAATAAGATGGATGAAAATGCACGTAAGCTATTGTATAACGAGTTTCTTGAGCAGTTTGTAAGGAATCAATAAGATAAAATATGGACTCCAAGAAAAAAGAAAAATGTGATTGCTAGAATTGTTGCAGCAAATCTTGTTGAGGGTGAAAGATATTATTTGCGATTGTTGTTGAATCATATGAGAGGACCAATATCATTTGAAGACTTAAAACTATTGGTGGTGTCGTAGCTTCAGCATTTCGTGACAATAGTTTAGACAAGTGCTTGGAAGAAGCATCTATGCATCAAATGCCATATAGTTTGAGACTTTTAATATTAGTCTATTGTAATCCTAGCAACCCTAAATTATTATGGAACAAGTTTGAAAAAGTGATATTTGAGGACTTTAGACAACTCAATGGTGTTGTACTCAATGTTAGAACAAGAGTCTTGCAAAGTATTGCTTCCACAATTGAATTAATGGGAAAAGATATAAATAGTTATTACTTGGTTGATTTTAAGGTTACTTTTGATAAAGATCAAACAAGATCAAGGGAGATTCATGGTGAACTAAAGATATCAATTTCAGAAGAAGATCTACTTGCAGTTGAATCACTAAATGCAAAACAGAAATATGCACATGAAAGAATATTAGAGAAGGTTTTCTCAAATACACCTGGGGCATTTTTCATTGATGGACCTAGTGGAACAGGAAAGACTTTTCTTTATAGAGCTCTTCTTGCCACAATCAGATCAAAACACCTTATGGCTCTTGCAACTGCATCATCAAGAGTGGCTGCTTCCACGCTACCTGGGGGTCAAACAACACATTCATGATTTAAGATCCCGCTTGATGTTTAGAATAGTATAACTTGTTGTGTTAGCAAGCAAAATGGACTAGCCAAACTTCTACAAGCTTCAAAGTTAATTATACGGGATGAAGCACCAATGTCAAGAACGCAAACAATAGAAGCTTTAGATAAGATGCTACAAGATATAAATGAATCTGAGTTACCATTTGTGGGCAAAGTAGTTGTATTTGGAGGTGACTTCCGTCAGGTCTTACCTATTGTTCCAAAACATCAAGACAAGAAATAATTGAAGCTAGCTTAGTCAAGTCATATTTATGGCCTACATTAGAAAAGATCAAATTAACTGAAAACATGAGAGCATAATTAGATCTTGCCCTTTAAGATTACTTGTTACGAGTAGGAAATGGAACAAAACAAATTGTTACTGATGATACAATAAATCTTCCAACTACCATGATTATACCATACATAGATGACATGACTTCTTCAACTGCTTTGATAGATGCTATATTTTTAAATATAAATGATTATCCAAGAAATTTACACCTTATGATTAATAGAGCTATTTTAACACCTAAAAATGATTATGTTGATGAGATAAATAACTTGCTTATAAAAAAGTTTCCGGGTGAGGTTACTCGATATTATAGCTTTGATGAGACCATAGATAGAATTGAACAAGGTCTTCAAGAAGACTTCTTAAATAGTTTAACACCAAATGGACTCCCTCCACATGAATTAATGCTTAAACCAAATTGTTCTGTCATATTGCTTAAAAACAGTGATCCCTCTTAAGGATTATGTAATGGAACATGATTGATTTGTCATCAATTTAAACCAAATGTAATTGATGCAGAAATTGTTGTAGGTCATTATCGTGGTAAAACAATTTTTTTGCCAAGGATTCCATTTTTGCCTCTTCAAAATGAAAAGCAACCATTTCCATTCAAAAGAACCCAATTTCCCATTAGACTAAGTTTTGCTATGACAATAAATAAAGCCCAGGAACAGATGCTAGATTATGTGAGAATATATTTACCTCAACTAGTTTTTTCTCATGGACAACTCTATGTAGCATTATCTAGAGCAAAAATTGCAAATTTTGTTTAAGTTCTTATTCGACCAATTTGTATTGATGATTCTAATGACAGTTGCACTAAGAACATTGTCTATAGAGAACTATTAATGCTGGTAACTTGATTTTCATATTTGAAGGCTATTTCAAATAAACCAAGTAATTTGCTTAGCCTCTCTCTCTCTCTCTCTCTCTCTCTCTCTCTCTCTCTCTCTCTCTCTCTCTCTCTCTCTCTCTCTCTGTTTTTCCTTCATTTGCTTTTATTACAATTGCATGTCCTTATATGCTTTTACTAGGTACTTATCGTTTTGATCAACATCCAGATCATTCTTATTAAATATTGTACTATTAACTATAGCTAATGATTATTTTTCTTATTTCCATTGTTAACTCTATAGGACGTGCAAACTATATAATTCTATTAAAGACATTAATCCAAAAACTAGAAATTGGAAGGTAAAGGTTGTTGTTGCTAAAAAGACAATGACACGTACATCTAGCAAAGCCCAACCAAATATATGAGGCTCATATTGGCTGATAGCCAGATAAATTAACAATTTTTTTTTTTTTAATTTTATGTAATAGTGCTTGTAATATAGATGTTGATTTTCACTCTCCCACATGTAATAATTCTACTTATATAGGGAAATAAAGTATAGGCTGTTATCTTTAATTAACGCGAGATTGACATGTTTGACCATCTATTACACATAACAAGGACATACTACATCTATAATACAATCGTCAAAGCAATCAAACTAGAGCATCGAATTGTTGATAATGTTTATCATTGGACAATCAATCCAACTACGTTGATTGAAGAAATATTAAATGATGATTCATCACTCCCTGCACCTTTCTTTAGCTTTGTTTCTTTTATCGAGTTCCATAAACTTATGGATTACTCTGCACTTGTTGGTAAGAATTGGAATATTAATTTAATTTACTTATCAAAAAAATCTTTAGTCTAATATTAACAACAATAATATGACATTTATTTATTCTAGATGTTATTGCTGTTGCAATTGATGTATGCCCCGCTCGACAACTACAAACTATAAATGGCTTATCAATGATCCAGGAAGTCATTCTAAAGGGCCAATTGTAAGATTTAATAATTTTTTCTATCTTTTCTCACATTGGATTTCTTTTTGATTCAATTCTTTATACCTAGCCAATCTAAATCAACTACTACCGTTATTAATAAAAAGACATGTATAAACCAACACTTTTGAACTATCATTTCACATAATAACAAAAGAAAATGCATTTAAGAACTTTAAATTTATTTTGAGGGTTTTAATTTACCTTTGGTTGAGGAATTTATTGAAATATATATATGTATATATATATATATACAAATATATATATATATATATATATATATAAATATAAATATATACACACACCTCTGGTTAAGTTTGAAACATACTTTTTGTGTATGTGTCCACCAAGTTTTTGTGGAAATGTTTTGCTATCACAGTTTGCTTGAGAATTAGTATTTTCAAAATGTGTTTACTGGGTATTCATTGGCCTCTATATTTGGAGTGTGGAATACCATTATTTTTATGCTATAACTTTTAAATCAAAGTACTTATTAATATGAAACAAAAGAAAACAAAAACTTATAATCACAAAATTTTCAAAAGTGTGTGCCTTTTGTGCTCCATGGGTTATGTAAGATGTTGAATTAGAGAGTTCATTAATGACATATGGTGGTTTAGGTGTGAGTTGGAAAGGGCAACTGAAATGTACGTGCTTTTCTTTTTGATAAGTAACTGAAAGCCAAAGTACTTTCTTATTTGAAAATTATGAATTACATGCATAATCTTATTTCATTGGAAAGAAAACCATGGCATTGTTGGAATTTATTCTCCTTTTTGGTGGACATTGTTCGTATAGAGATTTATGTTGTTTTGGTTTTTCAACAATTGCAATATATGCAGTCTCAAACAATATTATTTATGCTAATACATAGTTTTTTTAGGGGAACGTGGGTGACAACAAAAAATTATTTTATATAGAAATATAGGAATTAATTAAGACTCAGATTAATAAATGAAGGATTGTTTGTGGGTTTTTTCAAGATTGATAAATGGGGGAATTAAGGAATTTTCTCACTCAACATAGCAGAGGATAAAAGGGGATGTTTCTGGCTCTTGGTGTTTATTTTGTTTATTTTGTCTTGATAAGAACAATATTTTTTATTTTTATCTTCATAATCTAATGATGGATATCTTGCCATTATCTAAATACTTGATTTCAGGCACTTTGTAGTATGTATTTATTCTTTATGTTTGATGCACTAGCATTGATTTTGGTGATCTTGGAATTATGCCTAAACTTTGTAGCTCATAAATCATTTGCCTATAAATTACACAATGAGACAGAGTTGCATTGTTAGTGTGTTTTTTTTGGGTGCAATTTAGCTTTAATTTTTTTAATGTTATGATTAGAGATATATTGAATTGGAGATTCATATCAAAGGCAATAATTTATTAAGTACTTTCGACTAGATTGGACTAGTAATTAGGGTTATTATAGCACACCTTCATGTGTGTGTTGGACCATTAGAGAACACCATAATGATTGATGCTCTTGACAAGTTGTGTACAAACAACTACTAGTAATCACCAAAGGTTATAATTTTTACCCAAAAATCTCTTTGATCCTAGGCTTCCAATTTTTTCCAATTACTGACAAAAGCTGAAATCTTTCTTAACTGAAATAAGAATGACTAATTTTTTCTTTGTTGTTATATGGTATGAGCATACCCTTATGCCTTTTTTTTTTTTTTTTGTGAAATTGTTCTCACAAAATCTGCTTGGTGTGTAATTTATCATACTAGGAGAATTAATCTTCCATTGAAGAACCCAACAAGATAGGGGATGGACGAAAAACTAATAGACATGGCATAGTAGTTAAAACTTAGAATTTTATTTTTTGGTTTTCTTGTTAGAGAGGATTGTCACAAAGAAGATATTCTACAGCAACAATCCGGAGATGAAGATGTTTTCTTTTGCACACGATGCTATGTTGAGTTTCAAGAGTTTTGCTAGAAAGGTTTATCATGACGTGAATAAAGAAAATAACAGAAGTTTCATTTCAGTTGCATGCAACATGGTTTGCTAATGTAGCACTACTTCCACCAAATTACCTGCATACAAACACACACACAAAGGAAAGATAAGGAAAGAAAAAGTTTTAGATAGAGCCACAAAGTAGCAATTCACAATTCAAAGATGGGAGCTTTTTTGATAGCATATGTACTTAACTTTATGATGTACCTTTCAAAGCAAATGTATGCATTTGAACTATAGGGATTCAAGTGATAGCTCAATGGTAATAATATGTTTTGTATTGACCTTGTCTATGGTTCAAAACTTACCTTGTCCTCTCTCACTATCTATCTATAAATATATATATATATATATATATATATATATTTGAAATACATCATGATGTTCGTATAATATCAATTCAAATATTCTGCCTCACTTTTTATTTGTATTTTATACTCCACTAAACATGGTATGTCATGTGTATAATTTTATTCCATTTAAAACTTTGATTATTTTATAAGGAAAAAGAAAATTTTGACTGCTATCAGTTGGTTTATACATTACAGGCTGAAATCAATAATTTTGACAATGTGGAATCAATTTGTTACCAACGAATTAGCTGCCATTGCACAGATGATCACTACTAAACCTGTTATTATGGCAATTAGATTAAAAGTTGTTTCCCACAATGGTGAAGTCTTTTCAAAAAAGAAGAAAATATTGGCTTAGTAATTGCTCATTACCCTAATAATTTTATCTATCACAAGTTTATCTCTCTCAACAAGATCATTAAGTTCCTTCATCATTGATCCACACATTCCTAAAGCAACTGCATTACAAACTTGGTACATTATGCATCTCTTTTAAATTCTTTATTACTTCATATAAATGATTAATATCCACTTTTTAAAGCATTCAGCAAAATGACTTCAATTCAATTTATAAATGCATTAGTCTTAGAGTCCGTTTGGATAAAACTTATTGTTGAAAACTGAAAATACTGTAACAAAATAATTTTTAAATGTGTGAATAGTGCTGTGAGGCCCATTTTTAAATTTTTTTTCTTGAATAAAGTGCTTGTGGGTCCTATGAATAGTGCATGAATAGTAACGTTGTCTCCCGCACAATGTTGAACAGTATCGATTACTGTTCATGAACAGTAACTATAACAGTGATTGTAGTCCGTGAAAAAAAAAAAAAAGAGAGAAAATGTGAAACTCAAAACGTGTATCCAAACGGATACTTAGTAGACTTTAGGACTCATGTGCATTAACAATCTACTAAAATAAATAGATTCCTTTTTTTCCTTTTTATTTTTTTTACCTCTATACACAACTAAACACCTTGTGTATATCACACTTTTGAAAATCTCTGCCTAATTGAAAATCATCATCCGATTATGCTATATATTGGCTTTACTTTATTTATTTATTTGCATTTACAAGGCTATCTTCAGCCATTCCTAATTATATAATGTTGCTCTGACTTCAAGTGACAGTTAAAGGCCATGAGGCTTATCTGTGATAATAATGAAAACCTTCTATATAAAAATATTAATCTTAGAAACCAATGAAGTATGACTAATGCACTTAATACATGTATATACTTTCTCTGTTATTTTTTTTTTCTTCCCTTCATTGTTGGTTAAACGTTGGATAATATAAATTGAACTCACAAATATAATCAATTCTTGGATGACTCTTTGCAAATAAATCACATGTATATGGTCCTTGAGCATTAAGATATTTGAAATTTTCTTAGCACCATTACCTTTTACTATTCTCTATTACTTATGAATATATGATTACAACTTTTTCCTCTATATAGAATACAATGGAAATTAATATCACATTTTAAAACACTTTAGTTATTGGAACAATACTATTCATCCACTGTTATAATCCTTGCAATATATGTATTTTTGTTTTTGATAGGGCTACTGAAAAGGAATAGCAGCTAAATGAGATAATCACTAAAAGTACTATCTCACAGCTTCATCAAGCTCCTTGGCACCAATAATAGAAAATATTACTGAGATTGGTTTAATAGCAACTTTGATTCAAACGGTGATATCTTTTTCTACCTCTTATTGTAGTTTCTTTCATCTAGATTTAAAAAAAAAAAAAAAAAAACTATTGACTAAACAATGGAAATGTGTAGCAATCAATTGATGCAGCGATCCAATTTCTGGATAAATGCAACAATATGCATTACAAAGTTGGACCAACATTTTTGGTACATGGCTTGCAGTAAGTGTCACAAAGCCACTGGTGTAGACAATAATGAAGAATTTTCATGCTTTTATATTGCAAGGAAAAGGCTATTGTAAATCCATGGTATGTACACTACTAAAAACCCCTTGTAATACTAATGATATGGATTAAAAAAAATCAGTTCATCTTAAATTTATCTTTGTATCCAATTGATTATTAATTTCATAGTCCAACTTCTAGATGTCAAGTTGAAGTTAAGTTGGACGATACAACTGGACATTTAATGGCAACTCTATTTGGAGATGTGGCTGAAATTTTTTTATCATGCTTAGCAATTAAGCTAATGATGGAGACTACAGAGGTATTAAACAATCATAACTAATCTTTAAATAAATAGTTTATTCACTTTCACATACAAACATGACTGAAAATTTAAAAGCTAAATTTTTTACTTTTTGTAACAAAATATGAGAAACTTCGTATTTTTGATGTATGATCTCACCTTTTGGCTCTTTATGAGAACAAAAAGTTTTACAGAGTAAGGGAATCATATTTGATTTGGCCTTTTGGGTTTGTGTCAAAATAAGGAGTTTTTTTTTTTTTTTTTGGAGATTTATTGATTAGAGGAGTTTCTTGGAGAGTTGTGATTTTTGTCTCTCTGGAGATTTTTGTGGTTCTCTAAATGTATCTTGAAGCTTTTCCACTGGTATTTGGTGGATGACAATCTTTTGAATTCTTAGTTATTATTAACATTGATATTACAAAGTGATATTATGATGCTTCACTTCCCTCACCTTGTCGAATTTAAGTTTGATCAGATCCTTATTTTAGTTTAATTAAGTATGCTTATTTGGTTATAGGACGGAATCAAAAATATTGAAAGCTTTGTCAAGCTCTCCTTTGATAAGAACTTTCTCATCCAAGTAAGAGCAGTAAAGCTGAACATCCCTGCAGAACCGCGCTATAAGTTCAACATCATTGCCATTTATGATCCGCCTCAAGAAAATCCATGAAAATGAAGTTTTAAAAGAACTATATAATGCAAGACATGTCCTTTTGGAACTGTGTTAAAAAAATAGGCACATACAAAGGACAAATAGATACATTATTCCAATATAATGTATCACTTTGTCTTTCGATATAACTAAATGAAGTGACCAAAACATTACCACATTTTTGTTACTCCATTATGTGCCTATTATTAGAATTCAACATTTTGGGGTTCTTTTTGTACATCATATATACTTATGATATGGTGCACATGTATATATTTGAAGTATGTACATCCTATATACTTATACTATGGTGCTTTTCAAAGCACATGTATATATTTGAACTTTGTTAACATATTATGCTGTGATGTATTATGTTAGCTATTATAATCTTTGTATTTCTTTTAGATGCAATCGATTTAATGTCTCTTTTGATGGTAAAATACATATTCACTTTAAAAATCAATTGATTTATATTTTGCCTTCATGTTAAAAATATAATTTAAGTTTAAACTTAATTATTATTATTATTACTAAAGCCAGCACGTGCCTTGCACGTGCGACCCTACCTAGTAAATAAATAAAGCCCGGAAAAATGGATCAAAGAGCAAATATTAAAAATTTAGGTCAACTAGACAAAAACCATGGATGATAAGTCATGTATATAAGGCCTATCATCGCGCACCTTTAACGCGATGATCATTCCATTAGTATAAGTACTTTTGGAGTGTGAGGGAGTAAAAGTCGGGGTTCGAGTCTCTAGAAGAAAATTTTATACACATATACACTTAGATTAGATTAGAGTAAAATTTCTATCTTATAATAAAATTAAAAAAAAATGTATACAAGGTGAACAAGGTTCCAGCAGCTTATACATAGCCCTTAATTATTCCTCATTTGAAGCAAATAAGTAAAGAAAACAAAGTTTTTAAGAACTTCCATAAAAGCTAACAAAACACTCAAATACTTCCTAAACAAAGTTGTCTAGCCATCAAAGGCTTATGAATAGAATTTTTCACTTTCTAAGAATCCAACAAAGTTCCACCTCCCAATCCCATTAACAGTAAGGAATTCTCAAGAGCGATTACTATTGGGCGCATAACCCAAAGTTGGAGTGTCCCACCTACCAAGACTGAAAAATTAAGTCCAATAGTGCACTACAAATCTCAAATAGAATCCATCAATATAGAAGGAGAGTCATTCTCTCCTAAGCCTTGAGCCTAGCTTAGTTAGGGTTGTGCCAAATGGCCCAAACATATTGACTTGTTATCAATCTGATGTTGTCTAAACAAAGATAGTATATAGGTCCCAAATAGCTAACCCCATTATTTGTATACAGTAAAATACCATTAGAATAATCAAGAGGGCATGAAACAACATTGATCGATGTCGAGTGATTCCTATGGTGTGAGTCAGTGAGATTATGAGAGCAAAAGGGGAGCGAGCATGAGAAAAAAAATTGGGAAATGGGAGAAGTAAAGATCAACTGGAGGTTAAAATTAATTATACTATTTTATTGAGTCAAAAGGGTGTCGTTTCGTTTTATTGGATTAGAATCGCTTCATTTTGTTTCTCACTCAAACCATTATTTTTTTTTTTGGTCACATGAGCTTTAACCAGGTTAACAAATTTTGTGACAAGGTTTTAATGAAACGTTTTGAAGAACTATGAAGTTTAAATGGAACATTTTGAAACCTTAAGATTTAAATGAAACCTAGCTTTTAGCAAAAGCTCTAATGTTTAACAAAAAGGATTTCACCATTTATTTTTGTGTTTTGGTAATTGAAAATTTGGAAAAAAGAAAGGACAAAATTTGATTATAAAGTTGATAGTAGCTTAAGGCTATAACTCTCCTTAATATCTTTTTATTAGGTGTGAATTTTGACATATGCACAATTGAATTACATTTTATTTTTATGTTGTATATGCTTGCAAAATTTCCAAAAAATAAAACGCTAATAGTTATGTTATCAATTAAATATTTAAATTTCAAGTGTTTTGTAGTCTAAAACTATGCATAAAAAAATAAATTTATGAATCGAATAGTAAATTAGTATATTGTATTGGCATGGAATTTAAAACATGTATTAAAAATATAAAGAGTATGCAATCTAATGATTATATTTTTAAAATATGTAATCAAGTTAATTGTTTTAGTAGAAATTGTAGCGTTAGATTACAACTAAGTTTGTAGCTTAACTTTGTAGCATTAGGTGTCAGTGATGTAATTTTTGAAACTGATTCCATTACTGTTTGTCATGCTATGGAGAGCCCCACTAATGCCCTGATCTCTATCTCTACTGTAGTCACATGACTTTGTTCCAGATTAAGTGAATTTCGGACATTTCAAGCCTCACACGTGGAACGACAAGGAAATAAGCCAGCTCATACTTTGGCAACTTTTGCTAAGAATATTGATACTTTTGTAACATGGATAAAAGAATGTCCACCTTTCCCCACATCCGCTGTTTATCAGGATGCTATATATTTTTCTGCTTCTTAATGAAATAAAAGTCTTTCTTCTTATCAAAAAAAAAAAAAAAAAAAGAACTTTGTCCAAAAAAAAAGAAAAAAAGAATTGCAATGCGATTGTTGACATGGCATAGGGACGACCATCTTATGCTAGCTATTATTATTATTATTATTTTTGAGAAAGCTAGCTATTATAATTTATTTTAGATAAAAATGTAAAACTGACCTTCTAAGTTTTAATTTTTGTCATTTCAGTCATCTAACTTTAGTTTCAATCAATTCAATTCTTTAAGTTTCAATCAATTCAATTCTTTAAGTTTCAAAAGTGTTTCAATTTGAGCCTTCCCCTAATTCTGTTAATGCCCTACCGTTAAGTGCAATTTTTTTTTCTTCAGTTTTTTATATTAAAAAATGCAGAAAACTGATTTAAATTAAAAAAAAAATGGTGAAAGAAAGATGTAATTAAATTGTTTTCTCTTTCTGTTAAATCTAATAATCACCTTGTAAAGGAATCCTATCACAACACTAAGTTGGAGGCGCTCTAGGATAGGGAAAACATCTCGTTCTTCATCATATTCCCTTCCTGAGGCAACCAGCTGAAGATCATCCTGTACATTCACGACATTGCCCCTCTGATCTTCTCTTCGGGATTGTATTTTATCGGTCAAATCTCTCTAATATCCAAAGAGTCAACCAAAGACCTCCTGTCAAAGCCACCAAAGACATTGTTGCCACTGCTCGTCACCGGTCATTGCCGACTATCCTTGCTTGGCGGTGGTTGTCTTTCTCTTAACTCGATTCGACTAGGCCAGTCTTCCTCTCTCTATGTTTTCTCATCAAACGCTCATTGGAGTTCCAACCCACGGCTGGGCTATTGTGTTTGGTTGGTTTCAAAGTCTTTTGGATTTGGGGAACAACTCGATTAAACTCCCTCTCCGATCTGGTCTGTGTCGTTGGATTCGTTCTCTCCAATCCAAGATGGGTGTCCTTCGATTCTCTCTCTCTAATCTGATTTGGGTTTTCAAGTTTAGTTTTTAGTCAAATATTTTCTTATTTTTGATTTTGTTTGTAAAAACCAAATGAACCACAAAAAAAGAAAAACCCAGAAACATTGTTTATTGAATAAATAATCATTGTTTGTGGGTAGGGAATTTGTAAATTGTCTATGTTACTGATGGTTGATGTTAGATAATTGTTTGATGTGCTTCGTTCTGAATTTGTATATTAAAATTTTGGGTCCGTTTGGATGCCATTTTTAGTTGTGAATCTCGTGATCAATGTAAAGAAATTTTTTGTTGTTTGTGTGCTGGGTTTGTGGTGTGTTATGGGGATTACTTAATTTTTTTTTTAAATTTAAATTAGTTTTCTGCATTTTCTAATATAAAAAAAACTGAAGAAGAAAAAAAAAAAAAAATGCACTTAACGGAGGAGCACTTAACAGAAGTTAGTGGAATGCCTGAATTGAAATGCCTTTGAAACTTAAAGGACTGAATTGACCGAAATTAAAGTTAGAGGACTGAAATGACAAACGGGTGAAATTTAGAGGGTCAATTTTGCAATTTTATCTTTATTTTAATAATATGACTATTAAAAAATCCATTAGACAGTAAACACGTCAACATTTTTGTTATTAAGATGACAATAAGGTAACCTTGAAGAATTAAAATCCTTTATATTTGAAAAGAATCTATTTGATATTTTTAATTATATTTTACAACTTTAAAGGTATGTAAATTATTATATTATTTAAAATTAAATGAAGTGAGTCGAGCGACACTCCATACACTGTTAAGTTTCATAAATAAAATTTTAGCTTTGAATGGACCCTCTGTAGTTTAAATGAAATAGGGTGAATCTTGTTCATCAAAATGTAGGACTAACCCATAATATATATATATATATATATATATGTTTTTTTTTAAAAATGTATAGACTAACGCAATTGAATTTATAAGGGTCAAAATGAAATCACCATATATTGATAAGAACCTAGAATGAGTTTTTTTTTTTTTTTTAACCAATAGTTTTATTCATACACATGAAAATCGGATGAATCAATTATTGTCACAGCAGCTAATTACATGCGGAGAATTTGATATACGGTATTTGAGCAAATACAATAGAGAAAGGGGCGACAATTATTGGATCTAATTGGTTCACATCTATTGGTATTAGGGGTGGAATAAGCCCAGATGAATCGATGTTTAGAATTTTCCCATTTAAAAGCATTGTTTGGCTGTGTAAATCCCCATCTTTTGCTGTTAAGTGATATTCTTTTCTTGTATCGTTAACACGTTTAGATCCTCTAACTCGATGCATTGTAGCAAATCTTGTCCTTGGAATTTGAATTTCATGCATACTCGAATTCTTGGTTACGCCAGAATTATTTTCAGTCGAAACACGCACTTGAACTGTAGTGTTACCGTCTAGGTTGATCAAAAGCAATGTGATTCCTTTCTGCAATAGTGAAAACTCAACACGTTAGCCAACTTTCTTTGTTAGTTTATAATTATAAATTATTTACTTATTATTAAAGTGCTTGTAAGGTGTCAGAGTAAAGGCTGTGGTTTAAGTCTCTAGAAAGAATTTTCACACACATATACATTTACAAAAAACTAAAATAGAATTTCTATTTTGTATTAAAAAAAAATTGAGATGCTTTTATTTTGACAGTTTGCATTTCAAAATTTTCACTTCAACCCTATTTGTTTGAGTATGTTTTCATATTAGTCCTACAGTCCATTCTCATTAGTAAATTAGCCACCATAATATGTTTAATTTTCTTTCAACAGTAACGAAATTTCTGCATTCGACAGTCCTTTAGAGCTTGTATTTCATGAATACTTAAATTGCAAATTAATATGAAAACATAAATAAATATACACGACCAAAATAGTCGTAAATTTTATGAGATAAAAGGGTATTATATTTTTTTCCCCTAGCTCTTACAATAGATTATACTTTTTTGGATGCAAATACTTACCGTTTTCTTTGAGCAGTGAGCATAAGCACGTATTTTATTTGTCCCGGAGAATCTTGTGGACAGAACCTTGTTTCCCATCAAACGGTGCCAAAGAAGGGCACTGTAAAATAAAACAACAATTTTAGTTACTTTTCATATACATCCTTTTGCACTTGTCTTTACCTAAAATTAGCCTATGTAGCAAATTATTTTTACTTTGATCTTATGGAAGTTCAAAAAAAGTACGACAATAGCACTCAAAGTGTGTAATTTTACGATATGTGAAAAAATTTATAGTGTCCTGAATCTACCTCTTTTTGGGGCTTATTTAAGAAGATGATATGTTATCTTGTAGTAGGTATGTTTAGGATCCCATGGACTTGGTCACACATTGCCAAAGGAGTGAGTAAAGAGCTTGAGACTAATGGGTTTGGGAAGAAAATTTTACGGGCAAGGGAGATAGGTGTAATGCTTCTTATATGGGAGTAAGGAATTTTATGTGTAAGGGGGATAGTTGTAATTAAGTGTATAACACCTTTCACATTAGTCACGTAAGAGGTGTTACACCTATCCCTATTACACCTAAGGGCAAATCTTAGATACAGCTATACAGTTACTTTAGTATCCCTTTTATAATTTAGTCACCTGTCTAATAATACTTGACAGAGTAAACGTTCGTCTCTTCCTTTGTTTTTTTTTTTTTTCCTTTGATGCTTACTTAAAGGTTAAAACTGAAAACCATAGAAAACCAGCAAGAAAACCCAAAACCACAAACCTCCCTTGCATCTCACACTCTCTTAAACTTCTAAATTTTTGAAGAAATCAAGATTTCAGATGGAAGGAGTTTGGCTTGTGCGTATCGCGTTGTCAGTCAAACGATTTGTTAAATTCCTGATCTTCGCTTCACTCTCTATGCCTCTCTATTTTGATTTTTTCCTTTTTGTAATTCTTTTTCTAGATCTAACATTCACACTCTCAAACTCTTAACCTGTGATGCCTTTTGATTCTACTGGTAATGATGGGAAAGGTGTTTTGTTTAACCTGATATGGGGATTCTGTGGTGGCTTTTGATCTTAAAGATGAGAACTTTCGACCTGATTTCATATTGGAGTTGTGGATTCTAAAGAATTACCACAAACATGTGTGGGTTAAGGAAAATTCCTTCCAAGAGAAAAAGAATGAGAAAAAGAAGAAAGAAAGAGATTGTTTTCATGCTTCCCAAAAAACAAATTGAAGAAGTACTAGGGGTATTTAACACTGTTTGCTTTGTTAGGTAGTAGACAGGTGGTTGAATTATAAAAAAGGTCCCTGCGGTTGAAATTGTATTTAATTTAAGGTACTGCATGCCTAACATCACTTTAAGACTAAGTCTTATCTAGTTTATATCTTCTTTGTCACTTAGCCAAAATAGCTAGAAAACCCCTTCGTTTGAAGCCATGCTTCTCACATGAAGTGGGGCTCACATGTCTCATTTACATATAAAGCCATGTGGGGGGGTGGATTGAAACCAAATTTTAACCACTCATTTCCTTTGTCACTTAAATAATAAACCTTTGTTTGATTTAGGAAATACTAACTAATGTTATTAGAGTATTAATTAATAATTTATTTAAAAAAATTTTTATGAGAAAAGAAAAAAAAATTAATATTTTGACATTTTTTTTTTATTTTTATAAAAATGGTGTCAAAATTTTCCTAAAATAAATTTGTTAGCTAATGCTCTAAGTGTATTAGTTAGCATGTGCACAATTAAATTAAAACTGCCGCATGCAGTTTTGGCACAATTAAATTAAATTCCCCTATATATATGTGTGCGCGCGCGCATGTGTTTCTCAAAAAAAAAAAAAATGCTTTTCTTAAAATTTAAAAAATGACCTGTAGTAATCAGGATTTGGAGCAAAGGTGGAAGTGTTGAGTAGGCCATAGTTTCCACCGACCAATGTTTGTCTACAGTATGTTTTGGTATCAAAAGATGATGCCATCCCGAGTTGGTCCAAATACCTGCTTAATTGTTTATTAATTTAATAGAAAAATAAAAATCATTATTCAACAACCAATTGAGACTGTAATGGAAAATAAATAATAGGAGAGAAAGTGAAGCAAAGGACATTACCAGAAACTAAAAACAAAAGCATTAGTGACAAGATTATGGCCACTATTATAAGCCCCGCCTGCTTCACCAACCCATGCAACGGCTTGTGTCCCACTATTCTTCAGAATGCTTTGAAGGCTACTAAAGGTCTGCGATGTGCTGTCCAGACTAGAGGGATCTAGGATTTTCTCAATAAGATGATCATCAACGCCTATATTTATTATTTGATAAAACAATATCATTATAACTGTAAATAATAATGCTTCTCTAAAAGCTGATTATTTTATTTAAACGTGAGATAAAAAGTGATTTTAACAAATATTAATTAAATTAATTAATACATTTTCAATAAACCACTTTGTTTTTTTAATCTCACTTCACTTTTAAACAAATAAGTTAGACAGCAAATTAAAAGTAAAACAGCACAAATTAATTAATGTACCTGGACCAAGGTTATAAATGTGGTGGGAGACCACTTGAAGAGATTTGGGTGTTTTCTTTATGAATTCTGTAAACCAAGTAGCATCAAAGAATCCACCTGGTGCCACGATTTGTGGTTTAACTTTAAAACCAGCATAAATATTTTGCACTACGTTTTGGAGAGAATTGATGTCGGATGCATACTGGTCTGCTGAAACTCTTGCCCCAATTCCATTCCCACTCAGTTCATTTCCTGAAAAGGAACAATAATTTTACATACAATTATCAATTATATATGCAACCATTGATCGATGATCAACTATCAGTTAAAAGCTCAAACGCGTATAGGAAAATATGAAATAATTTTACATTCCTCAATGTAACTGACCTTTTATTTTTATTTATTTATTTATTTTAAGCTTAGTTAGAAATCCTACTCTAATGAATCTAATATGCTACCCCCATCCCTCCCCACTTAGGACCACTCAAACTTGGGTCCTTAAATTCCACAAAGCTTTAAAGCTTGGGGAGGCACCCCTTCGCCCAACGTAAGCGGTGGTCTCAATGTAACTGACTTTAAATCATTTTTTCAAAGTAGAATTAGAAATAATAAACTTAGACTAAATTTTATATAAGAGACTTGTCCCTTTTACTAGAATATTGAGTGTTGTTATCTCTAAGAGAAAAGCGAAAACAAAATTAAAGTTTGATACTTATTATTGAGAAAAGTTAATAGATGCTTTGAAATGAGTAATTCTTAAGTATTTCCCGAGTACGAAGAATGGTGCTCCCTCCATTTACATTCATGGTGGGGTTCACTATGAATGTGAGAGGAGGGGACACCATTTCTCCGTGCTTTGAGAGTATTTAAGAATTTTTCCTCTGAAAGTATTGGTTTAAGAAATATTTTTATAAACTTTTTATGAGAAAAGAGAAAAACAATTAATTTTTTTGATTGTTTTCTATATTTTTTATTAAAATAGTGTCAAAAATTTCATAAAATGATTTATTAATAATTGCCTTAAAGAGATTAGCCCGTTAACATGGCCACTTATTATTTATTAAAGTTGTAATATTCTTTGCACAAAAATCTAATTCTTATATCATCAATGTCCGGTTCTTTTTATTTTTTTATTACTTTGAGATGAAAAAGTTTGTGTACACAATTTTAATGCCACATTTTTTGTTATAATTTTGATGCAGTTAATTATATGTGGTGAAAAAACAATAGTCAGTTCATATGAAAAGTGATAAAAACAACCACTCATTAGTCATAGCCATGACAAAAGTTATGGAACAAAATTTAGTCATAGCCATTTAAAGAAAGTCTTTATGGAAAAATGAAATAAAGCAATTAATGTTTTGACAACTTTTTTCATTTCCCATAAAAGTGGTGTTAAGACTTTCCTAAAATAGATTGTTAACCAATGCCCTTAGGGCATTTGTTAGCATAACCCTAATAAAAATACTGATTTGAGGTTTTTAAGATGGAATCCTTGGTCAATAACAACCTTGGCTAATGGAAAAACAATGATGTCAAACGATAATGCCTTTTGTTTTTCCTATGAATAAAGTAGTTTCCCACGTATCTTTAGTCATTACTTGCATCTATGTAAATGCTTTTTGTATTTTCTATGAATGTAGTAGTTTCCCATGTATGTTATATACATATTTTTTGATAATCCATGTGTGTTATATTTATGTCCTGTTTAGTCAGTACTTGCATCATTGCATGTATCTAATTGAGTAACATGTTAAAAAAAAAAAATTACTCACTATATTCTCTTGGTATGTTACACTTGCACCATTTCTCTAGAAAGACTATTAAAAGCTTAAGAAAATTGATTCCAGATATACCTTACAAAATTCAAACATGTGCATAAAATTTCTTACCTAGCTCCCAACCACGAATGATTTTGTAGCCCTTGTTTACAGTATATCGTATAAGAGATTCAGCATTACTGGAATTCCAAGCTCCTACAGCAGAACCTTGGGAATCTATAGTCTTGCCGCTTACTTCATTGAGACCAAAAACAACAACAGCCCTGAATTTCAAAACGGAAGGTGATGATGTTATAAAACAGTATAGCTAAAGGAGATATATATACATATATATATATATATATATATATATACATATATATATATATATATATATATATATATATTGATGATGCCGAAAATCGTCAGTAAGTTACACAGTCCTCACGTGCTCCTGATGAAGTACCTGTATAACACAAAAGCTGAAAACCTTAAGAGGAGTATCGGTGACGTACCGGCCAAATACCCTCCGACGCATAATTCACCTATGCTCTAGCACTTTTGTGTTGTACAAGTACTTCATTAGGAGCACATGAGAACCGTGTGGCTTACTGACGATTTTTGGTATCATCACATATATATATATATATATATTTGAAAAAAAAGTTCATATTATTAGTACTAGTTTTGTTTTTTTTTGAGAATATTATTACTACTAGTTGATTCTAATAACAAAATTATTACCCGGCTTTCTTGAAGAAAACGCTGAGTTCGTCCCAGCGTGACATAGGTAAGCAGCCTTGAGAGAAACCTAAAAACTCCGAATTATTTTTTACAAATGGGCTACACGGTTGTCCATTGCCTATTCTCTCGTACATTACCTTATCTTGCAAGGTCCCACCTAATCTAATTTTGAGGGGAGAAAAAGCTGCAATATGTACAATCAGAGTTCTGAGTTCTAATGTCAACTTGGGGTCCATTAAAAAAAAGTCATCTTGGATTTTATAAAAAAAAAATTGTTAAACAAGTTTATTATTATTATTATTGTGTGTGTTGGTGGATTAAAATTGTGCCAAGTGAGTACTTACCTTTGATGGCATTCAAGAATTTTATGTTGTTAAGGTCCTACCAAAACAGAAAGAAAGAGAGTATAAATTAGGATAAGGTAAAATAAGTAACAAAGTGAAATGGATTTTTAGTTTTTGAATCTGCATATACAAATTTAAAATTTTAAATAACGAGGCAATGTAAATGCGTTAAAATTATGGAACACAATCGCACTCTTTACATCATTGACCATGATTTTGGTTCTCCTAGGGGAGGTGTTTGGGAAAAGGCTAATATAAATTATTTGTCAAGGTGGTATTATTGCTTTTCGCTCGTTAGAATATCTATAGCAGTGAAGTTAAAAATTTAGCTATTTTGCACTATAAAAAGTTATTTTATCTATTTTACTTATACATATGCTCCTGCAGCAGTAAATCTATTTTAACTTTTAATACAATAAAATAATATAAACATCACAATAAAATAAGATATTTATTATAATAAAATAATATATTCACTACACACAACCATCACAGCCACACACACAACCGTGCAAGGAATAAATATTTTTTTTTAGCAGGAAATAAATTTCTATAAATGTGCAATGTAGCAATGAAGTTAAAAAAAAATAGCTTTACCTTCACTACTGTATGGTTATTTTTGTGTTTTGGTGGAGTTAAAAGCTATATAATTATTTTACTTCGACTGCTACAAGTACTCTCAAACTTCTGGTGTTTTAATTTTGTCATGATACAAAGAATGATATGCAGGTGCCAACGAAGATTTACTTAAAGGTGGAAGTCCCTAAAAGTCCTTAGAAGATCTTCCTATGATGTTAGAAGATTAACTTACTAACAAAATATATTTGGCCAATAGTATAGTCGCATTGAAAAAGTAAAAAAACTCAGTAAAGAAATTGGTAAAGATGGATTTTGATTTGATTGATAACACAGCACGCACAGTGAGGCAAAAAGAAAAAAAAAAAAAAACCATTTTGAAGAAGATCAACTTACTAGATTAAGCAGAGAATCTCTGCCCCAGCTACATGTTCCGTAGTCACATTTCTCAGGAGGCCACCAATCTAGAGTGGCACAGACAAAATCATCATCTATCCTTCCAATCGAAGTTGTTCCATTTATAAAAACGTTGCCTTCAATGACATTTCCAGGCCTTGTAGTACTCTTCTGTGAAGCCACGGAGATGGTGAAACTGACCAAGGGCAGCCAGAAACACACACAAGTGATGAGAAGATATTGGGAACCCATCTTTTAAAACAATATCTTTAGTCTTATTAGCTGCAAGTGCAAGCACAGTATTTATGTACAATGAGATTTCAATTATTGCTAGTGGGAGGAATCGTGAACATGCATATGTGAGAGTGAGAGAGAGATATTTTAACAACTGAAAACTTGCTGTAATTGAAGGATGAAATGATATAATGTGCTATTTTTTTTTAAATAGCTATGTATGTAATTGTAATGTGCTATTCATTTTTTTTTTTTTATGAACTTGTAATGTGCTATTCATTAGTATATATAACCAGAAATTCATGATTAATTGCCTACACCAAATAAGAAAGACCAAGGTATTAATGGCACATGATTATTATATTAGCATGCACGAACTTCTTAATACCAGAGAAAACGAAGGAAAACCTTCACCAGATTAGAAATTAAGGGCAGGTATACGTACTAGGTAGCCCTTAACAAATCCATACTATAAATATATATATAATCAAGTAGGTCTACTACTACTATCGTCTCTCATGTGGCAGGCAGACATATTGGTGTATCTTATTCTTATAATAATCCATAGCCTGACTTCCTTGACTAATTTTCTGCAAAATATCACCGTCCTGTCACCTTCTCAATCATCACAGATATTACATTTATGATACCAAATTCATTATAGTTTTATTTTTTATTTTAAAAAAAAAAAAAGGAAAAGGAGGGCCAATTATGAGTGCAATGCCTATTTAAATATCATTCTCTGGAAAGGATTGGTAAGGAAAATTATAGGTGTATATTGTTTGTTTAGGTTTTATCATATAATTAATTACATTGTTTTAGTTGTGTCAACTGATTAACAAAGAAACCCTGCAGAACCCATCCACAAAGTTGCATGTATAATAAATCTAAACATATATCATTGACTTATGGTATAAAAAACCAGTACGACATCCTGTGTGGTTATGATCAAATCTTTCATTTTCAAAACATATGTAAACTTACACAGCTGATACTAGTAAATGTGCATTTAGCTACTGATATTAGGGAAAAAAAAAAAAAAAAAAGAAGTACGGAGAAAATACAACCATATTCGAAATAGTAAGAAGAATGTGGATTTTAATTATTCCGCCTCCCTCGCTTGTTGTAAGGAAAGAATTAAAGAGCTAAAGTTGGGCTTAAATATAGTTTAATTTATTAAAAGTTAGATACTAAGATTAGCGGATGCACTAAAGAATAAGACGTGTTCCTTTCTCAATGCATAACAATGACACATGTTATCTTTTTAATTAATCTTAATATTCAGTACCTTTTTTTTTTTTTAAATTTTTTTATACAAAAAGAGAATACAAAACAAAAAATCACATGTCAAGAGCGCAGTAGCTTAATTGACACCTCTTGGTGTTTGCTAATACCTTAAAATATATACTTGTTATATATTTATGTAGGCATTATCTCATTATTACTATACTTAATTCGTATAATTTATTCATGATTTACATTAGACCCTATTATTTATCTTTACATAATTTCTTGAATAAAATGTTATTTATTGTGTAATTTTCCATTTTTAGGAAATCATGTGGAAAAAAAATGAGTTTACAAGAGTGTGTGAGAAAATGGAGGCCAAACTTGAATTAAAGAAGAGTTAAAGAACCATGCTTAAATGTTTAAGGAGGTGCAACAAGAGTGCTTGGATTGTTTACCATGTTTGCAAGTTTCAAATAAAGAAAGAAATCAAAGAGGCAGAATCTGAAAAAGATAAATCAGATTTGAGCACTAATTAGTATTTTGGTGTATTTTTCTCCTAAAAAATCCAATTGACTCAAGGCTAGAAGGGCTGGAACTGTGACTTAATTATTTATAACTTACCAGTTTTGACTTTTTCAAAATTCACAAACTTTGAAGGCTGAAATTAACTTACGATTTGCTACTGTAAATCCAGACAAAAATTAAATATTAAAAAATTTTATTTTTCTTTGGACACTTTTAAGTTAGGGTTTGGAGGGAAGGCTGTGCAAAACGAATTCAAGGGAGAAAAAAATCTTGTATTTTCCTTTCTCTAATGGTAGCTTAAACTCGTTGTTAGGGCTAGGGGTTATATTTCTTCTATACGATATGAATATACAATGTGATTCTTTTTAAGATTTTAGACAACAAAATATTTGAATGTTCAATTAGATTTCTTTTGATGTATTATATAAAGTTGTGATTTACAACTATGTTTTATGTTGGTTTTAATTCCGTGTCAAATTTGATTGTACATTTGTTTAATCATTTCCCCGTATTTTTGTGGGATTTAATGTAAGCGTTGTGTATGAGAGTTTGGTGAAGATTCTGTGAAAACGAAGATTTCGTGACTAGCTTGTGACTGGCTCGCGAGTGCCAACCTGTGAAATAAGCCATGTGAGAAGCACATGCTGAAATTTGAAGAGTTTTTGGCAAACTGGATTTAGCGAGTCATTCGCGACTTAGGCCAAGTTGCAAGTGACCTGCGAAATTCTTTGCTTGATTATTTTGATTGTGTCTTTTCACATTCCTTTACCAATACTATATAAATCCTCATTACCCATGAAATGTAAGAAGAATAAGGAGTCTTTACAAGAAACTTTTGAGAGAGAAAACCCTAGCCAAACACTTGAGAGTTAGAGATTGTTTACCGACAATCATCTACACAATTTCTCTAAAGTTTCTTTATTCCTACCTCTCCATTTATACGTCATTGAGAGGTTCTTAGCCTAAGCACTTTACTTCACCCTTTCTGAGTGTTGAGAGAAGTTTTGGTGCATATGAGAAGTATTGGAAGAAGCCATTGAGCAGTGTAGATGGAATTGGGTAAAATTGCGGGATCCGAATAACTAGTGAAGATAAGACTCCAAGAAATCCGTTGGTAACTGGAGCTTGGAGGACTCAAGTACATTGGGTAGATTAGGCTTGGAGAGTCTTTTTGATATTCGTATACTCCAACTTATTCACTAGTGGATCGATTTTGGCTTGGAGGGCCGTGGATAGGTTTTTTGCCAAGTACTTTAGTTTCCTCTTTGATAACACGCCTCGGTGTTATCTTGTATTTGCTTCTCTCTTCCCTAATCTTTAAGCTTTACATTTATCGCTTATTGTACTTGCTTATGCCTTAGAGCAGTGTTCCAGTTTACTACGCATCTTTCACTCTTGTTTTGTACTTAGTTAAGTTAAAGTAAAAGCAACTAAGCTGTAATTTAAAATTGGGGTCTAAACAAGCATTAGTGTTTCTACACTAATTGAGCTTTCATATTAGTTCTTCCATGTTTTCAATAAGTTCAATCATGTTTTTCTTATTGTTTAGATGAATTTCTAATAGTTTCAAATAGAAATAAGGTTTTAAAGTGAATGAGTTTTTTTTTTTTTTTTTTTTTTTTTTTTTTTTTTTTCTGAAAACTATTATAACCACATCATGAATCTAGGTTATCATGCATTCTTGAATTGTCTTAGTTCAACCAAATCATAGTTTTTTTAATTGTTAGGAACAATAAATTATGAAATATATATTTTCTTAGATCACAAAGAATTTCATATCGATATAGGGAAACACCCCAATGCCCTGGTATTTACATTATTGATTTAAATAAGTTTTTACTATTATTCTTGTGAACAAGAAGCAAAAGATAAAATGATAGTAACCCTGATTTTAGAACATGTGTTCAGATACCAAATGATGCAAACCTTAATCGACACCCTTTGAGATCTAACAAACAATATTGGAATATTTGCGCAAGAAAGCTAAAATTTAGATTTTTGATAGAAAACCCCAACCCAACGTCTATAAATGAAACACGAACCAAAGGTATAAAGTAACAAACCTCGACCCAATGATTATAATTAAATCATGAACCGAAGGTATAAAATTTGAACGCCATAAGGAAGAATCCTTGATAAGTTCACAAGTTCTTTGAAGAACCAATAGAAGAAGCAACCTCACATTTTTGCTTTATTTTTCATTCAAAAAATTCGTCCTTGATTACAATGAGTGCATGTTATTTATAACACATACCCACAAAAGGACTAAATAGTAGAAGCCTAAAATTAAGGATAATTTGGTCTGAAAAAAAAGAAAGACTAAATGATAAAAGCCTAAAATTAAGGATGAATTGGTCTAAAAATAAAAAAAGACTAAATAATAGAAACCTAAATTTAAGGTTTATTTGGTCTGAAATTAGCAGCTCCTTCGTGCCAAAAATAGACTGATTTAGGCAAGGAAATCATGCCTAAGGAAGGCAAGTCAATCAACCAATTAATTGGTATGGAATTGGAAAGTTAATCAGCCATTAATTCATGTCATTGATATGGAAATTACGCCCAATTAAGCAAGATCAACCTTATCAATAGTTTGTGTTAAATTTATTACACTTTCATGTTCCTTTGGGCCAAGCTTGGAATGCCCCATTTTAGAATCAACTCAAATCTCTTGAATCAGCCCATTAAATGCTTTGATCTTCTTAGATCTTGATCTAGTAATAGGCCCAACTGGAACATGCAATGGATCCTTTAATGGTGCTTGTTAATCCTTCAAAGTAAATAATTTTTTTTTTAAAAAACTATTATAACCGCATCATTAATCTAGGTTATCATGTAACCTTGAATTGTCTTAGTTCACCTGAATCATAGTTTTTTTTAATTGTTTAGGAACAATCAATTATGAAATATATATTTTCTTAGGTCACAAAGAATTTCATATCAATATAGGGAAACACTCTAATTCCCTGGTATTTACATTATTGATTTAAATAAGTTTTTACTATTATTCTTGTTAACAATCATCAAGCAAAAGTACTTTTCTTCTTCACCCAAATTGTTGTTTAATTATATTGTCTTTGAATTTACCTTGCGCCTCGTGGTTCGACCTCAGTACTTCGAGAATTATATTACTACAATCTCCTGCACTTGGGAGTGAGCAATCGGTGTGTGTATACTAGAGACATCCATAATTTAAATCATTACTTCTTGTTGTAACTAATGAATTATCCAAAAAAAAAAAAAAAAATGCTTCACCTATTTTGGAAGTGATACCCAAAAGAGTTGGAGGGGGGGGGTTCAAAGAATGTTGGGATATTTGTCCTTAAATCCTATTGTATGATGCTATGTATTTTATTATGTAAGACATTATGTATGACTTAATGTTTTGGTTAATAAAGTTGTATTATTATTTGAAAATATTGGTAACATGAATATTGGGACATTATCATAGTCCATGAGATGCATAGTATGTGATTTATGTGATTTAGTCACAGAAGATATAAATCACAAGTTCTTTGTAAACTCAGAAGTATAGTTCGTAGTCGGTGATGAAATTGGGCATTTCATCTGCGAAGACTATAACATATCAACTAAGATGATTTGTCTTGATCATGGAAATAGAGATTTCTAGTTGATATGTTGATATGTTTTAAGAGTTAAGACATATTGAACTGGACCGGTGTGAGATTTATTATTCTCCTAAAGACTGTCAATAGAATAATAAACTCACTACTTATATTTGCATGAACTCTTAATCCTGAGAGGATAATGGACCTGATCATGAAGTGTAGGTTGCTTTGATATATCAGGAGTGAGATCTATGGTTAAGGTCAAAATCTCAGTATGTTGGGCAGCCACATTTAGTGTTGATGGAACATATATTCTCAAGATGGAATTCATAGTCTCTTAACGGAGATATAAAATATTCCCTTGAGATAAGTTTAATGGGTATGTTATTCAGAGAGTTGGGCCTAACCACTTTAGTAAGGAGTTACTAAAGTATATATTTATGGAATTGGATTTCATAAATATATGATGAATAACTTAAAGGATTAAACCGGGTACTCAAGGAATTAAGATGTAGTAATATACAAAGTGGCAGTCTTCTTTCATGACTTTGTATTACTATGAATATTTTATGAAGGGGTTGCATGTATAATAAAGTCTTGAGATATAATTTATTAATAAGGCCTAGAGTGCAACTATATTTATATAGTGGTATTAAATATAGTTAATGGTAACTTTGGACTTGTCAAGAGTTGACAGAAAAGCCCAAGGCCCATTGGAGCTAGTGTCTTATTGGTCCCTTTTGGTCCCACTCCAAGCCACATACTAAAGCCCAATTGGAAAGGCCCAAAAGGCCAGCCCAATTAGATAATCAGTTAGATACAAAGGGAGAAACACACAGAATTTTCTGTAGAGATTCTGAAGATAATTGAGAGAGTTTGAAAGAACACTCGTGTGAAGTGGTGTAAAGTGTTAGACACTTTTGGACATTCTCCCTTTTGGAACTGATTGAGAGACCACACATCTTGGGCGTTAGTGGAATTGGAGTGAAGATTGAAAGTATTCCCAAGAGCCTCTCATCTTCAAGTTTTGAAATTCACCGCTCCAAGGTACACTCTCTTGTTCTCTAATTCTGAAACTTAAATAGCCCATGTTAACTTGTATGTATGAAGTAGATCCGTTTACGCATTTACTTTATATTTTCTTCCGCTGCGCATGTATGATTCCATCAATTGGTATCAGAGCGGTCTTCATTACATATTTGTTTAACATGTTTTTGAGTTTTGGAATTAGTGATAATGATTTCATGTTGTTAGAAAATAGTTTTCTGCATGGTTGTTGAAATCATTGTTTTTGATAAAAACTGTTTTTGATGTTATGATGTTGTTTAATTTTTTAGTTTAAGTATGTTAAACTGAATTTTAAGGCTATAACATCAATGACATTTAGTTTAGATATCAATTTATGTTCATTATGATTGTATGACAGTAGTTTTGTACATGAAAACGTTGAAAAACTGTTTTTGGAAAATTCTGGAAATTCAAAATTCGCGAATCTCGATCGATCGAGAATCTGTCGAGAATCTATCGAGCAAACAGAAAGTTTCTCGATCGATCGAGGATCTATCGAGGATCTATCGAGGATCTGTCGAGCTTCGCGGAGCTTTTCTGGGTCGATCGAGAATCTATCGAGGATCGATCGAGAACTGTTTATCCAGAATTTTTTCTAAGTGTTTTTCCATATATAAAAGATCAAGGATATGTGTAATTATATTATGCATGTTTTATATGTAAAAACCTTTATTTTAAAACATCTAGTGGGAGAGAGATACAAGGGTTGGATCTCACGGCCTCCATTGTCGGTTTATTGTAGTGTGATTAAGCACCTCGCTTTGGCGTATATGCCTTACTCCCTTCGGAGGGTGTTTAATTCACGGTACTACAGGTTAAACTTCTTTATGATGAATAATATGTGTTTTTAAGATAAAGAACGACCACGCTTCCGTGGAGTTACTTTATGACTCACATATAATTCAGTCAATGGTGTACACTAGACTAAGTTTAATGTTAATCTCCCTTCGGAGCTATGTCATTATTACTTAGAGGCTAAAGTAGAAACGGCATGTTATTAGTGTTTGATAAGAGTTATCATGATAGCACTAATAATGAGAATAGTTCTCAATCAATCATAGTGTTTATAATTTACTTGCTTCCAAGGAATTTTAAACATGGGATTGGGTTGTCGTTGCATATGTTATTTTATGGTTTTATTAAGGTTCCATATTATATGCTTATATGCTAAATTGATAATGTCCATTTTACTTATTATATTCATGTTTATTATTTTCAGATTTGAACATGGCATCATTTAGCCCACTTGTTTCTATTCTTAATCAAAACAAACTGACTGGATCCAACTATGTTGACTGGAAAAGAAACTTGGACATTGTTTTAACTGCTGAAGAGCACAAATATGTGCTTACTAAACCATGTCCTAGCTTTCCTTCGTTAGATACTCCTCTTGAGGAAAAACAACGATATGATCGTTGGCAGAAATCTAATGAAATGGCCAAGTGCTATATCCTAGCGTCCATCTCAAATGTTCTACAGCATCAAATGCAGGATGTAGAACTAGCTTCGGACATTATGCTAAGTCTGAAGGAGATGTTTGGTGAGCAAGGCCGTTCAGCAAGGCAAGAAACCATGAGGCAAATTTACAATACCAAGATGGCTGAAGGTAGTTCAGTGAGGGAGCATTGTCTTACAATGATCTCTAATCTGAATACATTGGAAGTTTTAGGTGCCGACATTGATGGAGAGTCCCAAGTGGACATGATACTCCAGTCACTACCGGAATCATTCAAGGAATTCAGACTGAATTATAATATGAACAAAAAGGTTTATTCTTTGTCTGAATTAATGAATGAGTTAGTGGCGGCGGAAGGCATCCTAGGTACTTCTAGTGTTGAAGCCAATGTTGGTGAAGCTTCTACTTCACAACCTAAGCCGAAAGGCAAGGGTAAGAAGAAGAAGAAGGACTTCACTAAGAAAGAGGGTAAGCAAATTGCCTTAGGGGTTGCCGATAAAGGAAAGAAGCTTAAAGGAAAGTGTTTCCATTGTGGTGAGAAAGGACATTGGAAGAGGAATTGTCCAAAGTTTAAAGCTGCCAAGAACAAGGGTATGAAAACTTCCTTTCTACTTGAAATATGTTTGGTACAGAATCCCACTGATTCCTGGTGTGTGGATTCAGGTTGTACTAATCATATCTGCAATTCTTTGCAGGGGTTTCAGGAGACCAGAAAACTGAGTGAAGGGGAATTGTTTCTAACTTTGGCTGATGGGAGCAGGATTCCGGTTGTAGCTGTTGGTGTTGTTCATTTGTGCTTTGAGTTTAGGGTTTTAATATTGCAAGACTGTCTGTTTGTACCTAATGTGCGTAGGAATTTAATTTCTGCAACTTATTTGGGTAAACAAGGATATTGTGTTATCCTAAAAGACAATGTTGTAATAAAGAAGGATAAAATGTTTATCTGTTCTGGCAATATTGTGGATGGTCTTTATATTTTAACTCCTATTAAGCATGAACTACATAATTCTGAATTAGATACTAACTCACATGTAAAATCATTAAAGAGAAAGTTTCCTTCAAATGATGCATATCTTTGGCACTTGCGTTTAGGTCATATTAATTCAAACAGAATTCAAAGGCTGATCAAAGATGGACTCTTAGAGCCCATGGACTTTGATGAATTTCCAGTTTGTGAATCTTGTTTGGAAGGTAAAATGACCAAGCGACCTTTTAATGCAAAAGGTAGAAGAGCCCAAGAGTTGCTTGAATTAGTTCATACGGATGTATGTGGTCCTATGTCAACCCAAGCAAAAGGAGGTTATGAGTATTTCATCACCTTTACGGATGATTACTCAAGATATGGTTATGTGTACCTAATGAGACGGAAGTCCGAAGCCTTTGACAAGTTCAAAGAGTTTAGGGCTGAAGTTGAGAATCAATTAGGCAAACACATAAAGGCCATTCGATCTGATCGAGGTGGCGAATACCTTCTTGGGATTTTCAAGGATTACCTAATTCAAAATGGGATTATATCTCAATTGACTGCACCTGGAACACCTCAACAAAATGGTGTAGCGGAGAGAAGGAATAGGACTCTTTTAGAAATGGTTAGGTCCATGATGAGTTTTTCAACTTTACCAATTTCTTTTTGGGGATATGCCTTAGATACAACAATACATCTTTTGAATTTAGTTCCATCAAAATCTGTCCCCAAAACACCCATGGAATTGTGGAGTGGGCGTAAGCCTAGTATGAGGTATCTCCACATTTGGGGTTGTCCAGCACATGTGCTAAAGGGGAAGCCTGATAAGTTGGAACCAAAATCGGAAGTGTGTTTGCTTGTGGGTTATCCAAAAGAAACTAGGGGTTATTTATTCTATAGTCGAAATGATAATAAAGTTTTTGTTAGTACAAATGCTAAATTTTTGGAAAATGACTATATGAATAATTTTACTCCTAGAAGTAGAGTTGTATTGGCTGAAATGAATGAGTCTGTAAATCAACAACCATTTGATAAAGCTAAGGAAAAAGTGGTTGTATTAGATACACCACATGATACTACTCATGAAATGTCTAGTACACAAGTTCCTCGTCGTAGTGGGAGAATTGTTCGGCCTCCTGTGAGATTTATAGGTTTAGGAGAAACTTATGAGGCTATCTCAGGAGAGGCTGAATCGGATCCCTACACTTATGAGGAGGCAATGAATGACATAGATGCACATCATTGGGTCCAAGCTATGAAATCTGAATTAGATTCTATGTATTCCAATCAAGTTTGGAGTCTTGTAGAGGCGCCTAACGGCATTAAACCTGTTGGTTGCAAATGGGTTTACAAGAGGAAGAGAGGGATAGATGGGAAGGTTGAAACCTTCAAAGCAAGGCTAGTGGCTAAAGGGTATACACAAAAAGAAGGCATCGATTATGATGAGACCTTTTCGCCAGTAGCCATGCTTAAATCTATCAGGATTCTCTTATCCATTGCTGCTCATTATGATTATGAGATTTGGCAAATGGATGTCAAGACTGCATTTCTTAATGGCAATCTTGAAGAAGAAATCTATATGTTGCAACCAGAAGGTTTCATAGCAAATAACCAAGTGCATATGGTATGCAAGTTGAATAGGTCCATTTATGGACTTAAGCAAGCATCTAGGTCATGGAACATCAGATTTGATCAAGCAATCAAATCATTTGGTTTTGCGCAAAATCTTGATGAACCATGTGTGTACAAGAGACATCAAGACAAAGTAGTAATGTTCCTAGTGCTTTATGTTGATGACATTCTACTCATTGGAAACGATGTAGGAGTGATGTCATCGGTTAAAATTTGGTTGTCAAGCCAATTTGATATGAAGGACTTGGGCGAAGCTAACTATATTCTAGGGATCAAGCTTTGGCGAGATCGAAAGAATAGGATGTTAGGTTTGTCACAAGCTGGATACATAGATAAGGTTCTAGAACGGTTTAGCATGCAAAACTCCAAGAAAGGATTACTTCCTTTTAGACATGGAGTTCCTCTGTCTGATGACCAAAGGCCTAAGACTCAAGAGGAAGAAAATACGATGAGACAAGTTCCTTATGCTTCTGCTGTAGGAAGTCTCATGTATGCCATGTTTTGTATTAGACCGGATATTTGTTATTCAGTTGGCATGGTCAGCCGATATCAATCAAATCCAGGACTTAAACATTGGCAAGCTGTAAAGCATATTCTCAAGTATCTACGGAGAACGAGAAATTATATGCTTGTTTACCGTTGTGAGGATTTGATTCCCATTGGCTATACAGATTCAGATTTTCAGTCGGATCTAGATTTCAGAAAATCCACGTCGGGTTGTGTTTTCACCTTGGGAGGTGGAGCCATTAGTTGGAGGAGTGTTAAGCAATCTTGTATTGCGGACTCCACCATGGAAGCCGAATATGTTGCCGCTTGTGAGGCAGCAAAGGAGGCTGTTTGGCTCAAGAAATTCCTTTGTGATCTTGGTGTTATAAGAATTGAGCAAGTTCCTATTACATTGTTTTGTGACAATAGTGGAGCGGTTGCACAATCCAAAGATCCAAGGAATCACAAAAAAGGAAAACACATAGAAAGAAAGTACCACATCATTCGAGACATTGTTGCTCGTGGAGATGTGATTGTAGCAAAGATTGATGGTGCAAAGAATCTAGCGGATCCCTTCACCAAAGCCTTGCCTCAAAGGACTTTCGAGTCACATTTGGAGGAGATGGGAGTTAGATTAGTGCACAATAGTCTTTAGGCCAAGTGGGAGATTGTTGGGATATTTGTCCTTAAATCCTATTGTATGATGCTATGTATTTTATTATGTAAGACATTATGTATGACTTAATGTTTTGGTTAATAAAGTTGTATTATTATTTGAAAATATTAGTAACATGAATATTGGGACATTATCATAGTCCATGAGATGCATAGTATGTGATTTATGTGATTTAGTCACAGAAGATATAAATCACAAGTTCTTTGTAAACTCAGAAGTATAGTTCGTAGTCGGTGATGAAATTGGGCATTTCATCTGCGAAGACTATAACATATCAACTAAGATGATTTGTCTTGATCATGGAAATAGAGATTTCTAGTTGATATGTTGATATGTTTTAAGAGTTAAGACATATTGAACTGGACCGGTGTGAGATTTATTATTCTCCTAAAGACTGTCAATAGAATAATAAACTCACTACTTATATTTGCATGAACTCTTAATCCTGAGAGGATAATGGACCTGATCATGAAGTGTAGGTTGCTTTGATATATCAGGAGTGAGATCTATGGTTAAGGTCAAAATCTCAGTATGTTGGGCAGCCACATTTAGTGTTGATGGAACATATATTCTCAAGATGGAATTCATAGTCTCTTAACGGAGATATAAAATATTCCCTTGAGATAAGTTTAATGGGTATGTTATTCAGAGAGTTGGGCCTAACCACTTTAGTAAGGAGTTACTAAAGTATATATTTATGGAATTGGATTTCATAAATATATGATGAATAACTTAAAGGATTAAACCGGGTACTCAAGGAATTAAGATGTAGTAATATACAAAGTGGCAGTCTTCTTTCATGACTTTGTATTACTATGAATATTTTATGAAGGGGTTGCATGTATAATAAAGTCTTGGGATATAATTTATTAATAAGGCCTAGAGTGCAACTATATTTATATAGTGGTATTAAATATAGTTAATGGTAACTTTGGACTTGTCAAGAGTTGACAGAAAAGCCCAAGGCCCATTGGAGCTAGTGTCTTATTAGTCCCTTTTGGTCCCACTCCAAGCCACATACTAAAGCCCAATTGGAAAGGCCCAAAAGACCAGCCCAATTAGATAATCAGTTAGATACAAAGGGAGAAACACACAGAATTTTCTGTAGAGATTCTGAAGATAATTGAGAGAGTTTGAAAGAACACTCGTGTGAAGTGGTGTAAAGTGTTAGACACTTTTGGACATTCTCCCTTTTGGAACTGATTGAGAGACCACACATCTTGGGCGTTAGTGGAATTGGAGTGAAGATTGAAAGTATTCCCAAGAGCCTCTCATCTTCAAGTTTTGAAATTCACCGCTCCAAGGTACACTCTCTTGTTCTCTAATTCTGAAACTTAAATAGCCCATGTTAACTTGTATGTATGAAGTAGATCCGTTTACGCATTTACTTTATATTTTCTTCCGCTGCGCATGTATGATTCCATCAAAGAAGAGACAAGAAATAGGAATTACACAATATACTAAGCTCACCACCAAGGGGAAAACCAATGGGATATAGAAAATTCATCACTCAAAGGAAATTGCCAAGGATACATGATTGAACACATTCACCACTCAATGGACTACCCAAAGAGATACAAAGTATAACACAAGTAATTTTGAATAATAAATACTCTCATAATCTACTCTTAGTCTAGCCAACTATATATATATATATATATATATATATATATATATATATATATATATATATATTGTTTAGAACATCCCTTTAGGCTTCGTTTGGGAGTTTATAAGTGAATAGAATGGAATGATCATAAGGGAATGGAAAGAAATAGAATGGAATGGAATGTATTTAAGTAAGGGAAAGGAATGGAATGGAATGAAATTAAATAACCTTCATTGGATGTTTTAAAATAAAGGAATGGAAATGAATGAAAATGAATAGAATGTAAGTAATCTTGTTTGGGAGCAACATGGAAGGATTGGAATGGAATTATTTTATGACAATATTACTATTAAATCCCTATTTTAAAATAAAGGGTTGAATATATAGGGGTATTTTGGGAGTTTTAGTAAAAAAATCATTAAATCTAATTTCATTCTCTCACATTCCTCCCAATTTCGGAGGGAATGAAAATTTGAGATTTGAAGAGAATAGAGAGGAATGAGTATTCCCTCCTACTCATTCCATTCCCTCCCACTTAAACTCCCAAATAAGGGAAGAATATTCTAAAATTATTTTTTTCATTCATTTCCATTCCATTCCCTCCTCCCAAATGAGGCCTTAATTATGGAGGAATTAAATGACTACAAGATTTCCAAGACATAAAAAATAAGAATGCAAATAAATGATCTAGTATTTCCCACAAAAGCATAAATCAAGATTGACTAATTAAATGCATCAAGACTTGTAAGATCGAATAAATAAATGTTGTAGGACCAGTCTTAATGGACTTTGACTAGCATCACAAACTATGGATGATAGGGCTAGTAGGGGTTGCCATGTCCAAATCATAATATTCCTCTATTCGGGCTTGTAAGACAACAAGGGTTGTTAGGCCTGTTGTCTCTTTATCTCTATTGTTGGCTTTGATATCAAATTGATATCAAAGTAAGTCTTTCCTATGGATTTATCCAAGTTATCTTTGCTGTTCTAAAATACAACAATTCGTCTAACTCACAATAGAAGGTGAATAAAGTATTTTGGAACAGCAAAGATAACTTGGATAAATGGACAAGGACTTGCTCTAATACAAATTTGACATTGGAAAAAAGGGGGTGGATAATAAGGCTGGTATAGACATGGAGGCCTATACTAGTTGTAGACACCCCATTTTATTCCAATTTATACCTTAAGTCCTTGGTCCCAATGATGAGAAATTAATTTGCTATCAAAATAATTAACATCATTCATGGAGCCCAATGAGTAGATGAACCCAAAAGTGGCCCAATGTAACCAAGCCTAAAAGCCCATTTCTAACCTAATTTGTTTGAGGTTTACCAAAGGTGCATACATTGGCTAGGAAAATGATGTGTAGACACCTAATTTGTGGCATACACACCTTTTGGATAGAAGCCCCAAATTACTCTATTTCCATTTTGGTGTGATGTTAGGGCAACTAGCTTGATCAATTAGTTGCCCAAATGTCTAACCTAACCATAGAGCACTAGTTCCCTTAAAAAAATCCTCACTTTCACCGTCCAAAGGGTTGGAAACTTTTTACCCACTAAAACTTTGCCAAAATACCATTGGAAATCTTGAACCTAAGTGTTGTAGGCTAAAAGGGCAGAAACAGTGAATTAGACTAATCTTCAATGACCATTTGGTTAGAAGATAGTCTCCTATTCACTAGGATTCAAACTTTTAGTTGAAGTCACACTCAAGCTTGCTAACATACCACTTAGGGTCATCCAAAATATCCTAGTTGAACTATTTCAAATCATTGCTTCACACACAAAGTTGCGGTAGTTGATTTTAGCCGAGAGGCTAGTCATCAACATTACTATAAGTGTCACGAGGAGGAGATAATAACATGTTCTATGATAACTATATGTTTCATTTCCTTTATTTTATGTAAATCAGTTTAGAATCCTAAAATCATCCTGAGGATGTGTACGCATGAAATAATAGGCGTAAACATAATTATCTCGGCGTACTCATTTTTAGATGGCTAGGGTTTTTGTTTTGGTTTTATTTGTTGGAAATTTGTTTGAAGCCCAAGTGCGTACGCTGGTAGAAGGATGCGTACACATCTTTCTTATGGCATATGCCAATTTGGGTAGAATCCAAATTTCTTGCATTTTTTGTTTGATTTTCTTTAAATGCTATTTTTTTTTCCTTTCCTCATTTGGTTTTGTATGCTTTTATATGTCTTCTGCCTTCTTTGTTTCTTTTTTCGTTCTTTAGATATACACATGTAATGTTTCTTTTTTCATTCTTTAGATATACATATGTAATAAAACCTAAGATACTCTAGGGTTTAGGGTTTAGAATTTTTCTTTCTTTCCTTCTTTGAACATAAACCCTAATGCATATTCTCTCTTCTCTCTCATCTACTCTTTAATTATGATCTCAACTATACAAGACAATTAAAAGAATCAAAGATAAATAAGGAAGACTTTCAACTCATAAATGATAATACTTTCTAAAAACCTCAATTCAATTGTCAATTAGAATTCAATCTCTTTTGAAACTAATTGATGAGTCAAACATAAGGAAAGTTAACTTTTAATAGGAATCTTTCAAGATTTAATTGATCATTTAATCAAAGTTTGATTTGGGTTCTTAACTCATTCCAAGTTAATAATTGAATTAAAACCTAATTAAAGGAAGGTGTCTCAAAAAACTTCAAGACAATTAAGGTAATTGATTTAAACGAAAATGGTACTGTAAAAGTCAAGTTAATTCATTCTTAATTAATCAAATCCATTCATCCCTTGGAGTATGTAAGACAATTAATACTGAACCAAGATAATCAAATTCTAATAAAAGGAAGATGCTCAAGAGTTAATGAAGCTTTCACTTCAACTAATGCTTCATTATCATAAGACTTAATCACTCATCCCGAACAAAAGCTCTCAATATTTGTTAGTATCCACATGCATGTGCCACAGTTATGCATGATTGGATATACATATGAGAACACTTGGACGTTTTCGAAGTGATGTTCTCAATGCTCACATGTTTAAGGTTTTAGTTTGATTCCATGATATGTTTGTCTCTTTACATGCTTATCTTTCTATATTCTTGTATGATCACATGCTTTACCCTCTTTTCCTTGGTTGCTTCATAAGACATGTAGACCGCTCTTTAGGCTATAGATACAAATGCACATCTGCTTGCGCCTTTAGGAAAGCTTTCACTTAATCTAGTTTAAGGAAAGATATATGAAGGCTAGATATGACTAGGCAAGCTTGGGGTGCCTTACCTCTTCCCATCCTACACTCTAACGATGGACCTAGTTTGGTAGATATATCCCAATACTTTACTATACATTCAACCCCTTCATTAAAATATTCGTAGTACTACAAAGTCATGAATGTTGACTGCCACTTTGAAGATTACTATATCTTAGTCCTTGAGTACCCGGTTTAATCCTTTAAGTTATTCATTATATATTTATGAAATCCAATTTCATAAATATATACTTTAGTAACTTCTTACTAAAGTGGTTAGGCCTAACACTGTGAATAACCAAACTCATTAAACTTATCTTAAGGGAATATTTTATATCTCTGTTAAGAAATTATGAATTCCATCTTGAGAATATATGTTCCTTCAACATTAAATGTGGCTGTCCAACATATTGAGATTTTAATCGCAACTTTAGATCTCATACTTGATATATCAAAGCAACCTACATTTTATGATCAGGTTTACTCTTCTCTCAGGATTGAGAGTATATGTAAATAGAAGTCATGAGATTTATTATTTATTTGACAGTCGTTAGTAGAATAATAAATCTCATAGTGGTCCAGTTCAATATGTCTTAACACTTAAAACATATCAACATATCAACTAAAAGTCTCCACTTCCATGATCAAGACAAATCATCTTAGTTGATATGTTATAGTCTTCACAGATGAAATGCCTAATTTCATCATTGATTATGAACTAAAATTCTAAGTTTACAAAGAACTTGTGATTTATATCTTTTGTGACTAAATCACATATTATGCATCTCATGCATGGACTATATGATAATGTCCAAATATTTATGTTACTATTATTTTAGATGATAATAAAACAACTTTATTAATCACAACATAGCATCATACATAATGTTATATATAGCATCATACAATAGGATTTAAATGGCACATATCCTAACAATCTCTCACTTGCCCTAAAGACTATTGTGTACTAATCTAACTACCATTCCCTCCAAATGTGACTCAAAAGTCTTTTGGGGCAAGGCTTTGATAAAGGGATCTGCTAGATTATTTGCGCTATCAATCTTTGCTACAACTACATCTCCTCGAGCAAAAATGTCTTGAATGATGTGGTACTTTCTTTCAATATGCTTTCCTTTCTTGTGATTTCTTAGATCCTTGGATTATGCAACCGCTCCACTATTGTTGTAGAACAATATGATAGGAACTTGCTCCATTATCACAACACCAAGATTAGAAAGGAATTTCTTGAGCCAAACAGTTTCTTTTGCTGCTTCACAAGTAGTAACATATTTAGCTTTCATAGTGGAGTCATCAATACAAGATTACTTAACACTCTTCCAACTTATGGTTCCACCTCTCAAGGTGAATACACAACCTGAAGTGAACTTTCTGAAATCAAGATCTGATTGAAAATCTGAATCTGTATAACCAATGGAAATCAAATCCCTACTATGGTAAACAAGCATATAATCTCTCATTCTCCTTAGATACTCAAGAATATGCTTTACAACCTCCCAATGTTTTAGTCTTGGATTTGATTGATATCGACTGACTATGCCAACTAAAACTAGATATCTGGCCTAGTACATATCATGGCATACATGAGACTTCCCACTGTAGAAGTATAAGGTACTTGTCTCATTCTCTTTTCCTCTTCAAGAGTCTTAGGTCTTTGGTCATCAGATAGAGGAATTCCATGTCTAAAAAGAGGTAATCCTTTCCTGGATTTTTGCATGATAAACCTTGCTAGAATCTTATCTATATATTTAGCTTGTGACAAGCCTATATTCTATTCTTTCGATCTCACCAAAGCTTGATCCCTAGAATAAAGTTAGCTTCGGCCAAGTTCTTCATATCAAATTGGCTTAACAACCAAATCTTTACTGATGACATTACCCCTACATCATTTCCAATGAGTAGAACATCATCAACATAAAGCACTAGGAATATTACTACTTTATCTTGATGTCTTTTGTACACACATGGTTCATCAAGATTTTGTTCAAAACCAAAAGACTTGATTGCTTGCTCAAATTTGATGTTCCATTATCTAGATGCTTGCTTAAGTCCATAAATGGACCTTTTTAACTTACATACCATATGCTCTTGATTCTTTGCTACGAAACCTTCTGGTTACATCATATAGATTTCTTCTTCAAGATTGCCATTAAAAAATGCAGTCTTGACATCCATTTGCAAAATCTCATAATCATAATGAGTAGCAATGATAAGAGAATTTTGATAGATTTAAGCATTGCTACTAGTGAAAAGGTTTCTTCATATTCAAGACCTTTTTTTTGTGTATACCCTTTTGCCACTAGCCTTACTTTAGATTTTTCAACCTTTCTATCTATCCATCTCTTCCTCTTGTAAACCCATTTACAACCAATAGGTTTAATGCTATTAGGTGCCTTTGCCAGATTCCAAACTTGATTGGAATACATTGAATCCAATTCAAATTTCATAGCTTTAATCCAATGAGGTGCATCTATATCTTTCATTACCTCTTCATAAGTGTAAGGATCAAATTCAACCTTTTCTAAGATAGCTTCATAAGTTTCTCCCAGACCTATAAGGTGGCCGAACAATTCTCCTACTACGATAAGGCACCTGTGTACTAGTTATCTCATGAGTAGCATCTTGTGGTGTATCTAATATAGCCACATCATTGCTAGGTTCATCCATTGGTTGTTCAATTACAGGTTCATCTATTTTAGCCAAGACAAATTTACTTCTAGGATTAAAATTATTCACATAATCATCTTCCAAAATTTAGCATTGGTGCAAACAAACATTTTTTTTTTGTCTTTATGATTATAGAATAAATAACCCTTAGTTTCCTTTGAATACCCTAAAAACATGCATGCTTTTATTTTTGCTTCCATGTTAGTTTGGAGACGTTTGTGGTATTGTTAATTAGTTACATTTGTGGTATTATCTCAGTAAAACTAAAATTATTATAGGTTCTTTGTAATAGGACTGTGGTTTTAAAACCTAAGGGAGAAAAAAATTTACCTATAGCGGCGGGCAAAAGTGCCGCTAAAGGTCTAAAATTCTGTTATAATTAAAGCCCTAGAGTGGCGTTTATAGCCCCCTACTAAAGTTTCACACATACAACTGTCGCATAGAGGTGCATATGTTCTATTGTACATGAAGCCCTATAGCGGCGCTTATTACCTGCCGCTAAAGGTCAATTGACCCAAATTCTAACCTCATATGGCAGCGGTTTTCTGCCCATTGCAATAAACCAAAACCGCCACTAAATGGTAGATCTATTGCAGTGTTTTTTGTTACTGCCGCAATAGATCTATAGCGGTACCGCAACAGTGGCAGGAAGAACCACCGCAATAGCACCTGCCGCTAAAGTTCAAATGCACCTTTAGTGGTGCTTTTTTGGGCTTTAGCAGCATTTTTGGCCTGCCACAATAGTTCTTTTTCTTGTAGTGAACAATAAATGCTACACTTAAGCTTTTATATATACTAGTTGCTAACCCGTGCAATGTATGAGATAGTTAAACAAAATCACAAATATTTATTAAAAAAATAAATAATAATAACAGTAAAATCAATCAAACCTTAGTATGACATTGTCTTATATGTTTCTTCATAAACTACAAACAGTGGAGCTTAGTAGTGGTCATCATCTCATCGAGAACTCTCTCAGTTGCAACCTCCAAGAAAACCTTCTCACAATCCTTAACACATCTTTAAAGCAACATCAAAGCCAAAATTACAGATGAATAACCAATGAAATACATGGAAAACTTTTTAAGGTTCTCACCTTGAGGAATCAGACACTAAAACAAAACATGTTGAAATGTAGCAGGCCTAAAATTTAAGTAATAATGTGCAAAAAGACCTTAAAGATTAAAAACAATACGAAAATACATACACACACACCACACAAAATGAAAAATGAAAATTAATGACTCTTTCCTATAATTTGAAAAGATGAAAATATGGAAAGCAATATATTTATGTATTGAGCTCTATTATGCCGCTAAAATCTTATATTACACTCATTAAGATTTTCCCATTTTAGAGGCTCTCCAAGTGCCATCATAAATTGGAAAATTGGAGCTTGAGCTACATATAATTAAATATGGAGAAGAGAACCTAAAATTTTCAACAATAAACTAAAGCATCACCATTTTCATTTTGGAAACATGGTCCTACAACTAAACTGCTTTAGCAAAGTGAAGTAAATAGCCACTCCACATCCATAAAAAGAATAAGAAGGATAGTCAGTGCGATTTTAAAACTAATATTCACAAAAAAATATCCTGAAAAAATTTAGCTTTGGAAATTGATTTTGTTTTGGAATCAATAACATAAATCTCCTCAAAATTAAGCACCAAAGTGCCATCATAAATTGGAAAATTGGAGCTTGAGCTACATATAATTAAGTATGGACAAGAGAACCTAAAATTTTCAACAATAAACTAAAGCATCACCATTTTCATTTTGGAAACATGGTCCTACAGCTAAACTGCTTAAGCAAAGTGAAGTAACTAGCCACTCCACATCCATAAGAAGCATAAGAAGAATAGTCATTGCGATTTTAAAACTAATATTCACAAAAAAATATCCTCAAAAACTTTAGCTCTGGTGATTGATTTTGTTTTGGAATAAAAAACATAAATCTCCTAAAAATCAAGCACCAACTCTGGGTCATCCAACCTCTGGTTCCTATATTGATTCGTTTATAAAACCTGGAACAGAAATGCAGCCTGGTGAAGTTGTTGCTAATAGTAATGACTGAGAAAAAGAAGAACTTCATCCTTTCAGTCCTTAATATAATTTAATAAGCATCTTGAGAGAAATCAATCACAATATTGAAGGCATTATTAAAATGACCATATTATCCTATCATGCCATGCTATCAAATAGACATCCTGATATTTATTGGGTAGCTAAAGGGCCAAGCCATATTGATATTTTCAATGATCTCTAAGCATTGGAACTTTGGGATTTATCAAACATATTGTATGTCTGTCCAAAAAAAGACAGTGATTTTAGCAGCCAGTGGAATTGCCAAAAATTTTCCCATACGAGTAGGAACTTTAGTTTAGACATTTATTTAAATCTTCAACCTAAAAGAAACCCCCCCTCGCCCTCCCCCTCCCAAAAAAAAAAGATATGTGCCTGATGTTTCTTCACCAATCTGAAAGGTATGTTTGCCCATTATGTGATAGAGACTACGTTTTTCTACTTTCTTATTAAAGAATATCAAATTGTTCCCTATTCTTTTTAGTCTTTATAGTAAAGATCAATTGTAAGTCATAAGCAATGTCAATAATTTTGCATCCTTGTGAAACATGTTCAGGTACTATAATTTTAAAGATTTATCCCCTTTTACAATCAAACATCCCTCTTTGCCCATGTACCATTCCCCTCCCCTCCCCCTTTTCCCTTTCTAACTTTCTATTGCTTTAAGTATGTTGCGAGAAGACCTGCAATTTCTTATTTCTCAATCTTTTCTAATTGTCTTTGTTCATTATCTAATTAATACAAATATATGAAAGGGCAACTGTAACAAATAAATTTTTAAGAGCTCCCTTACTCAAAAAAAAAAAAAAAAAAAAAAAAAGCTCAATCTACAAAACACAAATAGGCATTCGCAAAATACACACTGCATCTACATTAATAGTCATTGATCAAAAAATATCCAGTGATTCATTGTGTATTAATAATTGATGAAAGTTTTTAAATAATAATAACTTATATAAATCAAATGTCCTAAATTATAAAAATTATAAAATAATAATATAGTTCTTGTAATTTAGATTCAGTGAGCACTAAATAACTCTCTCTATTTTATCTACAAAGCAATCATAATATACATAACCATAGAAAAAAATACTCAGTTCTCACACAACAAAACAACAATAGCAAACACAACACATAACCAAAAAAAAAAAAAAACAATTTCTATAATACAAAGCCAAGAATAATCAATAAATATCATAAAAATAATATTTATATACAAAACTATTTCTAAATCTAAGCGTGATTGGAATACAAAACATGATGGGGCCAGAAAAACAATTAGTATTAAAGTGGGTTATGCTTGGAAACATAATTAAAAAAAAAAAAATACAATAAATTTTGCCTACACTGATTTGGGTGGAGGGGCGGCGACGATCTTTTGAGAAAATTGCAAATGAGTGTGTTCAAAGTTGAGGCTTTGGTTGATTTTGGGACTTGATAAATAGAAAGGCTGAGAAAAGGAGGGCATGGGATCTGAGAGAGTTTTTGTGTTTGAAAGATAAGGAGTTCGAAGGAGATGGTCTTGCATTTAAGAGATTTAAGAAGAGAGAGTTTTTTTTTTACACTTCCAATACTTTATCATCTAATTTGAAGATTTAATTCAAATAAACATAAAAGCAATGCAAAGCAAGATTAATAACAAAAATCAAAATCCAAACCCAACATACTATGTCTCCCCAAAGGCCATATGATTTTGGAGAAAAACCATTCTTTTAGTTAAGAGAAGGAAAGGAAATTGATTGAAAAAAAGAAGGGCTAACCATGGAGCTTTTTGGCATGGGCTAAGGGAGACTAATAGATAGCAAGCAAAAAATCTTTGCCTTCATTTCCTTCCTTGGTGTTTTAGAGTCTTCCAATACCAATGTTGCCCTTATTTTTCTCATCTTTCTAACTGTCTCAAACCAATTCTAAATGCGATGCCGCTTGAAGGTGAGTGTTGACTTAGCTTGACAATGTTATTGCTTAAGGCTTCGCTTGCATATAGGGAAAAAGTTTATGGAAAAATTGCCTCAAAATTGTTGCAGGAAATAAACTAAGTAAGTATAGGGGGTGGGAGAGAGTGGGAGAAGAACGTATTGAGAAAGGGAGAAGAAACAAGTGGGTTTATTTTTTTATTTTTATTTTATTTTATAGAAAAAAGTGGTTTTTGGTTTTATATTGAAAGAAATAATATGCATAATTTTTAACTACCTAGGAGATAGAACGTTGTGTCGGTAGTTTGGTATAGTCAATTAGTATTTGTCTAAAGAAATATAGAGTGAAAATGGTGTAAAATTTATAACTATCCATTGTAATGGTGTAAAAATAGTACCGAAACAATTTGTCAAACGAAAAGGCACAGTGTTTCAGTATTTTAAAATGTATACGTGACATTAATATATGTAGCCATGTGGCGCAATGAGGAGTGGTCAACAAAAAGTCAAATGTTTCAGTTATTGTATATACTAGTTGCTAACCCATACGATGCATGGGAATAGCTACAGGATGAGTTTCAAGAAAAAAAAAATTATTTTTTTAGTTGGAGTAGTAAGAAAAAATGCATGAAATTAAAAAAAAAAAAAATATTGAAAAAATAACACAAAATTTTATTAGTGAGGCAGAAGAAAGTAATATTGTTTTATTTATTAATTTTTTGTGGGAATGAATAAAATACAGATTGTTGCGTCTTTAGTTTATATGTAAGTATAATATACAAGATAAGTTGTACTATATATACCAAAAGGTGCCTATTGAAATTTCATAACCCTTCAAATTGGGGTTCCGTTTGGTAACGTTGTTCTAGTAACGTTATTTGTATTTTTTGAAAATACGTGTAGGTGAAAAAGTGTATGAAAATACATGTAATGTTTAAATACTGAAAACTGTTGTTTAACCCATACGATGCATGGGAATAGCTACAAGATGAGTTAAAAAAAAAAAAAAAATTTTTTTTTTAGTTGGAGTAGTAAGAAAAAATGTATGAAATTAAAAAAAAAAATGTTGAAAAAATAACATAAAATTTTATTAGTGAGGCAGAAGAAAGTAATATTGTTTTATTGATTAATTTTTGTGGAATTTTTTGTGGACTTATTTTTTTAGTTGGAAAGTAATATTGTTTTATTGATTAATTTTTCAAGATGAACCAAGGCAACTAGGTTTCTAGTCACACTTTTCTTCACACTTGTGGAATTGTGCTCTTATGCAACTGTTTCATCTTTGACGGCCCTTAAATTAATCCTTATATATGTTTAGGGTTATGAGAAAAGAAAGCCCAAATACATACTCACGGATTGGATAAAAAACAGCTCTGAAAAACTGAGTTTCATAAACCTCAATAGATAGCCATCTATCGAGATAGTTGTCGAGCCACGAGCTTTAGCAGTTTTTAAACCTCGATAGATACTAGCTATCGAGCTTTAATGAATAGAACTTCCTTACTTGATTCTTGGACAAACTTACATGGCTTTAACACTTGAACTTGAAACCTTGTTCCTTGAAGCATTAAATACATCCTAGATCTACCCAATTACAAGTAAAATGTGTTTCGTCAAAGGATTAGCCAATACATAAAATGTTGACATATGTTTCTAACATCAATTACATATGTCCTAACAGCTCATATGTTGCTGTTTGATAATGGCAATGTGATGCCATGCTAGATGAATGCTTAGATGAAGTGATATGCATGATTAGATGTATGGTAGGCATTGTTTTCAAGCATGATAGATTTATGGTTATGGATGCTTGATGCCATGTTAATTGCTAGATGTATGCTAGTGTGTGTGTGTGTGTGAGAGAGAGAGAGAGAGTTAGATACAAGTATTGAGTGTGCCTTTAATAGGGTTAAGACATAAGACACAATGGTGAAAAGCCAACCTTAGGGTTGGGCAGTTTTGGGTGCCTAACACCTTCCTATGACTATACCTTTGTTAGGACGTGTGCCGTTAAATCCTATTGTACGATGCTATGTATGACATTATGTATGACTTAATGTTGTGTTTAATAAAGTTGTTTTATTATTATCTAAAATAATGGTAACATGAATATGAGACATTATCATATAGTCTATGAGATTCATAGTATGTGATTTATGTGATTTAGTCACAGAAGATATAAGTCACAAGTTTTTTGTAAATTCAAAATTTATAGTTAGTAGTAGGTGATAAAACTGGGTATTTCATCTGCGAAGACTATACGTATCAACTAAGATGATTTGTCTTGATCATGGAAGTAGGGACTTCTAGTTGATATGTTGATATGTTTTAAGAGTTAAAACATATTGAACTAGATTGTTGTGAGATTTATTATTCTCCTAATGACTGTCAAATGAATAACAAATCTCACGACTTCTATTTGCATGAACTCTTAATTCTGAGAGAATAATGGCTTTGATCATGAGGTGTAGGTTGCTTTGATATATTAGGAGTGAGATCTAAAGTAATGGTCAAAATCTTAGTATGTTGGGCAGCCACATTTAATATTGATGGAACATATATTCTCAAGATGGAATTCATAATCTTTTAACGAAGATATAAAATATTCTCTTGAGATAAGTTTAATGGGTTTGGTTATTCAGAGTGTTAGGCCTAATCACTTTGGTAAGAAATTACTAAAGTATATATATTTATGAAATTGGATTTCATAAATATATAATGAATAAGTTTAAAGGATTAAACTGGGTACTCAAGGATTAAGATGCAGTAATTTTCAAAATGGCAGTCTATATTCATGACTTTGTATTACTACGAATATTTTATGAAAGGGTTGCATGTATAATAAAGTCTTGGAATATAATTTATTAATAAGGCCTAGAGTGCAACTATATTTATATATTGGTATTAAATATAATTAATGGTAACTTTGGACTTGTCAAGAGTTGAAGGAAAAGCCCAAGGCCTATTAGAGTTAGTGTCTTATTGGTCCATTTTGGTCTCACTCCAAGCCACACACTAAAGCCCAATTGGAAAGGCCTAATAGGCTAACCCAATTAAATAATCAGTTAGTTATAAAGAGAGAAACATACCGAATTTTTTTTAGAAGCGTAGAGAAAAAGAAAAAGAGAGAGTGTGAGGCACACTTTCATTCTTCCTTGGAAACTGATTGAGAGACCGCACTTCTTGGGCGTACAGTGGAAATGGAGTGAAGATTAAAAGTGTTCCCAAGTGCTTCTAATCTTTGTTTTGAATTTCTCCACATCAAGGTATGCTATCTTATTCTTAAATTTTGAAATTTACATAGTGCATGTTGTCAATCATGTATGAAATAGATTCTTATTTGTTACTTCTGCTGTGTGTTTAGTATGAGATACAAAACCTGTTGTTCCAAAAACCTTAACTCCGAACTCATATCTCTATTAGTAAGATCAAAAGGTCATTCCTCGAAAGGACGCTATATATATGGTTCCTAGACCATTACAAAAACTAAGTGGCGAATTATTAAAACAACCTTGTTGTGTCCACAGTGGAGACTTCACTAGGAATAATGAATTTAATTCTTATGTGTCCTATGCCTTAATCTTAATAAAGGCTTATTCAATATTTTTTTGCACACACATCACCTAGTTCTATTATCCATTTACCACGGTTGGTGATGAGTGGGAAGATGGAAGGCTCCATTCGGGCCCAAGTTTTTCGAAGTTCATCCTACTAACTCGTAATGTGTGCCATTGCCTATAATGAGCTTTGAGTACTGTTGGGGACATATTTTGTAATTGGCATATCCTTTGACAAAACGCACTTTACTTGTATTTGGGTAAATCTAAATAAGTTCAAGATGATCATTACAAGTGGTTAAATTGAAGACATGAAGATTACTCAAGAACTGCTCAAGAAAAAGTGCAATCTGCAGGTCTCGATACCTCCTCGACAGAAGCTCGATCTGTCGAGATTCATTAAAGCTCGACAGATGTCCCGATCGATCGAGCTTACGGGTTTCAGATTATAGCCAGCAACGTTTTTATTCTAAAAGGCTATTTGTTTATGGGTTTGTATAATTCTAATTGGACTAGGAAAACCCAAGGTTTGTGTAAACCTATTTGGAATAGGAGAGCCCATTAAGCTCCTATTTAAAAGGAGGTGGAAAAAGAAAAACCTAACCCCAGAGAGCTTCATAAGGTTTTCTTTTTGAAACCCTAGCCTCCTCCTACAGAAGAAAGAGTTCTTGCTGCGTTTCTTGTACGCCTTAAGGTTTTGTAACCAAGCAAAGTCTCTTGCACCAACATTGAAGATCTTATTGGTGTTTCTATGTGAAGCTGCTGCAAATCAACTACAACAATCAAAGGGTTGCTGTGGAGTTAGTCACGTATTGGGATTCGTGCAAAGGAGTAAGCCGCGTACTGGGATCCGCGCATCAAATTGGTTAGTCACGTACTTGGGAGCCGTGCATCAAAAGGAGAAACTGTCACTACAGAACAAGTCCAATTGGGTATTGGGGTAAGAGTTCAACTGTAGGTTGGTGAGGTACTTGGGATTCCTTACTTGTAACTGCTTGTTGTGATAATAGTGGAGTTTCGGGAGTGGTGACCTTAAATCACCTGGTGGGATTTTTGCCGTAAGGGTTTTCCCCATTCGTGAACAAATCATCGTGTTATTTATTTTCCGCTGCTTAACTTAGTTTGGTGATTTGTTTGTGCTGTCACGTGATATTGCATGTTAATTTGATTAATTAAGAACTGGGCTAATTAATTAATCTAAGTTATCACAAGGGGTCAACGCATTTGTGGCCTGTCAAGTACGTTAACAGTTTGCCACCAATCCACAAAGGTCCACTTAGGCCCTCGATTGGAATCATGACCTAACTAGTTTTGAGTGACCTACTTATCTATCATTTTAGACTTAATGAGCTTACCCATGCTTAGAGAGATCCTAGACCCTATTTAAAGTGGACACCTTTTATATATCTCTTGTTTGTTCAACCATATATCTTGTGATCACCTAATTCTAAAGGACAAATAAAAGATGTAAAAATGGGAGGATGACCCTAAACTTATGGCATACTCTAGGACAATTGGGATAAAAGAAAAGAAGTTCTCATATGTAAGAGGCTTGTCCTTAAATCCAAGGGGTATATTAACTTGAAAGGTTCGGAAAACCATAGCCTAATTGCTATCATAAACCCAAATCAAAAAGCCCTTTTGAAAAAGATGACTTTGGGCCTAAGGTAATAAGTATGCTATGGACTAGCATCCAAAATCTTACAAATTCAATATGAATTTCCCTAATCTTGGGCCTCTTTGTTGTATTCCTAGGCCCAAAATGATAAGAACTTCATAGACTTTGAGAGGAGGGCCACAATGTGTTCTAGCTAGAAGGCTACTTCAAAAAATTTCAAGGAAAAGATTTTTCAAAAGTAAAAAAAAACTTTCGTAAATATTTTTTCAAGAGATGAAAAAAATAAGGAAAAGTTTAAAAAAAAATAAAAAAAAATTTTTTTTGAAAAGAAAAATTCAGAAAGAAGATGAAAGATGATCCATAAAGCCATGATATACCTTAAGTTTTGGGCCCATAAAAGAAATTCAAATTAAGAGAGTCTAAGATCATGAGTATACCATAGTCTTTGGATGAAGGCATTGGGCCGTAAAGTAATAACTGTAGACACTTGATTTTGTGCCCATAATTTAGTCAAGGAAGATGACTAGAGTGACCATTTATATATCCAAAATTCATGATTGCATTACATGCATTAATTTGTTCATTGCATATCATAAAAATGATCTTGAGGTTCTAACAGTCGCGACAGTATGCCCGATTTCCAAATTGGACCATCGAATTGAAAGATATCGCATGATCAAGTTTGCACGGTCTGCATGCATTATGTTTAGGTAGAACCACCCACACATGATTAATTTTAATTAATTCTGATTGGCTAGACAATTAAAATTAATTGAATAGTTTTGTGATTGGTTGTTAGTTAGTGTCAAAGATAGGCTTGCTTGCATGGGAAGGGATAATTGGACAACAGTAAAATTGTGGATAATCAAGACTTTTTGAAGTATTTATCTACGAGATAATCATTGCTGAAAATACCTGAATTATTAGAAAAAGAGTCTAAATTTTTGAATATGAATTAAAAACACGTCTAAGTGTAAGTCCCCGCTCAAAATCTCAAAAAATGAGTCCAAAATGGACCAAAACTCAAACGTAGGATTGGCACCCAAAAGGGCCATTTGGCATTTTTGGAGTGTTGATTAGAACTTTTCAAGTGCCGATTGACACTTTTGAAATGCTGATTGGCACAAATTCGGGCCCAGTTTGTATTTTAAAGGACAAAAATTCAGGCCCCAAATACGGGCACTTGAATTGAGATAAAACACATCTTTTTTGAATTTTTACGGATAAGGACACGTCCCAATTCATATTCTGATCATTTAGCTAATTTTTTGAACATCCTAGCCTCTATAAATAAAGGCTACATCTCAAAATTTAGCACAATTTTTCACACTCTCTAGCTCCCCTCTTTTTGACCCTTCTCTTCTTTTATTTTCTCTCTTATGTTAAAGATGTTCTGGAGGCTCTGGCCTTAGGAATTTCTTTTCTGTAAGCAAAATATTTTAGTCTTCAAAGAGAGTTGAATAAATTTCTTTGAATCCTAAAATATCCTTTCATAAAGAAGAGTACACTTATCCTTTCATAAAGAAGAGTACACTCATGTAAGAGGTAGTTTTTTTATTTTTATTTTTTTTTATTTTCTGTTTCTTTCTATTAGTTTTGTTTGATGATGCATGAATAGGTTTTAGGATGTTTTTATGATTTCTGATTATGTAATTTCCATGTGTTGTTTAAACTTTTCTTTAAATATGTTCTTGGTAGATTTTTGTTATGATTTCTCTTGAATCTCAAAATCTGCTAAAGGTCAAAGATTTTTTTTTTAAAAAAAAAACTAAAAACTGATCTAAATTTTTCAGATCTGATTTTCTAAATTAAAAATTGATCTATATTTTCATTAAATACAGATTTGATTTTTTTAATTCCCGAAAACTGATCTGTATTTTCATTAAATACAAATTTGATTTTTTTAATTCCTAAAAACTGATTTGTATTTTCATTAAATGTGGATTTGATTTTTTTTTTAATTCCCAAAAACTAATCTGTATTTTCATTAAAGATAGATCTTATATTTTTTTAATTCCAAAAAACTAATTTGTATTTTTATTAAATACAAATCTGATTTTTTTTACAAACAAAATTGATCTATATTTTCATTAAATACAGATTTATATTTTTTTTTCTAAAGAAATTTTCTTTGTTAAAAATAGTAGATTTTTGAAATTTAAGAAAAGAAGTTAAAAGTCAAGATAATTTTTGTTTGATGCATGTAACATATATTTATTTAATGAGTGCAGTTCATCTTCTGGAAAAAAAAAAATCTTTTTCTCATTTCATTCATAAAAAACACATCTGATCATTTTTTCTCTACAAATCTAGATTTTTTTATTTTTATTTATGAAACAGATCTGATTTTGTTTTTTTGTTTTTTACATATAAACCAAAAATCATTTTTTTAAAACTTTTTTCCAAAACAGATCTAATAATTTTTGCAAAACTAATTTTTTATCTACATAAAAACAGATCTGATTTTCTTTACAAAATCAATTTTTTTATCAATACAAAAATAAATCTGGTTTCTTTTAAATGAATCAAATCAATTTTTTTATTCACAAAACAGATCTGAATTTTTCTAAAAAAGAGGATACATTCATAAGATAGATTTATGTGAGTTAGTTTTGGTCAAGTGTGTTATGTATGTTCAACATATCATTCACATCATACAAAAAAGGGTATATTGGTCATAAAAACCTAGAAGACCAGACTCTGTCTGGGCAGAATGGGTGCCTAACACCTTCCATACCATAACCTAGCCTCTGAATTTAGTTCTTTTGGATAGGTAGACCTATGCTTTGTCTTTCTTTCTTTTTATCTTTGGGTAGATTGTAACTAGGACAAAAAGCCATGTATTTTTTTGGTAGATTGTAAGTAGGACTCAAAGCCTTGTAAGATTCAATTCACTAAGATTGTATTTAATTCTATTCAATCAATGACAATGGAGTATTCTGAGCATGTAATTTGAATTTATTTTTTCTTATTGTTTTTGTACAAAAAATAAGTGGCAACTCCACACCACTTACCCAAAAAGAGATATGCCCTTAAAAGCACCCAAATTTCTTTTTTGAGAGCACCCCAAGTTTGCAATCTCTCACAATAACGTACCTTAGATTTTGGGTCAAAATTCAAAAATATTTTTCAAAATTAAGAGAGCCCAGGATCATGAGTATGTTATAGACTTTATTTGAAAAGATATTGAACCCATCCATGCTTTGGGAAAGTTTTGAAACCTTGTAACCCAAAGACAAGGGTAGGCTGACCAAGAGCCTAATGAGGACTGAAAGAGGAAATCTTTTTGAACCAATTGACTAAACTCTTTGAGCTAGGGGCAAGGCCCACTTGAGAATGAAAGATAAAAATGGATCCAATTTTTGAAACGAGGGGCAGGACCCTCATGAGGGGAGAGAGCGAACGCTTAAGATGGGCATTGCAATGGGACAAAGAAAAGACTTTGACACGTTGAGATAAAACTTGGTCCCTTTTTTTTTTCCAAAAAATTCCAAAAAGAAAAGAAAAGATGTGAACTCTAAATGTAATGGCTGAAAGCTCGAAAAGATGTAAACTTGGTCACTTTATGGTAAGGTAAACCTTACCTTCCCCTACCCCCCCTTCCGGGGAGCGAGGGCTGCTAGGTTGTTTTTGGGTACAAATCTCCTCTCAAGGTATGACAATGGGAGAGGGAACGAGAAAAAGGCTAGAATGATATCTCACTAAGGATGAGTAGCCCTCCCTCTAAAAGATTGATGTGTGTGTTGTTGAAAACCTATCTAGGGTTTTTTCTCTCTGAATGGTGTCTCATACATTTATGGGCAATGAGGGTATATATAGTATGAGTAAAGGGTAAGAAAGCCACATTTAAAAATCCTCTAAGCAGAATGTTTTGCGAGTATTTCGCGAGAAGGCCTTACCCATGAGACACTTGCAAAATTGACAGCTAGGCATGACTCTTCAGCTTCCAGTATGTGTTTCTCACGTAGCTATTTCGTGGGTAAGCTTCTAGCAAGACATTTGCGAAATCCAGTGATTCTTCATTTTATGCTCGATTCTTCACTAACTTAATACTAAACCTAATACAATAAAATCCCACAAAATGCAAAAACCAAATTAAAGCTAATTCAACACTTTTTGTCATGGAATAAAGCCAACATAAAACATAGTTGTAAATAACAACTTTACAATGGCTCATTTTAAATACAAGTTCAAATTAGTTTTTCATAAGAAAAGAAATTTGCCAAGGCATGATGGGCTTGCATTATAAATGGTGCATTGATCTTTGTATTTAAATTGTTTGTTGAGACCATTTTCATAAGGTCAAATAGAGCACAAGATGTGGACTAACCTTGCAAAATTTATGAACAACCTATGCTTAGGCCCAAATGAGGATGAGAGGGTGAGATGAGTGACTTGTAATTGGATTCAAAGCCCAAAGAAAAAAAAAAAAAAAAAAAAGAAAAAGAAAAGAAAAGAAAAGAAAAGAAAAGAAAAGAAAAAATGAATGTTGGGCTTGGATCCAAGTGAGGAAAGAATAGAAAGTGAGAAATGTGAATGATGTAATTGGGCTTTAAGCATAGCAAAAACATGAATTTTGAATGATTGATTGTAGCTCATTCTATTTCAAAGTCCAAGATAATGAAATGATACAAGACTTAGAACACGAATGAGGCATACATATAGTTCACATTTTGATGCAAGTAAGAAAAGTTGATTAAAATGTTTGTCTCAAAACTTTAAAAGACATTGGGAGCACATATTTATTTTATCAACTTCTATTTCAGGCACAATAATACTCCCTACTTAAAAAAACTTCCTAAGTTCACTTGGTTTTGATCACCTACCCTTAGTCACCTAAAGGAAGTTGACACTAATGTACTAGAAGGCATGGTTGGAGCTACTAATGAGGCATTTATCCAAATGTTGGCCAAGCAAGGTGGAATGCTAGCACAATTGGAAGAAGGAAAAAGGGAGAAACCCCAACAAGATAATGAAGGTGAGGAAGATGAAGTTAATCATGGCAAGAATGGGAGGATGAACAAGATAGCTACTGAGACCGCTATGAAAAAAAGAAAAGATAGAAAAGATGCAACAAGCCTTTCGCAAAGGCACAAGGGATGGACGACTTCTTGTATATTATGATTGATTTGGGCTCAATTCCACTGGTGTCTTTGCCTCCCAAGTTCAAGATTTCTGATGTTGAAAAGTTTGATGGAAGTGGTGATCCAAGGCAACATATTCGACAATACTTAAGCTTGGTTGGAATGATGGGATTGGATGAGTAACAAGCTTTGTGCCGTCCCTATGTCTTTCACTGGAAATGCCTTGAGATGGTACTGCAACTTGGATTTGAGTAACATTAAGGTGTGGAATGAGCTAGTGGATTTGTTTATGGACCAATTCATCTTCAACACTGTGATTGGTGTGACTTTGAGAGAATTAGAGACTATTAAGCAAGGGTTCAATGAGACATTTTCTAAGTATATGATGAGGTGGAAGAACAAAGTTTCAAGGATAGTTAATAGGCCCAATAAAAAGGATTAGATCAACATGATCATCCAGAACTTGCTTCTAGCATTCAATAATAGGCTTCTGTCATTGCCTATCAATTCCTTTGCAGAGTTATGTGATTGTGGTACAAGAATTGAAGATGCCATTAATACTAGGAAGTTAGACCTAAGTGTAGCCAAGTTTCAAGTCAAGAAAGTGTTCAGTGAAGGAGAAAAGGGTGGTGCTCTAAACAACGTGAATGTTGTTCAATTCACAAAAGAAGGTGTTCGATGATCTCCAAATGCCTTCGTCAGAAGTACTAGCAGTCTTGACTGAGGGGGGACACCTCGAGCCACTTGATCCTACTCCTCTTCCAAATGCAATCCCACCAAATTGGAATAGAAATGACCATTTTGCATTCCATCAAAGGATAGGACACAAGACAAATAGTTGCCTAAGGTTGAAGCACGAAGTTCAAGATTTGATAGATCAAGGGGTGATCACCAAGCTACAACCTTAAGAAATGGGTGAGTGAGAAACAAACAAGAATGAATAAAGGGATGTGTCTAAGAGATTTGATCCATGTGAATACTTTTGCTAGAGGATGAGCCATTTCAATTTTGTTGAGTCTTTTTCGATTGTTGTGTCTCTAATTTGCCAAGTCCATTTGAGTCTTTCCCTTTTTGTGTTGTTGAGTCTTTCCTTATGTTATGTTGTCGAGTCATGTTCCTTTGAATTTTCAAATCAATGTTGCTTCACTTTCAATAAAGATGGCCATTCAAAGATGGCGCATATCATGTGATTGCTTTTTGCTAGCTTTGAAATGAATGAATTCTTAAACCTAACACATTGGTTAATACCAATAAGGAATCAAAAGATAAGACTGTCTTAGTTCATTTAGTCATAAATAGCAAGCATGAAAGTGCGAAAGAGGGCGGGAGATAGAGAGAAAGAAAGAAAGAAAAAGATTTTGATCAAGTAATAGAATACAAGAATGAGAAGGATGAATGATGAGAGACCCCTTGAAGCACAAGACATAAGTGAGTTGAAAGATGGGAAAGAGAAATTAAACGAATAAATTTTTTTCAAAATGGATGACACTACAATGATGAGAACTTGATGAGGTGAAAAGGCTAACCAAGGTTTGGAAAGGCTAAGCAATCAAAGTTGAAGGGATGAGAGGCCATCTTTCTGCTACCCTTTTTTACAATGCGATCTTATTTCCCCTTGCTAACCTTGTTGAGCCTAGATGAATTGCTTCTTTATACCCATGCCAAGAGATTACCTCCTACACTAGGGGCATGTCCTTTAGAGATGATGATTTGAAAGGGATACCTATAACACTAGGGGTATACTCTAATATTGGAAAAATTAACCCTATACTAGGGGAAAATTTTGGGGATGAATGATAGAGAGATGTGAGGATGATTTATAAGTGAAAGGAAACCCTTTTCCCAATGAGGGGCATGGGAAAAAAAAAGAGAGAAAAAAAAGAAAATAAAGAAAAAAAAAAAAAAAAGGAAAGGAAGAGATAGAAGAAAACAAGAAAGGAAAAGGAAATGGGAGTAAGAATCAAAAGGGACAAGGAAAAATGGATGAAAAGGCAAAAAGGTGAATTTCGTCTAGAGGTGTTGGGAATTCTAGGGAATTGATGGTCATCCAAAGGCAAAAAGGTGAATAAATTAAAAAGGAATGAATGATGTGTTGAGTAAATATGTGCCCCCATAAAAAGAAAAGAATGCAATGAACCCATGCCCCAATCAACTCTTCCTTGTTAATGTTCTAAAGAGAAAATGCAATTTTTTGAAGTCCAAAAGAATGGGAAAGAAAATTTAAAAGAAAAGGAAAAAAGAAACAAAAAAGAAAGTGAGATATTGAAAATAAAGAAAATGAGGAATTGGAAAATGAGAGAAGAAAAATAAAGGATGAAGATGAAGATGAGAAGAGAGAGAACAAAAGAAAAGAAGATGGAAGAGAGAGAAAAAAAGGAAAAATATGTGACTCATGTTGTGCTTGGTTCTGTCCTGATGAGAAGAGAAAAATAAATGATGAAAAGAAAAAAAATGATGAGAAAAAAAAGAGATGAAAAAAAAAAAATGATGAGAAGATTAAGAGGAATGATGTAACATGTTGTGCTTGGTTCAATCCTGATGTGTTTGGATCGAACTTGATATGACTCATTGTGATTGGTTCTATTCTGATGTGTTCGGACCAAACCGAATGTGACTCGTTGTGATTGGTTCTGTCCTGATGTGTTTGGACCTAACCTGATGTGACCTGTTGTGCTTGGTTCTATCCTGATTTGTTTAGACCAAACCTAACGTGATATCTTTTGTTGATATGACCTAATCATTGTGAAAAATTTAAAAGATTCAAAAAATTTCAAAGTTCTATAGAGGAGTTCAAAAATTCAAGAAGGTTGTCACTTAAGAAGAAAAAATTCATAGTTCAAAAGAGACTTTCAAAAAATTCAAGTGAGAGATTGGCACTTAAGAAGAAAGTCGTGAATTTCGAAAGTTTGAGGAGAATTTCAAAAGAAAGAATTCAAGTTTCAAAAAAAATTTCAAAAATGGAAGAAATTTTTCAAAGATGGATGGATTTGAATGATGAATTTCTTAAATGATGTTGATTTCCTTAAGTAATAAATTCTTCTAGAAGTAAATGATGTGTGTCTTGAATGATGAGTTCCTTGATGTATGATGTTGAATCTCTTGAACCTTTTATAATGATATGATATCGTCTTGATGTGCTTATGATGATGTGCAAATGTTTATGATGTTGTGATGATTTGTTGATAACATGATGTGTGATGTGTGAGTTTTGCTTAGCATAGTAGCCATTCTTGTTGTGCCTTTGAGTCTAAGTTCATGATAGCAAACCTAGACTCTTTGATGTGATGTTGTGTTAATGATGTGTTTTTGGTTTAGGATAGTAGCCATTCTTGTTGTGTTTCTTTGATTCTAAGTTCAGGGTAGCAAACTTAGAAGCTTTGGTGTGGAAGGTGTGGGTAGTGTCCTATATAGTACATAATTCGTGCACATATCCCACGGGAATTGAAAATATTGGCACGATAGAATAAAGATGGAGATGGAAGACAAGTACCACCCAGAGAAGTTTGAGGCAAGAGCCCCAGATGAACACCATAGATATGTATCCTTTTAAGCTTGTAAGAGAACCCTTGTTTAGTTGTTTGAGCTTGTAAAAACACCTTTGTTTTTTTTTTTTTTTTCTTTCTTTTAAGTGACTCTAGGATAGTGAGTCACTTGCCTTTTGCTTGCAGTGGGTAAAATAGGTTTTGGGGTAGTGAACTTGTCGTTGCTTGTTTCTTGAGCACCAAAGGTGGGAATTTGGACATACAAATCCCACGCAACTCTTTGGAGTTGCACCTCACCCTATGTATGTATGATGTGTGTCGTGTGAGTGGGTTGGGCCCAAGTCGTAAGTTGAAAAAATAAGTTTTTTTCTCTTATTCTTTTGATTCTGTTAGTGGAGCTCATGAATGAAAAGAAGGGCGTCTGTAGACATCGCATTTTGTACCTTTTACGACTTAGGATCCCGTTCCCCAATGATGTTGAAATTCTAGGACCCAAGGTTGTTTAGGGTCCAATCAGATGTTAAATTGACTTGAGAAATGTTAAAATGGAAAAGATAACTTTTAACGAGCAAATAAATCTATTTTTGGAAAATAAGGACCAAGGGAACCCTTGGCCTGCGCATGCAGGAATCAACCTGCGTGTGTGGCCACGATGCATGAGTATGCAGGCTTAAACCTGTGCACGCATGGCAGATTTTAGAAACTTTAAAAGGAAAACTTTTTGCATTAAAACTGAGTTTTGGAATGAATCTCACGTCATCTAGGAGTCGTTCCAAACCCTGATTTTCACACTATAAGTAGCCTTACATGCTATATTTTTTAGACACATAGAAATCCCATGGGAAAGCACTAAGATTCACTAGAAATAGTGAATCAAAGTGGGAGTCACAAAACATCCTCAAATAATTTTCTTTTGATTAAGGCATTTTTTGCCCTTGGTCTTTGAGTTTAATATTATTAATCACTTTCTTATTGGTTTGTGAATAGATTTGACTGATAGGAATGGTCAAAAATCAAGCTTAAAGAGCTTTTCTTTGAGCTATTAGTTCAAACTTTTCTTTTTCTTTTTCTTTTCTTTTCATGCTTTCAATCCTTTTTTTGGCCTTGCTTTCTTGATGCAATATGCATTAACATGTTTATCTAGCCTAGGTTTATGTTTTTGTATGTTTTAAAAGCCTATTAGATTGCTAGAATGTGTGTTTAAGTGTTTTGCTCTGTTTGTTTGTGTTTTAGGGTTTTTTGGGCAGGAACCCGTGTGCGCATAATCTTGCCTGCGCATGCAGGCTTGTTCATGTGTGCACATTGTTAGGACATATGTAGTTCAAGTTGTGAACATATGTTGCTATTTTATGTAATTGGCTTATCCTTAGACAAAACGTACTTTACTTGTAATTGGGTAGATCTAGGATGTGTTTAACACCTCAAGAAACAGTGTTTCAAGATTCAGTGTTGAAGCCATCAAAGTCTGTCCAAGAAACAAGCAAGGAAGTGCAAGTTACTAAAGCTCGACACCTACCTCGACACCTACCTCGACACATGCATCTATCGAGCTTTAAGAAGCTGTTTTGCCCCGAGCCTCGACAGCTTCTCGACAGATCCTTGACACCTCTATCTGTCGAGAATTAAAGAAAACAGATTTTCAGTTCTGTTTCAAGTCCAGTCTGTGAATGTGTCTTTGGAACTTCTTTTCTCCTAACCCTAGATATATAAAAGGATTGTTTTAAGGGCCGTAAAAGATGATGCAAGTTGCACAATCATTGAGAACTTCTTGTTCATGCAATTTGTGATCTGAACGAAAAAGTTCGTGCCCTAGTTCATCTCTGATGATTTGAAGAACTTTGCAGCCAACAACTCTCTCTCTCTCTCTAGTTGGTGTTTGAAGTCACGTACTGGGATCTGCGCATCTGGTTAGCCACGTACTTGAGAGCCGTGCATTGAAAAGGAGAAACTATCACTACAGAACAAGTCCAATTGGGTATTGGGGTAAGAGTTCAATTGTAGGTTGGTAAGGTACTTGGGATTCCTTGCTTGTAACTGCTTGTTGTGATAATAGTGGAGTTTCGAGAGTGGTGACCTTAAATCACCCGGTGGGGTTTTTGCTGTCAGGTTTTCCCCATTCGTAAACAAATCACCGTGTCTTTTATTTTCCGCTGCATTACTTAGTTTTGGTGATTTGTTTGTGCTGCCACGTAATATTGCATGTTAATTTGATTAATTAATAACTGGGCTAATTAATTAATCTAAGTTATCACAAGGGGTCAACACGTTTGTGGCCTGTCACACATGAACTTGCCCAAAAACTGTAATTTTGTTTCTTTTGTTTTGCTTCTACTTTCACATGTTTGTTTTGTTTAGCTTCTCTCTCCATGTTTTTGTGCTTTCAAAGTCCATGTTTCATATGTTTAATTGCTTGCTTTGTCTCACATGTTAGAAGTAGGGTTTTGTTATTTCAATGATATGAACATGCATTCACATGCTCATGCATGATGCCATAGGTGTTGAGCTGCTGCTAGGTAAGTAAGGCTAAGTCATGCATTTGTAATGTTCATGCATTTATGGTCTTGCTTTGATGATAGAGATGAACATGCTTGTTTGGTTGAGTGTTTCCAAAGTGTACATGCCATGCTTTTAATGATGATATGATGGGCTTGCTGCTGATATCCTCGTTGTGATTTGATGATTCATATGTTGCTGTTTGATGATGAAAATGTGATGCCATGCTAGATGAATGCTAGGATGAAGTGATATACATAATTAGATTTGTGGTAGGCTTTGTTTGCAAGCATGATAGATGTATAGTTAGGGATATTTGATGCCATGTTGATTGCTAGATGTACGATAGTGTGTGAGAGTTAGATATAAGTATTGAGTGTGCCTTTAATAGGGTTAAGACATAAGACACAATAATGGAAACCAACCTTAGGGTTGGGTGGTTTTGGGTGCTTAATACCTTCCTAAGACCGTATCTTAACTCCGAACCCATATCTTTGGTAGTAAGATCAAAAGGTTCTTCCTCGAAAGGATGCTATATATATGGTTCCTAAACCATTGCAAAAACTAGGTGGTGACTTCTTTAAATGACCCCTTGTGTCCACACTCACAGCGAGAATCCTTTAGCAATTGTAACTTGTTGAACTTCTTTCTCTCTTTCAATTGTAAGGTTAAGGGGCAGTGATCTAATGTTGGTGAAGTTCGATGATGAAGTTTTGCCAAAGGAAATTTGTCTAACCAATCCCCTGTAGCAAACCCTCTGTCAAACCTTTCCTTGATTTGTGTCCCATTCCTTTGTTGATATAGCCAAGTGAATTTAGATCCAACAAACCCCAAATCTCTTAGACCACACTGATTAATAGTATCAATAAACCTCTGCATTCGTAGGGCAGGTCTTGCCTTTCCACCCGTCATCCTCTGACAAAAAATTTATTTCATTAAAATCTCCAATCGCCAACCATGGTAACTGTGATAAATCACTAAGTTGTTTAAGTAAGCTCCAAGACTTAACCCTTTTGGCGGTGTCAGGGTTTCCATAAAACCCAATAAAATGTCACCCACCTATATCCTCCCCTCCATAAACCTCAGCATCAATATTTGATAATGAATATTTCAAAATATTAACTCTCACATCATCTTTCCACAATAGTGCTAATTCGCCACTACTATTTCTACTCGGAACAATTAAACCTTGCTTAAAACCACATTGATCATGAATCTTCACCATCCAATCTCTCTCTAACTTTTCACCATGAGAAAGACAATTTTGGGCTTCTTTATCCTAATCACCTCCTTCAAGGCATTAATTGTGAGAGGGTTCCTAAGCCCCTGACAGTTCCAACTTATGAGATATATTGGACTTGTTAGGATTGCTTAACAACCGCCGCCGATCCCAAATGTGTAGCCAAGAGTATGCTTAGCTTTTTTGTTTCCTCCTCCAACTTTGCCTATTTCTCCAACCCTAAGTTTGAAACTTTAATAGGGGACTTTCTCTTAGAACACATCTCTTCTATTGCTTCCCTCGAAATAGATTTATCAAGCCTTTTGTTCAACCTTGTCTAGGTACGACTCTTGGGCCTTAATTGAGAAGAGCCCATGTTTTCCTTAACCAAACTAGAATCCTTCCCAGTTGAGACTTCTAAATTTTTTCCAATAGATAGATTTTGATTGGACCCATCAACGTTAGCCACATCCAATTCCTTGTGCGATTTAACTGCATGAAAACTGTCCATACTAACCGCCTCAGATTCCACATCCTAAGGGTGTCATTTTGAATACACGTAATCCTCTAAAAGTTCCTTATTAATCTCCTTAAGGCTGTGTTTGGTTCAACGGAAATCATTTTCAGGAAAAGGAAATATTTTCAGGAATATATTTTCGGGAAAGGAAAATATGTTTAGGTGTTTGGTAGTATTTTAGAAAATACTTTGGAAAATATTTTCAAGTGTTTGGTAACATTCTGAAAATGTAAATTTTTCACTGATTTCTCACATTTTCTCAACCATTTTCTCACATTCCAAACAAATTTTATAATACAAAATTACAATCATCAACTTTTAAACAAAACAAAAATCAAAACAGATCAAGAGGGAGGTGAGATCGCGATCGCCAGGCGTCGCGCGATCTCGCGATCGCCAGGCGTCGCGCGATCTCGCGATCGCCAGGCGTCGCGCGAGATCACGATTGCCGGCGTCGCGCGAGATCGCGATTGTCGGCATCGCGTGAGATCGCTCTCTCACTGTTCGTGCTCTCTCTTCGTTCTCTGTCTCCCTCTCTTCGTGTTCTCTCTCTCCCTGTCTCGCGTGCCAATTTTCAGTTTGAAGTGAAAATTTTGACTGAATTCATTTTCAGTCGTTTCAAGGCAAATTTTCGGTCAAACTGAAAATGTTTTCAGTTTGACCGAATTTTCCAAGGCAACCAAACACCATATTTTACGGAAAATAATTTCCGAAATTGATTTTCAGTTGAAACAAACACACCCTAAGTTTCTCCTAAAAATTTGGATTTGAATTACCCAATTTTGAAATGCACCTAATTCGAGAAACTCAAAATTTTGGCGCTCACCATTGAGACCACCTACTGGAGACACCTTAACCATTGGTTGATCACGTCCATTTTTCACTCCATCAAGCTCTTTAGGATCAACATTTTGAATCCTTTTTGAACCAGAACAAAGTTCCACTGCCCGATCCCCCGATTTCAATGATTGTGGCCTCTTTGTCCATCTCTCACCATAACCCATCACTTCAACTACCGCTATCCTTGACGGATTAAATCATGGGGCGCAAAGCCATTAACTGTATTGTTGATTCTCAATCTTTAAAGATCCTATACTTGGAGTCATGGGATGCAGTCCTTATCATCATGAGAAACTTGGCCATACCAATAACACATATTTGGAAGCCTCTCATACCTAAAAGCAATCCAACCCTTTGAACCATCATCAAAAGCAACTTTTTGATCCCTACATAACGGTGTAGACAACTAAATTTCTAGTTTGAAATCAAACATGTAAAATAGTTTCAAAAATGCAAATTTGTATTGATAAATATGTGGTACAATTCTCTGTGATTACAAAAGATTGATCCCTTGATTTGATATCCTTGAAAGACTTGTTGGTTGGAATTTTAATAATGTGATTTTGACTTGAACACCAAATATCCTTCGATTTGGCTGAAGGATGGATTGAAGATCTTTGAAATGGAATTATAATGAATCTCTGGCTATGAGCTTATTAATAATTCTTTACTCTTTGCATTCTTTGTGTGTTCTTCGTGCGTTCTTCTTTTTTGAAGGTTTGTGACGAAAGTTTTTTGGGGCTTTGGAGGCTTGAATCCATAGAGCTTCACCAATGTGTAGTTTCTTGAAGATTTTGAAGGCTTTAGGGCTTGATTTCAGCAAACTTTAAGATCTCGGCAGGTAGTTTGGATGATTCTACTTTGAATGTTCTTTGGTTTTGAGGTTGAAGTTCTTGAAGGTTTTGAGGCTTGATTCCTATAGAGCTTCTGTATTTTTGAGCGCTTCTAAATCTTCTTTAATGCTGCTTATGCTCTAGATGGGTTGGTGTGTCTTTAAATGCCTTAGAAAGGCTTCTATTTATTGGAGTTTGGGGGTGGGTGAGCAACATGTGTCAAAGTCTAATCGGTGACACATGTCACGGCTCGATTGGTCTGCTTATGTCATTGCTTACATGCACTGGATTGCTTGTGTCATCGTTTACACGTGTAGGGTTGCTTATGTCATTGCTTACACATGTTGATGCGTGATTTTTTCTTTCTTTGCATGCATTTTATGCCCTTATTTCAATGAAACTTAGCAAAGTTCTGTTGGTTTATTGAATTTATGGACTTGGTAGTATGATGTGTCAGCTTGTGATAGGTCGGGAATTTTCTCTCTCAACAAATGCCCTCTCGAGACTCATTCACGCACACAGTTTCGGAGTGTGGTGTGCGAATGAGTTTTGAAAACGGATTTTTACACTTAACTCTTCAAGTGAAGTAGTTGAAGGTGGTGAAGCTTTCAACAGGATGAAGTAATTTCAGAAGAGTAGACTCACCCATATGAAAGGCTTTGATGAGACCGAAAAGGGGTCTACGAGTATTTGAATGTACTTGTGTGACTGGGCATTCTCAGCAGAGGTTAAGTTAAAGTAATTTCAGAAGAGTATTTCAGATCGTTGGTGGCGATCACAGGACATAGAAGATGAGGAAGATGTGAGGATGTTGGCTGGGTACAACATGCAGAGTCATAGGGCTAGCCTTGCATTTCTAAGAACTCCTAGTGAAGTGATTTCAGAGGAATCTACTTTGGATTACGGCGAGGAAATGTGGAAAAATGTTTGAATGTGCTTGTGTTATCGTATTTCCCAAGTTAAGTTAAGGTAATTTCAAAAGCCTATGGATTTTGGGTCTGCTAGTGGTGTTTGTGAAGAAGATGGCGATGAAGATGAAATGAATGGGTGAAACATATGACACCATGGTGCTGGCCCTATACTTTGGGGATTCTCTGGTGTAGATGCTTCTAGGGAGTATGCTTTGGAATATGGGACCGATTGCATGCTAACTGAGGTCTAACGGCAAGTCGTTGAATGTGCCTGTGTGATGGGATTGTGCCGGCAGATGTTAAGTTGAAGTAATTTCAGAAAAGTACTTTCTAAAATTTTTTAAGTAGAATTTAAGTTGGAGTAATTCCAAAAAAGTGTGTTCTAAGGTACCAGCAATGAAGACCTTTGGGTCCCACATTAAGGCTTTGGTGACCATTTACTAACACCAAAGGTTGATTTCTGATGAATTGGTACCCTGGAGGTCATCGTAAGTGTTAGATGGGGGACAATTTGTAGGATACCCCAACACCTTTTACAACCTTCATCTAATGCCACTTGTTGGAAAAGCATAAAAAATGAAAGATGGAGCTAAATTGTGATCTTGGTTTTAGAAACCAGCCAAGTTGCTATTTATTTCAAACTACTGCTTTTGCTAGAAGACAAAGCAATTGAAGAGAGACTATGGGGTCCCTAAGCTTAGAAATATGTGTCTTTGTTGGACTTAGATTTTTTGGCCAGCCAAGTCTGAGGATGCATGGAACAATGATACTGGCCTTGTTATGAGTAACTTTATGGTCAAATGAGGTTGTTAAGTGGGGAAACAAAATTTTTTTAGATCTTAAAACAGTAAGGATGTTTCGAGAAGAGTTTCTATGGAAACATGAGAAGGTTAAGTCCATGCTGATTACGAAGCAATATTGGTTGGTAGGTATGTGGGTTCTTTTTTTTTAGGACATAGGGCCAAGTAGAAACAAGGGTCCTGGGCCCAATACTAATTGTTTTAAGGGATTGGGCTTGGTTCATCGTAGCTAATTGGGCTGATTTCAAACCAGGCAGTGCACAGAGCACGAATCCTACAACACATACATGCTAACAAACAAGAAATATATGCGTTGAATAGCAAGAAACAACAAAGGAATGAGGTGGTGAAGAAGGACACAAAATAAAACGTTAGGGATCCTTAAAACAATGTAGAATATTCCATTACTTTCTTAATCATGTAATACACTATGCTCACTAGGACGTGTTACAAGGTCCAAATAAGTTCAAAAGTCATAGACTTAGATAGCTTTTCAGGCCTCTAAGACTTGCAAAGTTTGAATCCCTTTGAATTCAAGTGGGTTCTCTAGTGGCTGTTCGAGGATACCAGGTAGTATTTCCCTCTCTTTTCTCCCCCTTTTTAATTCTAACAAAGCTTTCTCAAGGATTTTACTCTAATTCATTGTTGCTGAATGCCCTTTTATTGCTGGTTGCTTCCCCTTTTATAGTGCTATTCTAGGGTTTTCGGGGTACCACTAATTTCCTCCATTTGCTCCCCTGGGTACTAGAACCAATGTTATGCCAACAACATTGGTGGCTGGTTCCTTCCTCATTCCTCATTATTTTATTCTTTTAGGTTTTCTTTTTAAGAAGCCTCCTGTTGACTTTCCATTCTAGGGTGTCCTAAAGAGCTGACCTTTGGTCTTTCTTCTTTTAAGGCTTCTAGATCCCATCTTTTCAAACTCAACTTTTGGTTGCCTTTCCCTTTGTCCTTTTTCCCAAGTAAGCTGATTCTCTCTTGCCAAGTTGAAAGTTTCCCAACCACATTCCTTCATGGTTCTTCTTTCTGGGTTCCTCGAGGTACCAGCCCCTAATTCATGAATTGTTGGTTCCTAAGCCTTCTGATTCCTTTTCTGTAGCATTGGGTGGCTGACAGGGACATATCTGCTCTTGTTCCTTATGTTTCTTGGCATCCCCCCTGAATTGTCTTAATCCAAACTTGGCCTTGTTGCACGTCTCGAGGATCCCAGGCTCTGGGGAATTCCCAAGTTTCCTGGCCCAATTATTTTCTTGGGCTCCCTAGTGATTTTCCTGACCTTTGGTGGCTGGGTTGGGCTTTTTCTCTCTTTTATTTCATGGGGCTTGAAACTTGCCCATCCATAGGCCATGGTTTCTCCTTATGGACCCTTAACAGGTTTGGGCCTTTCTCTTTTTCCTTTATAGGAAGCCTAAGTGCTTTATGATTTCAATCCCTTGCGTTGTTGTTTTTTTTTTTTTTTTTTTTTTTTTTTTTTTTTTTTTTTTTTTTTTTTTGGGCTTTGGTACAACATTGTGATTTTTTGGACCTCAACATTTATCCCCTCGAGCTCGTGGGTTGCCTGTAGCCCACGCGTGAGTAGACCAGAATCTTAATTTCTATAGTAGTTCCTTCCCCGCTGTTATGATTGGCTCCTTCTTTCTCTTCCCTTAGGATCCTGCTTTTCCCCGCCATCCTCAGGTATCTCTTTTTATTTTTTTAATATATTTTTTTACATGTTTCACTTCTTTTGTAGCTGCCCCTTTTGCACGGAATGTGGTAGTTGAATGTTTGAGTAAAACTTCCCCATCCACTTTTTCCGTTCCCCATAACTCCCATTAATAACTGCCAATAACTTTTCCTCATAAAATTAAGTTTTGGCAACTGGCACATCTTTCCATACATAGTCTTCTCCAATTTCTCGTTGTGCCATTATTTCTATCATCTCAAACTTTCGTTTTACTTTCCAGAGATTTTATTTCCAAACTTATCTTTTTCCTTCTAGTTTTCTATTTCTCTGTTTCCTTTTCTCTATCCTTCATTCCTCTAACTTCCCTGTTTCCTATTGCATTTGCCGTTCCATGGCTTCTTCTTCCTCACGAAAAAGGAGGGAGCGTACTCCCAGCCTTTCTGAAGGTGAAAGCTATTAGGACATATGTAGTTCAAGTTCTTGACATATGTCACTATTTCATGTAATTGGCTTATCCTTTGACAAAACGCACTTTACTTGTAATTGGGTAGATTTAGGATGTGTTTAACGCTTCAAGAAATAGTGTTTCAAGACTAAGTGTTGGAGTCCTCAAGTCTGTCCAAGAAACAAGATGAAAAGTGCAAGTTACTAAAGCTCGACACTTGGCCTCGACACATGCATCTATCGAGTTTTAGAAGCTGTTTCAGCCCTGAGGCTCAACAGCTTCTCGACAGATCCTCGATACCTCTATCTGTCGAGATTTAAAGAAAATAGATTTTCAGTTCTGTTTTAATTCCAATTCATGAATATGTCTTTAGGACTTCTTTTCTCATAACCCTAGACATATAAAAGGATTATTTTAAGGGCCGTCAAAGTGATGCAAGTTGCACAAGTATTGAGTAAATTCTTGTTCATGCAATTTGTGATCAAAGACAAAGTTCATGCCCTAGTTCATCTTTTGTGAAGAAGTTGCTGTGTAATGTGCACCGTAAGGTTTTGTAACCAAGCATCTTCTTGATCTTCATCTTGTGGATGATTTGAAGAACTTTGCAGTCAACAACTCTCTCTCTAGTTGGTGAATTGAAGTCGCGTACTAGGATCCGCGTAATTGGTTAGTCACGTACTCGGAGCCGTGCATTAAGAGGAGAAATTGTCACTACAGAACAAGTCCAATTGGGTATTGGGGTAAGGGTTCAACTGTAGGTTGGTAAGGTACTCGGATTCCTTGCTTGTAATCGCTTGTTGTGATAATAGTGGAGTTTCGGGAGTGGTGACCTTAAATCACCCGGTGGGGTTTTTACCATCAGATTTTTCCCATTCGTAAACAAATCACCGTGTCTTTTATTTTCCGCTGCATACTTTAGTTTTGGTGATTTGTTTGTGCTGCCATGTGAATTTGCATGTTAACTTGATTAATTAATAACTTGGCTAATTAATCAATTTAATTAATCACAAGGGGTCAACACATTTGTGGCCTATCAAATGCTCTTCTAGCTCTACATAGGGTGAGATGCAGGAGGTTGTAGAGCGCCTAGCCTTCCATTTATGGGATCCCTGGTACACCCCCAGCCTATTTTTTCCTCAAGTGTCTCACGGTGAAGCCCCTCCTTCCTCTCATACCTAGGTGTTCTTTGGCCAGTTTAGGTTTGCTACTTCTGCTTAGGTTCTAGATCCAAGGGAGATTTTAGATCTGCAGATTAGGTAAGGATATCGTGAGGAGGTTCCCATTTTTTTTTACTTCGTTCCTGGTATGATTACTGGTTGGTCTATTTGGGTGGATAGGGAGCTTTTTGATGGCTAATTCGTTAGTTGTTTGGAGCGTTCTGGGTTCTTGAAATTAGTAGTGATTTCTTGGAACCTTGAAGGTTTTAGGGATGTTAAGGGCCTTAGACACTTGGTGCGTCGCTGGTGTCCTTCTCTTCATACATTTTTCTTCTCCTTTGTTGAGCTCACTATTACTTTGGAGGATGTGGTCAATAATCTTCTCCTCTTAGCATTTGGTGATGAGAATCCTTTTGATATCAGCCTTCCTAGCAAGGATCTTGAGGTCGAAGACAATATTTTCAGTCACTTCAGCGGGCGTACTGCTTCTTTTGGTGGGGCCGCTAGAATGGGCAAGTGGGTCATGAACCTTTCTCGAGGAAAGGACAAGGCGGTTAGGCAAGCCAGGTTCCTGGCACTTTGGCTTAGTAAGTTCTTGCTTAGTAAGTTCCCTAGATATGGGGTTAAGTTTGTTTTCTTTCCTCTGGCAATTAGTTTGGCTTGGGATGCTCAGTATCCTTTGGCCCCCATGTTTTTAGGCCATGTTTACTCTTAATTAGACTTGCTTCATGGAGATGAAGCTGAAGGCAATTCTTGCTTCGCTATTGCTTTGTCTCTTCACTATGCCATTCTCCAGGTGTTCATGTGGGACCGTTCTTCTGTTGCTTTGGCAATGTGCAAGAGTTTGAAGTTTGTGAATGATAAGTTCCAAGGATCCCTAGATGTGATTAAGGGTCTCTGTGGTAGTTCCACTGATAGCCACCCCCCTATTTTTCGCTAGTCTAACTTAAAGGGTGGCAGTCTCAATTTGGTGGAACTATGTGATCAACCAAGGCACCTAAGTTGGCATTCTCCTCAAGAGTTTAGTCTCGGGTTCGCCTACGATTCTATGTTGGCTTCTTTCCTTAGCTTCCCAAGGAATACTTTTGATCTACGTAGGGTAGATGAAGGCAGCTGGGCATATTTGGCTTGTATCAGTCCCTAGTGGCTTCCAGTACCCTTATTGAGTGGTCCCATGTACACTCATTACTCAGCACACCGAGTTTTTAGGTAGTTTGGTTTTGACCAGGACATCCCGATGGTGTTCAAGGAGGTAATGCATTCTTTTCCTTCCCTGGATCCGTTTCTAATGTCCCATGCTTTTTCTTATTGGTCCCAGCGAGGAGTCTTTGCTTCCAGTGGCTTTGCTAGCTACTAGGGAAGAGTTGAGAAGTCCTTCTATGATTTTTTTGGTTTTGGTAAGATTGGGAGGGTTCCTGATCCTAGTCTTTTCATTGCTTCTACCTTCAACAAATGTCTGGCCCTCTCCTCTGTTTGCATTGTGTCTACTGCCATGAGTAGCAAAATAGGATTTGCAGAGTGGCATGTCTCTAAGGCTGGTTGAGTAGCAAAATAGGATTTATGGAGTGGCAAAATAGGATTTTTCTAATGCTTGATCAATGTGTGACCTTATTGTGGGCACTTCTTCTAGTGTGCCAATCAAGAGAGGGGTGGTAGAGGCAATTAGTGCTGCCACACTTGTGGACAAAGGTAAAGAGAAGAAGATCAAACAAGAAGCTGTCAAAAAAGCTGAGCTTGAAGGAAGAGTGGAGGGTACTAAGACTGGCCCTGAGATTAAGAAAAGGAAGACTGCTAGGTCTCGTAAGTAGCTAGTCCTTTCTGAGGAGCCCGAAGGAGTGGACCCCTCCGTGGTTGGAAAGGAAGTTGGCCATTCCTTAATCCCAAAGATTAGAGTGAAGACTAAGGTAGAGACTTCTGTCTTTTAGGTTCCTGTGAGTTTCTCAGCTCATGGTTCTTTGGGGTTTATTGACACCACACCCCAATCTCCTTTAGGACCCTCTGGGTGTAGCAATAGTAGACAAAAAACCATTGAATGACCTGGAGAGAGAGAGAGAGAAAGAGAGAGAGAGAGAGAGAGAGAGAGAGAGAGAAGGAAAAGGCTTCTTTCCTTCTTTTTTTTTTGACATTTGCCCGTCCTGGTTCATTGTTCTTATTGTGTCTCTCTTTTTTTTTTTTTTAATTGATGGATGGTCATTCCTCTTTTGTAGTCTAAGCACAAGTAAGACCCCAAGGGAATTAAAAGTCAATCCTCTAGTGATAATGTGGTACGGCCTTCTCCCACTTGTGCCTTTTACTATTTTCTTTCTTTCCTTTCTCGGTGCTATGTACATATGCATTTTTGTGATGTTCTGCCACATACTCCTCTTTTCCTTTGTAGGTTGAGGTGCCTCCTCCCGCGCCTGGTGGGGCCTTAGTGAAAGAAGTGATGACAGCCCAATCTACTATTGCCTTAGGTGTGGAAATGGAGCCCTCTAGTGGTGGCGTGGTTGAGGAAGTCGGCCAGGTAGTAAAGGGTGCCTAGCTCATTTTGCCTTCCGCTTCCTTGGCTATTTAGGACCTTGAACCTCTCCAGCCTCTTAATGCCTGGGATCCCAAGCTCGTGTAGACTCCTAGTCCTACCAAAACTGTGATAATTGAGCCCACAATTGAGCCTGCATTGGGCAAAGAGTCATTGGGGTGCGTCTTTATCTACACAAGCGGGTAAGCCTCATCCATTCTTTGTTAATGCCCATTATTATCTCCCTTATCCTTTCTTTCCAAGAGTTCTTGTTTCTTTTCCTTGTTTAGGTCAAACCAGTGCCCAATCTGTCCCTAAGGCCACCCCTTTCTTGGAATCAAAGGGTTCTGAAGGTGTGTATTGTTCACCATCGTCATACTTCCCCCTTCCTTTCCTTTTCAGTTCAAATCTTTTCTCTCTATCCTTCCATATTTCTCCCTTGCCTATTCCTCTTATGGTGAAGCCCCCAATATCCTTCCCCCCTTTTAGTAATTTCGCAAAAGTTTTTTCACCTTTTCTCCAACGCGCTTTGTGCTCTTTCGCAAAGTCCTTCAGGAAGTCAGAGTGCCAAGAGTGGGAGCCTCCCATAATAGCAGACGTGGTTGCCCCATATTAAGAGGAGGCTCTACCATAGGGAGTTGATATTAGTTCTCTAGCCTTCTCTTACCTTTCCATCTTTATTTCTTCCTCTTTCCCTCCTCCCCTTTTGACTTTGTCTACTTTCGCAGGTGCTGACAAGAGTGCTAAAGATCCTAAACCCGTAGTTGTTGAAGTAGCTGTGAAACCTGCTCCTAATGTCTAGGTTGTTGAAGCTTAAGCAGTGATCCCCTAAACCGTCCAAAGGGTTAAAGGTTCTCCAATTCCTAGAAGTGACTGTCTCAGATCCTAGCTCAGGGATCCCTGCTTTCTTGTCCCGCTTTGATTCCTTGGAGTTTAATAGCCTCCCTAAGATCCATTTTCATCATTTTGGGCCTTCTTTTGGCAACTTCCTATGGTTCTCTATGCCTGTTGAGGGTCTGCCACTATTCGAGGGACTATTCAAAACCTAAGAGGACTTCACCAGTAGGTTCAAGGGAGGTGTAGTTTTGGGCAACATCCTGATGGAGCTCTTATATGCTGTGCTGATCTCCTTGAGGGATTCCTCTTTTGACTTCTTACCCTGGAGAGGCTTTTTGAGTGGAGGGGAGTGGTGCAGGATCTCATAGAAGCCAAGTTCAATCTATCCTTTTTGCTAGAGTATTTGCGTTCCTTAGCCCATATGCTATTCTAGAGACAGGCCTCCAGGACCATGATGATGAAATCGCTGCTGTTGAGGAGGCCTTAGCTTGCACTCACAAGGCATTGCAGGACTTGAAAGTTAAAAAGCAGCTGGTTTTTTCTTCCTCAATTGTTCCTGCAATTTCCCCAGAAAACTCTTTCCAAGCTGGTCTTATACCTTAGCTCCTTGCTTTTTTTTTTTTAGTAGTTCAGATGTATAAGTCTAATTTTTTTTAGACAATTGAGGCTGTACACGTTTATCTTTATTTCTCTCTTTTGAACACTATTCTAACTTTTTTTTTTTTATATAATTTTTATGGTGGTTTGAATCTGTTTTTTTTAAGACGACTTCTAACTATAATAGTATGTAGATCAACTCACAATGTTTATTCTACTCTTCTTTTTGTTGTTGCTTCTCTTCTTTTTTTTAATTGAGTCTTGGTCCATGGTCACTACAAATTTGCAGTAGGTCCTAGACTAGATACCTTAGTGATCGTGTTCTTGCGTAGGTACTGAACTGGGTACATTGGATGTTCCTCTTTTTTCTTAAGTCCTAGGTCATGAACTAGGCAGACCCTTTATGGAGAAGTACTGAGTTGGGTATCCCAGGAACTTATTCCTGCCCCTGGTCCTAGGTTATGTACTTGAACTAATTGTGGTATGAATCCTGGGTCATGCGCTAAGGATCTTCTTCTTCTTCTTCTTTTTTTTTTTTTCTTTTTTTTTTTTTTTTTTTTTTGTTGTGTTGGGCCAGGTACTCCTCCCAAATTTGCCCACACTCAGGTTATATAATACTACGCAATTGTACATTTTAGCCATAGCTTGATTTTATATATATATAAAAAAAAAGATTTCATTGAAACGCAACATAGTTACCATACTAAGGAACATAGAAGGATTTGACAAAGATAGTAAGGATCATAGAATGTCCTTCTACCATGGGCTCTTAAACGATAAGAAATACAAAAACTAAATAAAGCTTAAAAAAGAAAGGAATGATGAAACACTTAGCATATTGGAGAGTTGGTAAAAAAGGGTCTTGGTGTACTGAAATCTCCCCCTTTCATGCATAGTATTATTTCAGTCACTTCCCATTGATAGGGTCTGTTAGGATGGTTCCATCTTCCTTTGTTAGGTAGTAATATCTACTATCGTAGGCTTCCTTGATGATATAGGGTCCCTCCCATTTCGGAGCAAACTTGGAGGGTCCTAGGACATTCTTAATCATATGCTTCACTGCTCTTAACACTAGTTGCCCTTCCGTGAAGGCTCTTGGGTGTACTGTTTGTCCATATGCAATAGCCATCCTCTTTTGGTACCTTTAACTCCTTCTTCTGGCCACCTCTCGTTCTTCCTCTAGCCCCTTAAAATCTGCCAACCTCCTTTCACTATTTGTACCATCTATGCCTTCTAGGATTTCGTTGAGTACTACTCTTGGCATAGGGATGACTAGCTCCATGTGGTTAATGGCTTTTGTCCTATAAACTCGGGAAAATGGTGAAAATTCTGTGGCTGTCTTCAAGGAGCTCCTACATGCTCAAAGTACATCTGTCAGGTGGTCCCTCCATCTTTCCCCATACTCATGCTTCATTTTTTTGAAGATCTTCAGTATTACCTTATTAGTAGCCTTTGCTTGACCATTTCCTTGTACATAATATGGTGTGGACCTCCCATGCTTGAAGTAATATGCCTTGGTCAGGTTCTTTATATCTTTGTTTATGTATAGGGTTCCATTGTCACTAATCAGCCTCCTAGGGATCCTAAACCGTGTGTTGATGTGTTCCCGAATGAAGTTTGCCATAGTTGCTTCAGTGGCCTTTTTCAAAGGGATGGCTTCTACCCATTTTGTAAAATACTCGGTGCCTGCCAAGATCCATATATAACCATTAGAAGGAGGGTTTATGGGCCCTATAAGGTCAAGCCCCCAAGTGTGGAAAGGCCAAGGTGTTGTCATATCTTGCAGCACATTTGGATGAGTATGAATTGCGTCTCTAAGTACTTGGCATGCATGACACGTTTTAACTAGCTCCTTGGAGTCCATTTTCATTGTAGGCAAATAGTACCCTACCTGTAACAGTTGCCTGTAAAGTATTATTTTCATTGGGTTACTTCCATAGTCATCGGAGTGGACTTCCCTGATTACTTCTCTGGCTTCCCTAGGCCCCAGGCATCTTAAGGGATCCCCGCTGTACCCCTTTTTGAACAAGATTTCATTTTGCAAGAAGTATTTGATGGCAAGTTTCCTAAGCTGGTGTGCCAATGTCCTGTCAGTTGGTAGGATACCTTGTGCCAAGTATTCCATGAATGAGGTCCTTCAATCTTCTATCACAAACACAGCATAACTTTCCTCTTTGTCTACTGAAAGCCGATACCTTTGACATTCCTCCTATATAGCTGCAGCCTATTTGTTCATATTTGGCTAGTAGTACCCTATGCACTGCATCCAACTGTATAGACTAATTTTCTCTGCAATTCCATAGATTTGGCTGTGTAGTTCTTCTAACCTCAGCTTCCCTTCTTTATCATTGATACATTTGGACAGGATCCCTCTGGGCAGCCTCCTGTACAGGTCTCCTTCTATCATAGTGTAATCTTTTAGTTCTTTGATGCTCCCTTCATCTCTCCACTTTTCTATTTTCCCTTTTATCTCATCTCTCCAATCTTTCTGTTTTGGTTCTTCAGGGAACATTTTTTTGAGGATCCCTATGATGGAATGTTCCTGCTTACTTACCCTTATGAATGTACCTTTTCCTGTAAATGGCGTCTGGGATCCTAGGGTGGCTAGTGCATCAGCGAACCTGTTTTCACTCCTTTGGGCGTACTCCACACTGAAGGTCTGGAATTTCTGCTCCACTTTTTGTGCCCAAGTTCTGTAAGCTACCAAAATTTGCTCTCTTAGTGCGAAGTCACCCTTTACTTGGGAGACTGTGAGGTTAGAGTCTCCTGAAACCTTCATATGTTTTACTCCTATGCTGAGTGCTATGGCTAGGCCAGTCAAGTATGCCTCGTACTCAACAACATTATTTGAACAGGGGAACCCAAGCTTGAAAGATAATGGCATGGTATCCCTATCTTCGCAACTTAGCACAATTCCTAAGCCATTCAAAGTTGTTATTGCTAACCCATCAAACCTTATTGTCCATTTCTTTATTGGGAGTTCTACCACTGCCACGTCTTTGGGTATCTCCTCGCTTAGAGAACAATCTTCTTCCCTTAGGAACTGGGCTAGCAGATCTACTATGGCTTGGCTTTTGTTAGCCTTGGGAGTCTTGAGGCCAATGTCATATTGAAAGAATAAGACTAGCCACTGTGCTATTCTTCCTGTTAGGAAAGGCTGATGAAGGAGTGCTTTTATAGCATGTGCCTTGGTTACTAAGAGGATCTGATGGGCTGAGAAGTACTATTTTAGCCTTTGAGACGCGTAGATAACCACTAGACATGCTCTTTCTATCTTGGAGTACTTGGTCTCTGTATCTTTAAGTGTCCTGCTTATATAAAAAATGGGTCGCTCAATTCCATCATCATCTTCCTATGCTAGTAGGGCCCCTATAGCATGGGAATTTGATGCTAAATATAGCAACAGGGGTCACCCACGTACTAGTGCTTGTAGGGTAAGAAGATGATTCATGATCTGCTGGATCCTTTGAAAGGCTTCCCACTGTTCAGTTCCCCAAGTAAATTCAACCTCCTTTTTCAATAGTTTGGATAGACCACTTGTGATCGAAGGTAATCTTGGCACAAGCCTCCTAATGTAGGAGACCTATCCTAGGAAACTTTTGAGCTTTTTAACTGTTGTAAGCCTTTTCATTGTTGCGATGGCTGTGGTCTTAGCTAGATCTACACTTAAACCTCTATGTTGTACTAACAACCCAAGAAAATTTCCAACAAATACTACAAAGGCACACTTCATAGGATTCATGCGTAGTTTGTACTTCCTGCACCTTTTAAAAACTTGTTCAAGTACCTAGAAGTGTCTTACCCTGGCTTATGATTTTACCATAATGTCATCCATATAATCCTCTATTTTCCTATGCATCATATCATGGAAGATAGTTGTCATGGTTCATTGGTATATGGTGGCCAAAGAGCATCATAGTGTAATAAAAATTTCAGATTGGGATTCTGAATGCTATCTTCTCCGCAGCTGTGGCAGCCATGAAAATTTGGTTATAACCATTATATCCATCTAAAAATGAAAACATGGAGTTTCTTGGAGTTGAATCTACAAGGAGACCAATATTGGGCAGGGGGAACTCATCTTTTGGACATGCTTTGTTTAGATTGCGAAAATCCACACAACACTGGATTTGACCATTCTTGTTCTTCACAGGTACTATGTTAGAAAGCCATTTGGGATGCTACATTGGCTTGATGAACATAGCTACTAGTAACTTCTTAACTTCTTGAGTTATTTGAGCCTCTTTGTCAGTATGAAAGACCCTAGTTGGTTAGACTACTGGCTTGACTCTCGGGTCCATATTTCGAGAATGGACTACAAGTCCAGGATCCAGACCAGCATCTCATCATATGTCCATGTGAACACATCCACATATCTCCTAAGTAATGCTACTAACTATTCCTTTTTCTATGCTATCAATTGATTGCTAATGAAAATAGGCTTTTGGGATCCTAGACCAGCCCCTAAGTTTACCTCTTCCAGTTCCTTCTCGGGCTAGATTTGTGGTTCCTTTATTGGTTCCTCTAGGATTTCTTCTTGAGCCATCATACAATCTGGCGGTTCAGGACCCTTCTGCACAATGCATTCAGGCCCCGCGTACCTTCATAAACGATATATTAGCCTCCCTTCGGACTCCCATACTATTATGCATTCTCGAGATCTTGAGGAGTTGGTCTCATTCTTTTGTCTCTTTTTTTTCGTCCAGGAGATTCCTTAGGTCATGGGTACCTCCTCTTTCTTCTTTTTCTAAGACACGTACTTCTGGGGTCCTCGGCGCGGGGCTCTCATCATCTAGTTCTATCTCATCATAAAACATTGTTTCTATAAAGTTCACTTCTCCTTTTCTGAAAGGGTTTGGGTTGGCAGGGATTCTTATTGGCCTCTCATTCAATTTCCCTTTAACACATTGATGGTATGTGGAGGGAATAAGGTGGTGCTTATGGAGCTAGAGATGTCCTAACAGAACATGGTAAGACACTTTTGAATTAATCACACAAAACCTGGTCAGGGCTACTATTAGGCCCACTCATAGGGCCAGCTGCACATATCCCTTAGTCGATTCTGCTCCTCCCCCAAATCTTGTTATCTCCATAGGAGCCCTCAGGATCTTGTGCCAATCAGGCCCACAGCTTCTAAGGTACTTAGAGTTATGAGGTTGAGTGATGCCCCTGTATCTACCAGTGCTCTCTTGATTTGGACATCGTTTATGGTGGTCATTAGATAAAGGGGTTTGCGATGGTCTGGATTTTCAACTTCCATGTCTTCATTTGTGAAGGTTATTGCATTGGTTTTTTTCCAAGTAAGCTCAGCTAGCATGAGATTCTACTGTAACATTCCATTCCTGAATCTGCTGCTATACTTATGAGCAATTTTGTGGCCATCCTTCTTGCTTTTGGCTCAAATTCCATTGGTTGAATAGTAATATGAACTTAGGGTTCTTTTGAAGGGTCTTGACTATGCTTGGATGGAAGGATCCTTCATATTCTTTTGCTTCTGCCGGGTTCCCATGGATCACTACAGCTACCACTCCCTTCCCCTTGTGGTTGGGTAAAGGGTTCCTTTGCATCTCGGGTTCCTTTTGAGTGAGCTCCAAGGTCCCTTCCCTAAGTTTCTTGTGGAAAAGCCTGCAAAACAACGGATTCTTCCTTTCTTCTCTAGTATTTGGCCTGGATATAGTGAATAGGCTAACAATTCCATCTCTAATCCATTTATCCAAAACATGATTCAATTCTTCTACAGTACATAGGATCACAGGTGGTTCCTCGGCTATTTTTCCTTCAGGTCTCTTTCTTTTTTCTCCTATTGATGCTGTCATGGCCTGGGGTACTGGCACTCTTTGTCCTCATGGTTAATGTGGTCCTCCTAGTTCTTTGTAGCAAGTCAGTAAACTAGGTTATGCATAGATTTTCAAGATTAAGCTTGTAATCAAAAAGCATGATGGATATGCAGGTTTCCACAAGTTCTTTTCTTCATGATCTCCATAGCAGTCTAGACAAACCTTTTAATGAACTAGATATGATCCTTTCCAAGCCTTTGTTTTACCATCTGATGGCTTTGGAAGGTGACCTTATCTTCACTTGGATAGTACTTTGCACAAAAACTCTCTATCATCTCGTCCCATGTCTTGATGGACCTAGGCCTCAAAGTGGTGTACCATGTATATGCTCTGTTCACTAGGGACTTAGCAAACTCTCTTAGACACAACTTATTGTCTCCTGCGTAAGGGCGCATGGTGTGAATGAACCTATTCACGTGCTCCACATCACTTTTGTTTCTTCCATCAAAAGGATGGAACTTGGGGGGTTCATATCCCTTAAGGTTAGGCTTTCCAAGGAGTTTTGGTGGGAATGGAGGATCCTGAGAAAATTGCATGGGGATCTCTGAGAGCTTTTCCCTTTCTTGTTTCAAAAAGGTATTGACATTTGCTAGCGTGAGTTACTAGGGGTTAGCTCTCCCTCCTATTGCTGACCTTCCCTCTAGTTGGGCTCTGTCTTGGTTGACTATAGGGGGCATTATCCTTGACTTCTTGGGTCCTTCCTTCTTTGAGGAGGCGGGTCTCTTGCTGTAAGTCTTTCAACATTTCTGCCATTCAAGCTATGGGGTCTAGCTCCTGCCCTGCGCGCCTCTATCCTGAGACGACATTCTGCTCCACCAGAGGTACTTCGTTCCTCTGTCTGGAAGCAACTTCAATTTTTCCTGGGCTTAGATGCTGCAAGTGACACATTGGTACCTTTATTGTTCCTTGGTTTTAGAACTGTGCTCTACGAAAGGACTGCTTCTTCCCTCTCCTTTACCCAGTCCCCAGTGAAGTCGCCAAAATGTTCTTTTTTTTAGGACACAAGGCCAAGTAGAAACAAGGGTCGTGGGCCCAATACTGATTGTTTTAAGGGATTGGGCTAGGTTCCGCGTAGCTAATTGGGTTAATTTCGAATTAGGTGGTGCACAGAGCACGAATCCTACAACACAGACATGCTAACAAACAAGACACATATGCATTGAATAGCAAGAAATAGCAAAGGACCAAAGTGGTGAAGAATGACATAAAATAAAATGTAAGGGATCCTTACAACAATGTAGAATATTCCATTACTTTCTTAATCGTGTAATACACTATGCTCACTAGGACGTGTTACAAGGTCTAAATAGTTCAAAAGTCATAGACTTAGATGGCTCTTCAAGCCTCTAAGACTTGCAAAGTTTGATTCCAAGTGTGTTCTTTAGTGGCCGTTTAAGGATACCAAACGGTATTTCCCTCTCTTTTCTCCCCTTTTTGAATTCTGACAAAGCTTTCTGAAGGATTTTACTTTAATTCACTGTTGTTGAATTCCTTTTCATTGTTGGCTGCTTCCACTTATATAGTGTCATTCTAGGGTTTTTGGGGTACCACCGATTCCCTCTATTTGCTCCCTTAGGTACTAGAACTAATGTTATGTCAGCAAATTTAGTGGCTGGTCCCTTCATCATTCCTCATTATTTTATTCTTTTGGGGTTTCTTCTTTAAAAGCCTCCAGTTGCCTTTCCGTTCTGGGGTGTCCTAAAAAGCTGACCTGTGGTGTTTTTTCTTTCAAGGCTTCTAGATCCCATATTTTCAAACTTAACTTTTGGCTGCCTTTCCTTTTTTCATTTTTCCCAAGTAAGTTGATTCTCTCTTGCTAGGTTGAAAGTTTCCAAGCCACCTTCCTTCATGGTTCTTCTTTCTGGGTCCCTCGAGGTACTAGTACCTTGTTCATGAATCGTTGGTTCCCAAGCTTTCTGATTCATGTTCTGCAGCATTGGGTGGCTGATAGGGACATATCTGCACTCTTTCCTTGTGTTTCTTGTCATCCCCCCTGAACTGTCTTGATCCAAACTTGGCCTTGTTGCACGTCCCGAGGATCCAAGCTCCTGGGAATTCCTAGGTATCCTGGCCCAATTATTTTCTTGGGCTCCCTAGCGATTTTCTTGAACTTTGAGGACTGGATTGGGCTTTTTCTCTCCTTTATTTCATGGGGCCTGAAACTTGCCCATCCATAGACCCGGGTTTCTCCTTATGGACCCTTAACAGGTTTGGGCCTTTCTTTTTCCTTTATAGGAAGCCCAAGCGCTTTAAGATTTCAGTCCCTTGTGTTGTTTTTTTTTGGGCTTTGGTTCAACATTATGATTTTTTGGACCTTAACACTAGGTATTGAGAATGATGAAGCTATAGTGAGAAATGGCCGTGAGAAGGAGGACTTGAAAATTTGAACGAAGCAAATCTTCATTTCATGACTTAGAGTGTTTTTCTTGGTGAGTTTCAATGAATTCGAACCTTCTATTTATAACAGAGAGATGAAGAATGGTAGATGGGTATGTTAGGTGAGAATGATGGATGAGAATTTTTGGTGAGAATGGTAGGCATCGAACGGGAATGGTAGATGGAGACTGGTAGGCATTGAATGGGAATGATAGGTTGGAGTAGTGACTCAATATAATTTCAAGTTTAAGACACATTTGTGAGAATTCATCTGTTCTTTGAAAGGGAAGCCTTGATGAAGTTTGGAGGATTATCTTGAGGGAATCAAGACTGAATGGATAAATCTCAAATTTTGATCTTGGGAGCTTAAGTTTTGGATACTACTAGTACTTTGGAGAAGTGGGTCAGATTGGTGGGTTCCAAGTCCAAAACAAATAAGCGGATTTCAAAATCAGAATCTTTGCAGAAATCTGAGTAGGACAAGCTTTGCTCAGACATCTTGATTCTTGGTCAAAGTTTACATCAAAGGCAACAGCTGTAGAATCACACTATTTGAGCAACTTAAATGAAAAAATGGACCCAAAAATTGGAATCTACACTAAAAACTGAGCAAGACAGGTCCTTCTTGAAAATTTTAACTTTTGGCCAAGACTTATGCAAAAGTCAACTTTTTGGAGATTGGACTATATGCACAATTTTCGAGTCTTGAATAAAGAAACGGATCCCAAAATCGGAATGTACTTGAAAAATCGAGTGGGACAGGTTTGTTTTGAAAATTTTGACTTTCTGGTCAAAGTCAAATGTCCAACTTGGTCAAAACATTTTCTTTTTTCTTTTTATTTTATTTTATTTTATTTTAGGTGGTCCGGATCCGAGTCATAGTTTTGCGTAGGGCTGAATAAGCAAGTAAACCAGATAGTGGATGATGATGTCACCCATAACGTCATAGCTTTGAATGGCGCGTGCCAACGCGTGAGATACTGCCAACGCGTGAATAGAGATAGTGGCACGTGGGAAAGTGTGTTCGTTGAGGTAGAGTTTTTTGGAACTATAAGAGGCGCGTGGTTGTGCTTTTGGGCCTGGAATTTTCAGTGTAGTTCTAAGGCTGTAGGAGACCCCTGTAAGGTCAGTTTTGTGAAATTATGAACAGATGTGCACAGTTTAAAGGGACTAAGCTGTAGGTCATTGCGAGTTTATGGTGGTGCGTGGTGGCTCGTGGTGGCTCTATTGTTAATGATCTCTTTGGGTTTTGTACGTCAAGGGTCATTGGATCAAGTGGTGATGCTACCTTTGTAAAGTGAGGTCTTGATTTGTATGAATAAGAAGGAGTAGGCCGTGATCTTTGATGCTTTTAGACGCTCGTGGCTGGGTATTTGAACCTGGAATTTCAGGTTTGGTAGATTGAAGGCCGTAGAAGACTTTTGTGGTGTCAGTTTCATTGATTTATGGTCAGAGTAACCATTAATGTCTCTTGCTATTTTCAAAGGTTGGTGGCACTGTAGCTATAAACAAGATGCTACCCTTTGCCAGCCTAGAACTTCATTCAAGGTCTAGTGCAATAGTCTCTTGACATGTTACTCTTTGCAGACCTATAAGCCATTTCTTAGGTCTAGTGCAATAAATTCTTTCTGACAACGTGATCCTTCTATGGGTACTTAGCGTAGTATTTTCTGAAAGTTTGGTATTTTGCCTTTTTCACACCTCTTTTTCTTTTTGTCCGTTAGTTTCCAAAGGTCCCTATATAAGGCCACCCGGGGCATGCACTAAGTTGTACAAGCATAGTCTCTGGTGGGTAGCGTAATACTCTAAGTGTAGAGAAACGATTAATTTTTTTAATTTTTTAATTATTATTATTATAATATTTTTTTTGGTAATGTTTTGTTTTTATTAATCCCTTTTTCTTTCATAGCTATCATGATGCTCTTTTTCAAGGATTCGAAGATTGGTCAAGAACCAGCCTCGTTCATTTGTAAGGAGAAAGATGACAAGGATGCAAAGGCTACGACTTTGATTGTTCATCTGCCCATCATTGGAAGATCTTTGGAGATATGGGGCCATAACTCTTATCCTTTCAATTTGCCGAAATGGTCACAGGTCATTTCCCTTGATGGTGGCTCTAACTTGGAGACAATTATCCATCTTGCTTCGCATCACAAAAATGTTGCTAAATCAAAGCTGTACAACACTTTGGAACGAGAGATAATTTCATAATGTGCCAACTGGGATTTTTCCTTTAGCGCAAACAGAGGGTTTTCCTACTTCTCCCTTTATTAGGATTGGCTAGAAGATGTGCTTGGTCGGTGTAAACACCTCCTTGATGCGATCCACCTTTACAGTGCTATCTTTGCCTCCTGGTTCACGTATGATTATGATGAGAATCTCATGAAGGCCTTGTATGAGCGTTGGAGTCTGTTGACAAATACCCTCCATACCTTAGTTGAGGAAATTTCCATCACACCATGGGATCTTTCCATTCTTGGCGGACTTCCTTGCATAGGTGCATTTTATGATGAAGTGGTACCCAATGCGCAAGAGTTGGATGGAACCAATTGTTAGGATATATGCCCTTAAATCCTATTGTATGATGCTATGTATGACATTATGTATGACTTAATGTTGTTTAATAAAGTTGTTTATTTTTATCTAAAATAATGGAAACATGAATATTTGGACATTATCATATAGTCCATGAGATGCATAGTATGTGATTTAGTTATAGAAGATATAAATCACAAGTTCTTTGTAAACTCAAAATTTATAGTTCGTAGTCGGTGATGAAATTGGGCATTTCATCTGCGAAGACTATAACGTATCAACTAAGATGATTTGTCTTGATCATGGAAGTGGTGACTTCTAGTTGATATGTTGATATGTTTTAAGAGTTAAGACATATTGAACTGGACCGCTGTGAGATTTATTATTCTCCTAACGACTGTCAAATGAATAATAAATCTCACGACTTCTATTTGCATGAACTCTTAATCCTGAGAGAATAATGGACTTAATCATGAGGTGTAGGTTGCTTTGATATATCAGGAGTGAGATCTAAAGTAACGGTCAAAACCTCAGTATGTTGGACAACCACATTTAGTATTGATGGAACATATATTCTCAAGATGGAATTCATAGTCTCTTAATGGAGATACAAAATATTCCCTTGAGATAAGTTTAATGGGTTTGGTTATTCAGAGAGTTAGGCCTAACCACTTCGGTAAGAAATTACTAAAGTATATATTTATGAGATTGGATTTCATAAATATATGATGAATAACTTTAAAGGATTAAACCAGGTACTCAAGGATAAGATGTAGTAATTTACAAAGTGGCAATCTATATTTATGACTTTGTATTACTACGAATATTTTATGAAGGGGTTACGTGTAAAATAAAGTCTTGGGATATAATTTATTAATAAGGCCTAGAGTGCAATTATATTTATATAGTGGTATTAAATATAATTAATGGTAACTTTGGACTTGTCAAGAGTTGACGGAAAAACCCAAGGCCCATTGGAGCTAATGTCTTATTGGTCCCTTTTGGTCCTATTCCAAGCCACACACTAAAGCCCAATTGGAAAGGCCCAATTAGATAATCAGTTAGTTATAAAGGGAGAAACATACAGAATTTTTTAACTCGATTTTTATTGAAAAGAAAAGAAAGAGTGTGAGACACACTTTTATTCTCCCTTTGAAAACTGATTGAAAGACCACACATCTTGGGCGTAAAGTGGAATTGGAGTGAAGATTAAAAGTTTTCCCAAGTGCTTCTAATCTTTGTTTTGAAATTCTCCACACCAAGGTACGCTATCTTGTTCTTAAATTCTGAAATTTACAGAGTGCATATTGTTAATCATGAATGAAATAGATCCTGTTTGTTGCTTCCGCTGTGTGTTTTATATGAGATACAAAACCAGATTTTTATCCAACACCAATGACCAAGGACGACCCTGTCTGTCGTACAACTGTCACTACCTTTTCATGGCATATCATCACCTTCAAAACCAGCTAAAGAGACAAGGGAAAGTGAGTGTTCAAGACTGGATTACTTTTTGGTATAGAGGAAATGGCAAGTAGCTGGCTCCTAGAAAACTAGTGAGATGGACAACTATTCCCAAGTGTAGTCAGAATCCCTTAGCAAGATAAACGAGCATGGACCATGGTTTGATAAAGAACACGAGATCTTTATAGATCTTCAAATTAAGGGTGACTTAAAGGAGGAGACTTACTTATTGGCACTTATTTCCTGTTGGTTGTGCATATTTATCTTTCTTAGCATGGATCCGAATAGCATCTGTCTCGGCACTTTCAAGATCGCTAGTTCCATGGCCAATGGTCGTTCATTTGGCCTTGCTCCCTCAGTATTGGCTAGGATTTAATATGGACTTAACACCATTTCTTCCTCTCCTACTCCAAGCAAGTTTGGAGCTAGTTTTGCCATTCATTATGTTTATGCCTGGGTAAGTCATTTTTTTAGAAGCAATCACATCACCCATGACAAACTATCTGATCCCTTGATTATTAAATACTCCAGTGTAGGCTACACCTCTCCGTTTAGTGAATTCTTTGCATGAAAGCATATACAAATTGCCATTGACTTCCTTTGGCACGAGACTGGTTTCAAGAAAAATTATGACCAGACATTCATCGACAATGATCATTTGTCCATTTAGAAGTTTGACTACTTTATGCGCTTTCGCTCCTCACAGATTCAATCAGCGCTTTGGATTTTATCAAGACATTCCAAGTGATTTAATGGAAGAAATTCATACAAGCTCTTTAAAAGATCTATACCAATATTTCACTTGTTGCAACACAGATTCCAAGGTAATCATTTCAGCTTTTGCGACAGACTTTGGAAGCCAAGTCAGACATAGCTACAAACAATGGTGGGAAGGAGTTTGTAGAAGTGATTTTACTACAGGAACATATTTTCTAGCTGAAATTGACTTCTCCCATGTTAAATCACTGACATCCAACAAATCTCAAAAGGGAGAGAGGGAACTATAAGGCTCATACATTCCGCAGCCCTTCTCAGAGTTTGCATGACATCTTCTTGAAGATGATCATCATTCAAAAGACTCATGTCTACATGTCGGAGTTGCTCGAAGTCAAGGCATCAAAGGTTCGCTTATTGTACCAGTTAGGGATGCCATTAAAATTTTAAAGAGGAGGTGTGTAATGACTTTCACCACAATTGGAAACATTTGAAAAGTCCAATGAAGGGCGTTAATGCGGGGACATCTGCTAATCATGTGCATCTTCTTACAAATAGTGAGTCTTCTATCTCAAAGCCATCTGTGAAGAGTTTGGATCTCAAGAGGCATATGTTTGTTGATGTTGGCACGTTGTTCAAATTTCCGATTGAGATAGAAAGGGCACCTTTCTCATCCTTACAACCGTTAAACCTCCAAAAGTCTCTATGTCTTAGGCCAAGGCGCATGATTCTTCCGTGCGTAGGAAAGGGGCTTCTGTGCCAGGAGATGTTCTTCTAAACAGGCTTTTGAATCTTTCTGTAGATAACATCCTCCCACAAGCTGGAGTAAATGAAATTTATAGTGGGGTTGAAATTCATGGGGTGGAGCCTTGACACTTGTGCGAAATTGTTGACAAATATTGTGAGGGTGTTGCAAACTATTTGAAGATGAAAGAATCTCTGAACAAATGACCAAGTCCTTTTATCTTAAATCGATGTGAGACTTAAGTTAAATTCCTCCTTTCTAAAGCATCGCATGAGAAAGCATCTTTGAAGACCGAGCTTGATACTGTTAGATTAAGGATGATTGACTTACGAACCAAGCTCGTCCAATTAGATCAACCATTGTCTCAAATTAAAACTCATCAAGTTGAATAGGATGATATTATGCAAGTGTTAGGAGAACAACTTGAAGAAGTCAAATCCGCTCTCGTTCTTGAAGACTAGGATATGGAGGCTTTAGAGAAGATACGAGCCCTTCTAGAAGATAATCGTTCTAGCCTAACAGACATGAAATGGATGTCGTAATCTTTTTGTTTTAATTCGCTTCATATGTGTCATCTTGCTTTCCCCTATACTATTTTCCTTTTGTCAATCAACAAAGAAGACTTTATTCTCTGCTCCTTTTTTGTCATAATTTGATAATAAATTTTTTTAGTGCGTGACTGAACTTAGCAAAAGACACTGAGTTGCTTACGTACCCTTGAGAGGGATTAAGTCATTACGTAGTTCAACATTTTTTTTTTTGATGATTTCTTTGGTGATTTTTTTAGTTTTTTTTTTTTAGAAAAGGGAGGAAGGCTCATGTGTGTAATCCCCGTCCCACGCCCCACGGCATTTCATGGGTACCAATTGCGCAGTAGTGGGTATCACCACTAATCGAACTCGAGACCTCGGCTTCAAGGGAGATAAAGGCATCCAACTAGTATGCTGCACTCGTAAATGGTGACATAGAATAGGATTAATTTCTCCTAATTTGTATGCTTTCAAAGGTAATGGAAAGACATCATGTACCTTTGTAGTGTAGCAATGGCCAGTTTAAACTCTTACCGAGGAGCAATCCTCAATTTTCAAGCATAGAAGTGTTGGAGGAACTTCCTATTGATAGGGCCGATCCTTACACCCTCATGATCAATCAACTTGTAAGCTCTATTGGTGTAGAATTCTTGCACAACATAAGGTCCATCCCATTTTGAAGTGAACTTATTGCCTGTACGATGAGTTGTGATGATAGGTCTTCAAATGGCGAGGACTAAGTCACCAACTTGGAATGATCGTGGTTTAACTCTTTTATTGAATGCGCTCGAAAAACGAGCTTGATAGCACTCAAGGCATTGTTAGGCCTCGAGTCTTTTCTCATCAAGTGCCTCTAATTCTTGCAATCTGAGCTTGGCATTTTCTTCTTCAGTTAATCCTTCTTGAATGGTAATCCATAATGATGGGATTTGGCGTTCTAAGGGAAGGACAGCTTCCACTCCATAAACAAGAGAATATGGCGTCGCTTAAGTACGCGTTCGAAATGTTGTTCGATATGCCCATAATGCTTCTCCGATTCTTTTGTGCTAGTCTCGCTTTGTCTTGGAACCGCCTTCTTCAACAAACTGCCAAGCATTTTGTTAAAGGATTTAGCTAATCCATTTGCTAGGGCATTGTACGTGGAGGAGTTGTATTGTTTATAGGCAAACTTCTCACATAGCTCTATCATCAGCCTATTGTAGAACATTTTGCCATTATCAGTTATGATATAACGAAGGACACCATACCAATAGATCAAATGAGTTCGAATGAAATTGACCACTGTTTCTTTCTTCACCTCCTTAATAGGCACAACTTTTGCCCACTTCGAGAAGTAATTAGTTGCAGCCAAGATGTACAAATGGACGCCGGATGATATTGGTAATGGTCCTTGATATGCCAAGAATGTATTGACCCCTTGTGATTAATTAATTGATTAATTAGACAAGTTTATTAATTAATAAAATTAACATGCAACATACATGAAAGCACATACAAATCACCAACTAAAGTATAATGCAATAGAAAATAAAGTTGACACAGTGATTTGTTTACAAATGGGAAAAACCTCTAAGGCAAAAATCCCATTGGGTGATTTTAAGTTCACCACTCCCGAGAATTTACTATTATCACAACAAGCGGTTACAAGTAAAGGAATCCTAGTACCTTATGCCAACCTACAGTTGAACTCTTATCCCAATACACAATTGGACTTGTTCTATAGTGACAATCTCTCCTTGTATTGCACGGCTCCCAGTACATAACTAACCAAAAGATGTGCGGATCCCAGTATGCGACTTTATCACCAACTTCAGAAGGATGTTAGTTGTAAAGTTGTTCAATTTATCATACAATGAAGATCACGAAGTTGCTTGGTCACAAAACCCTACGGTGTACAAACACAACAACTTCTTCAAAATGAGCTAGGGCAAACTAGGTTTCTAGACACAAATTGCATGAACAACACTTTTCTTTACATTTGTGCAATTGTGCTCTTGTTCAACCTGTGATGGCCCTTAAAATAATCCTTATATATGTTTAGGATTGTGAGAAAAGAAAGCCCAAACATACATTCACGGATTGGATGAAAATATGAACTGAAAATCTATTTTTCATAAATCTCGACAAATACTCTATCTATCGAGCAACTGTCGAGCCTTTAGCTGAAATAGCTTTTTAAGTCTCGATAGATACTAGCTGTTGAGCTTTAATGAATAATACTTCTCACTTGATTCTTTAACAGACTTGCATGGTTTTAACACTTGAACTTGAAACCTTGTTTCTTAAAGTATTAAACACATCCTAGATCCACCCAATTACAAGTAAAATGCGTTTTGTCAAAGGATTAGCCAATTACATAAAATATTGACATATGTTCCTAACATAAATCACATATGTCCTAACAATCTCTCCCTTTGGCAAACCATGACAAAACCACATCAAATCACTCAACTTATACTCACTTGTTGAATACCATAAAATCTATCCTAACACAAACTCTTGAAAAACTTTGCAAGAAGAGAGTTCATGTCAAGGAAGACTTTGACAACCTGTATTTTTGAAACACTTAGACATCTCATTATCACTGAGCTAGCACCATCGTCCTCATCAACATTATCACTGTTGGAGCCATCATCATTCTCATCCTTTGAAGCTGGTGGAGATGGAGAGGAAGCAACGAAAGCACCCATGATAGCTTGTCGTCATGCGATACGACCAACATGGGTGTTCACCTGACATAACTCATCACTAAGAGTGTGAAGGCGAGCATCCATGCTCACAAGTTGTGCCATAATGTCCTCAAGAGTCACCTCACCCGTGGAAGAAGAAGGAGTGGAGGTGGATGGAGTGGTAGAAGTTGGAGGAATCGCCATCCTGGGCCGTCTCGATTGAAGCTGCGCCTCACTCCATTTAACGATAGTGGTGTCTATGGCACACATAACTAAGAAATGGTCCAACTCGAGATAGGAGACAGAAAAATGGTGAATGATCCACGTGATAGCTGAAGCAAAATTGAGCTTATCACAGGTCACCGTATCCATATAGACATCTATGAGGGAAAAAATGAAATGAGAGAAGAAGTCTATAGTAAGATGCTTTAGAAGGGAAAGCAAAAATCGAGCATGGGGCTTTGTGATAGAGTTATAGTGAGACAAACGATGTAGAACAAAAGTCATCACCATGTTAATGAACCTTGGACCTTTAGCAAAGGCCGAGCAAAAGGTGTACTGACAATCACCCTAATCAGAAGGTCGCTCACAAAAGGAAGACATAAGCTCGTCTTTAGTCATAGTCTTATGAAAATCACAGCTGGGGTAGTCAGGATGCGCTACCCTTGGGACATGGTGTATCTCGGATACGATATCTGGTATGACCACAATGCGCGTACCTCGAACGTGAGTGAAGAAATGAGGTACTGAATAACCAAAACCTTGCATGTTGGAGTAGAACTCCTAAATGATCATGGATGGACAAGTGACCAAGACGCCATATAGTGACTCCTAACCCTTACTGTGAATGACAGTGGGTATGTTAGTATCAGAGAACTTCGAAAAAATGACTTGACGTTCCGAATGAATGCATCGTCTAGAAAAGTTCTCCAAAAAGTCTTTGCGGGCTTTATCATCATGGAATCAAATGTAGGAAGGGGTAGAATCAAAAGACGATACCCCAGAATGACGAGGGTTCTAGGATGGAATAGATTTTCATTTAGGTGCTATAGAGCAACTAATTGCCAAAAGGAGAGAGAGAGAGAGAGAGAGAGAGAGAGAGAGAGAGAGAGAGAGAAAGAGACGTAGAAAAGCACCAACACATTCAATATATAAGAATATAAAGAATTGAAGGTACGGATGCATGAATATGCATGAACATGTGACATGCAAACATAAAAATATCATGGGCTCAGCCCAATCCAAACCTACCAGCAACAAGTTTGCAACAAAGTAAACACACATATAAAATGCATGAAACATTGTTCTAATGCAAATGTGATACAATGCATGATGATTTAAAAACACTTAAACAAGACCCATCCCAAAAATTTCACAAAAACTTCATCAATTTTGAAAAACTCCAAAATTTTTCAAAAATCCCAAAAGTTAGGTCCAAAGATATGAAATGCATGATTAATAAGTGAGAAAGCATCATACCAGAGAAGAAAGAAGATCCTGAGAAGAAATATGAATGGGGAAGAGGTTTGGAATGAGTGAGAGAGGTTTTGGGAGGTGAAGAGACCGATTCTATCGGGAGAGATCGGGGAGAAATGAGCAGAAATCACACTGACCCTATTTATTGGAATCTCATAATTCTCAATGAATCAAGAGCTATCGAGAGTTGTCGAGAATTAAAACAGAGAGAAATAGCTATTGAGGATGACAGGCCACAAATGCATTGACCCCTTGTGATAATTAGATTAATTAAATTAGCCCAGTTATTAATTAATCAAATTAACAGATAATATCACGTGACAGCACAAACAAATCACCAAACTAAGATATGCAGCGGAAAATAAATAACACGGTGATTTGTTCACGAATGGGGAAAACCCTTACGGCAAAAACCCCATCGGGTGATTTAAGGTCACCACTCCTGAAATCCACTATATCACAACAAGCAGAGGAATCCCAGTACCTCACCAACCTACAGTTGAACTCTTACCCCAATACCCAATTGGACTTGTTCTGTAGTGACAATTTCTCCAGTTTAATGCACGGCTCCCAGTACGTGACTAACCAATGTGATGCGCGGATCCCAGTACGCGTCTTACTCCTTTGCACGAATCCAAGTACGTGACTCACTCACCAACTTGAGGAAGAAGAATGTTGGCTGCAAAGTTCTTCAAATCATCAGAGATGAACTAAAAACTTTTCTCAGATCACAATTTGCATGAAAGAGAAGAAGCAACTTGTATCTTGTGAGCTTTTCCGCACTTTGACGGCCCTTAAAATAATCCTTTTATATGTCTATAGGAGAAAAGAATAACACGGATTGGACTTGAAACAGAGAAATCTGTTTTCTTTAATTCTCGACAGATAGAGGTGTCGAGAGGTGTCGAGACAGCTGTCGAGGCTCGGGCTAAACAGCTTCTTTAAATCTCGATAGATGTATCTGTCGAGGTATCTATCGAGCTTTAAAATCTTGCACTTCCTTGCTTGTATCTTGGACAGACTTTGACGGCTTCAACACTTAATCTTGAACCACTGTTTCTTGAAGTGTTTAACACATCCTAGATCTACCCAATTACAAGTAAAGTGCATTTTGTCTAAGGATAAGCCAATTACATAAAATAGCGACATATGTTCACAAGCTTGAACAACTACATATGTCCTAACAGAGGAGCTGCCCAGAGATTTCCATAGCAAAGAAGCTCGATGGATCGAGGAGCTATCGAGCATCTATCAAAGAGATAAAAACTTTCTCAATGGATTGAGGAGCTATTGAGATTGTGATAAGAAGAAACTGAAGAGCTTGATAGATAGCCTAACTGTCGAGAAGCTACTGAGATTACTCAAAAACAGTTTTTCAAAGAAGAGAATAACACAGACATGAATGTAATCAAAAATGCTACTCAACCAAGGGTTCAAGCAACATTTTAATCTTTCAAAAACATCTCTCAACAAAAATGTCATGCATTTAGATCCAAAACACACACACACACACACACACACACACACACACACACACACACACACACACAAAACAAGTCTAACCAATTTTATATTTCAAAAATAAGTCAAAACAATTTAGTGGCCACACACTAACACAAGTATACCTTGTGATGGCCAAATCACATTGTACCTGCACATGTATCAAAAGTAGCAAAGGATACTGCGTGTTGTGTGTGAAAACATTGCAATATTGCATAAGTGTCTATATGTTATGATGATTTGAGATATGAGTCACTTTAACCCATACATGATCATAACTGCTTGATCGGGACTATCACCTTCGAGGTACATCTTATAACTCCCACATCTCCTTAAATACACACTTGCAATCATATTTCAAAGCTTTTTTATTTATTTTCTTTAACTTTCTTTGCATATTTTTCTTTTATTAAGCATATTATGCATGGGCATATAAGAAAGAGAAAAGAAATACCTAATTATTTTAAGTTTTTTGACATTGCACTTTTGCTATGCCAAAGCATACAGATGTTATTTCATGATTGGCGGGTAATAGTGGTGAGATGGTTATTTATGCCTTTCTCTTAGGATTTTTTAGTCATTCTTGTCAAAACGAGTGATATGAGTATTAAGTATATGAGACTACTTAATCTTACTCATCACAAACACGAGTCACAAATTTCACTTGCTTAGTTGTGCATAGAGATGCTCATTTAAGCTACAAGAGATACAAAGTTTAGAAAAACTTTCTTTCATTGGCCATTCAAGGTACACAAGTACCAATGTACACAAACAAACACTGTTTTTGTATTTTTTTTTTCAATTTTTTTATGGAGGAAAACAAAATTAAAGAAAAAAACAAAAACTGAAAACAAACAACAAAAGCATGTTAAGCAGAGCAATGCATAAAAACTAAACTGACTCAAAAAATGAAAGCAAAACACAAAAGTAATGCAAAGATAAAAACAAGAAGAGGGAGAGAGCGAAAAAGTGACTAAATCACTTAGAGCCTTTTTCTTTCCACACCTTGGAAGAACCTTTTCTTTTGGCGAACCCTAGAACTGGTGAAGAGGGGGAAGAATTGCAACCATTCAAGTTTATAAGGAACATGAGGGCAGCCTTGAGGAGATTTCCAAGAGGAGCAAGAGAGGATGGAAATTGACTTAGGTTTCCAAACGAGACCATGTTGTTACTTTGTTGAGTGGCTTGTCACTTATAGCAATTAGGTCGAGTGTGTCCAGCTGTTCCATAGTGATGCAAAGATGCTGCTTCTTCTCTTTAGACTTTTAAGCATTATTATTCTTAGTCCTAGGGTTTTTGATTTCTTTTTTGTAGGCGTAGGGGGTGCTCCTAAGATAGATTTACCCTTGTCTATATTCTCACTAGCTGTCACAGTTTTAGCATCATTATTCTTAAATTCAAAATTATTAGTAGGAGAAACAAAAATAGTAGTACTAGAAGAAGCAATATTAGGAGAAGACAAATCATACCCTAAACTGGTTCGGTTGGAAGCAGATTTCTGAATGCTGAGCATCTAATTAAGTTTTGCACTTGAGATCTTCTCCAACTGAGCTCTAACTTGGAACAAGTCTACCTCAAGCTTCT